>JANZYN010000024.1:0-262501 GCA_025583755.1 Cordyceps tenuipes
CCAATTGCAGCGTCAATATCCATTGAGTTTGAGGCTGGCGCTGAAAGGCACAATGACGAAACGAGCTCAAGGCTTGATAGATTTGCTCTCGACTTGCCGTCTTTACTTTACATCAACCCCGCCCCCCCCCCCCCCCCCCCCCCCCCCCCCCCCCCCCCCCCCCCCCCCCCCCCCCCCCCCCCCCCCCCCCCCCCCCCCCCCCCCCCCCCCCCCCCCCCCCCCCCCCCCCCACACATACAAAGTTGTGCCCATCTTCAAGATAGCTTCCGACGGCAATCTTTCCAGCACTGTTGCCCTGGGGTCTCCATTTGCACCAATCAAAAGCATAGACAGCCCAGGGTGCGAGATAGTTGCTGGGCCCGGGTTGGGCGGTTGCGAGATCGTAGCCCATAGCGTTGGGGGAGCCGTCAGATATGCTGGAGTCGGCGCGGGGACGAATGTCGGCCAGGCCCAATGGCGTGTTTGCTATGTTGCGCTGAGAGCCGGGAGGGCCATACTTGCCCGCATCAGGGCCCGAGACGAACTGCAACGCGGAGCCGCCTGGGGTGGTGGGAGTGTAGGCATGGTACGGGGACGAGGAAGCCGCATCGTAGCCGGCTGCGGGGCTGGAGCGCGAGTAGCCGTGGGAGAGGCTCAGCGGGGGCTTGCCGGCGGGCGAGTAATCCTGCATCGGAGACTGCTGCTGGGACTGGGACTGCTGCGGGAGGCCATGCTGGCTGTGCTGAGGGGGCATCGAGGGATGCATGCCGGGCATCTGAGGCGTGGCGTTGGAGGACATTGGGTGCGGGTGAGGATGCGGCCGCGATGCCATGCCACCGGGTTGCAGGACGTTGGGAACGGCGGATATGGCGGCGCTGGCGCTGGCGCTGGCAGTCGCAGAGAGACGCTGGGGCGGCGCGGCCAATGGCGGCGGTGCGAGGTCGAATTTGATCTGGGGATGATAGTCGCGAAGAGGAGCAGCCGACATTTGCGAGCCTGCGGCCATATGCAGCTCGTCGTGGGAGCTGTCGTAGCGCCCCATGGTAGGCTGCTGCGGTCGCGTTGAGGGCGGCTGCTGTGATTGGCTCATTGGACAGGAAGGGATGGGGGCGGCGGAGGAGGGGTGAGGGAAGGCGTAATAAAGCGTGCCGGCCAGCCAGCAAGCAAGCAGGCAAGCCAGCACCAGACCAGCGGATGTTGGGCGGTAATAGGGGGGGGACGGACAGGAAGAGGGGTGAAAGGAGCGGCGCTTGTCGGGTTGTCGATGTCTTGCTGAAACAAGCTGGGCGACGACAATGCGTGCGTGCAGGCTTTACGGCTCGCAACGGTCGTGCAGCTTGCTTTGCCGGCCAGGGTAGGCAGGTAGGTACCTGTAGGTAGACGCGCGACAAGCTTAACCAGACAGCAACGGCTTTGCTCGATCGGCTCGTGTGATGACGAAGGAATCGACGGAACAAAGCGGGCGCCGACTCGTTGGCCAAGACTGACAAGAGTTTGATGGATGGGGCCTTTCTTCGGGCAAAAAAATGCACGCAGTTGTCCTTGTCGTGTCGAGCTCCTCCTTGCTCCGTTGCGTCTCCCCCTACCTACCTCCTCCCCGAGACGAATGCCTACTGACTAGGGACTTGACCCTGTATATGATCGTCTTTTGGTGGGCCGCCAGTTGTTATTCCCTGGCAACTGCTAGAAATATAAATTTACAGCAAAGTCAGCTGCTCTTCAATTATTCATGGTACAAGCAGGTAGGCATCTAGTCATCTGCTTTCCCTTGCAGATTCTGGTGCCGCCTTCTTCTCTGCAAAGTGGTGGCGGTAATTTGGCCCTGTGGTATAGGTAGGTATGTACATAGCTTGCGAACTGTTAGGACGACACAGGTTGCTTGGATACGAAACGCTATCATTTGAAAGGAAAGAAAATTCCATCATTAAAAATGCATCATAGTTTCCATTCTCCCTCGCCTGCCCAACGCAATAATAATAATGAATAATGCAGAGATTCCGGCGTACCTGTAGGTGAAATTTGTACCTTGTACACCCAAGACCTTCCCCAGCCTCACCTCACAACTTGGCAGGCACAAAGCACAACTAAACTTCTGGCACATGCTTCTCCCCACTCCTACAACTTGGTCTCGTGCGCACTTCTGTTTATCTGCCACGGCGTGACATTGATTCTAATTCACCCCCAATTCTGTCTCTTTGTGATACATCTTTCTCATGCAATGATGTTCTAATACTTGCGATCCTGCTTGTTTCGTCTGCGACGCGCCTACTCGACAGTCCTCGACATGTCTAACTCGTCTATGGCGGACCGCCTGTCCAGTCCTACTCTACGGTCCCCGATCCTGTCCGCATTTCGCAGTCTGCCAACCCGATCGTCGACCGAATATCAACTCCAGGAGCTTGATCCGAAGCCTGAATATCCCGAGATGTCGCGGGATTATGGCTATGACAGCCCAAAGCATCCCCGGCCCCCCTTTACGGACCAGTCTACTGATGGCTGGAGCAACGATGCGCCGAGCTCAACTGGGTCGCCTTCTACACCAAAACGGCGCGCTATATTCCATGGGCCTCCTCCTCCTATTGCCAGTTCTATTGTGAAGAGCAGTCGATCTCAGACAAGCTCTGAAGCCGGTCGGTCGCCGGGCCTCGTCGCCTCCAGCACCGCCCAACTAGGTAGCCTTCTATTCCATCCGCCCCGCCAACAAAACCGCGCCCGCCCAGACTCAGCATGGCGTACGTTTGGTCGCAGAGAACGGGCCATCGAGCAAGAAATCCAACAGCTACTTGACCTCCAGGCTACTGGGTTGATTGCCGGCAGCGGCAGGCCCGTGGAGGATGGTGATGACTTCAGTGGCACTGGCAGTAGCACACCGACAGGAACCTTTTACTCAACAGCAACGTCGAAATCGAGGATGATCAACTCGCTCCACGTACCAGCCCGGTCCACGAAAGAGGGAAACCTCATACCAGTTCGGCAACCCACCGGCGGCAAACCTCTCGGTCTCAGGTCAGCCAGAACCGGCTTGCGCAAGGCTATTGCGGCACTAGTAGAACTAAAACGAGAAGAGGATGCACATGTTGATGCGGCACTCTCAGAACGCAAGAAGGCTCTTATCCACCTATCTCGATTGTCAACGAAGCGCAACGGTGTCAGTACCGAGCTTCACGAGCTTGAAGACAATGAAGAGGAGCCTTTGGGCAAAGAGATTCGAGAACTAGGGTCGAAATTCGAGTCTCTGACGCGAGAAATAAGGCAGCTTGAAGTGAAGCTGATGGCAATGCGAAATCAGCGCAAATTTGTCAGAGAAAGGATTGACGACGTCCAGAATCGGCGCGATGCAGGGCTAAGTGGCTATCGTGGTGCTCTCAAAGACATTGACAGCGAGCTTCGGTCAATAATGATACACCCGCCAATTCAGCCCCTCGATCCTGAAGTCTTCTCTCCTCCCGGCTCTGCTGCAAACGAAACAGAAAGCCCGGGTGGTCTGGAGTTCCTGGGTCTCATTCCGGAACGACGAACACCTGCCATGGCCAAATTATGGTGGGAGAATGAGATCAGTGTACTTGACAGACGCAGATTTGAGATCGGCAAGGAAAGGCAAGCTTTAGAGAAGGGCAGTGCCGTCTGGGGTGAGGTAACAAAGCTGGTGACAAGTTTTGAATCGAGCTTGCGGCATATCATGAAGACTGGTGCACCACAACCGCCCTTATCAACGAAAGGAAAAGAACCCACGATTTCACAGGAGAGTGTTATTCACGGGCAACTGGCCAAGATGACTGAGGTTGTCGCGCAGTTGGAGGCTTATTTGCGTCAGGCCGAGTCTGAAGGCTGGAATCTGTTGGTGTGTGCTGTTGGAGCTGAGCTGGAAGCGTTTCGTGAGGCACAAGATATGCTTCAGGGTCTTTTTGAGCAAGACGGGCTGTCGGAACCAACCTCTTCACAAAACGATGCAGATGACGAACAGCATCATGCAAGCGGGGACGTGGAAGAGAGTGATAACGAAGTTCCACCAGACCTCCTTGGATCCACCGGCGGCGCATCCCAGACCGAAAACTTGGCCTCCAATAATGTAGAAGAACATATGGCAGAGCTAAAGAGAGTTGACAGTGAAAACGACGTCCCGCCCGAATTCTTGGCTGCGTTGGACAAGGGGGAATAGTAGAGTTTAGAGCTCGTTCTATAATGATTTACGCCACATTTGGCCAGCAATGAACTATTTTCTTTAATGATAAATCATGTTGCTTCTTCTCGCGATTTTCTTGGATCTACTAGTGTATTATGGGCAAACCACAATCCTAGAGAGTCGCTCCTCTAGCATGTTTGCGAGTCTGAGGATCATAGGGGCAAACGGTGGAACAAAATAAAACTCCATATCTCGTAAAATGTTCCTAAACTGTGCGTACAGGTGGTAAAACAAGGGTCCCAAAAAAACGCCGAAAAGAGTATACTCGGCACACGACCAGCACCAACAGCTGCTATATCCTAGTTGTGGCCCCGAGTCGAAGCCCCGGTAGCACAGGGAAGCGGAGTGCGCGGCCGTCGCGAGCCCTATATAAAGTTGAGTAGCGAGGGGGGGTTCCGATCCATTCCGCCCAGAAGTTTGCGAACAAGAAAAGATTTCCCGCCTTGCGCCGTTTCCCAGCCCGGCCGCCGTCTATCGCGTGCGCTCAAAGAAGCTGCTGGAGCCGGCAATGGCGACGGACTGGTCCATGACCCATTCGCCGAGGCCGAGGTACTTGTCGATCCACTTGTTGGCCTCCTTGTTGTCGCCGGCGACCTTGTCCGTCTTGAAGCTGCTCACGCTATCTCGTTAGTCGGGGCGCCGTGTTCGCTCGCCTGCCGCGGGCGGCGGGCGAGGAGTTTGTCGTGTTGGACTCACGTCAAGCCGGTCGATCGCTTCATGCCCGCAAGAAATGCGGAGACTGAGGGGGAATGACAGGTCAGCTATCTCAGGGGACTTTGGATCGCAGGTAATGGAAGGCTTGTACGTACTCAGGACCGCGTCAAAGGCATAGTGTGTCAATCGTCCGACCTTTGACCATAGCCCGAACGTCAGTAGGTTGAGGAGCTGTGAGAGAAGCGATATCGTCTTAGACAAAGTGCCCCAAAAGCAAAATGAATGCGAAGATAAAACACATCATGTCAGGGGGGCAGAGCGCTCGGCATTTTTGCGCAGAAAGAGGCTGGCGTCCGAACCGCGTAGGGGGGCGGTCTTGCGATGCGGTCGCAAGGTCGGTGGAACACAGCCACACAGCGAGAGGACAGGAGGTTTCCACGGGGAGTTGGAAGTTTGTTTACTTACAACCATCTTTGCGATACTATTTATAGAATGAGATAGCTGGTATCAATCGTCTCGTACAGCTCGTGGCTAGATATGTAGTCGAGGGGCTTCGAAGTTGGTGAGAGGTGACGATGGTGGTTGCGTAGGCGACCCTTCCTCAGGCGGAGTGGGTGCCTTTGTGGCGGGTGACCTGCGCTGTAAGTGGAGCAGCCACGCTCTGTTTGCAGCAGCTTTCACATAATGGCACGTGCACTCTTGACGGGGTTGTGAGTTGTGGCTGAGAGTTGTGGCACAGCATGTCTACACTTCTACCCGGGATCCTGTGCGGGACGAAAGGTGACTGGAACAAAACACTGTCTGAGATCTTTTGTCACACGTCCCTTGTCAAAAAGACGGTTTCGTGCTAGAATCACAGCTCAAAGTCTTGGTGGTCACGAACTAGGGAAGCTCACCGCTCCTACACTATAACTAACAAGAGGATGTAGATAGCTAGTTGTTGCTAGTAGGTTTCGCCAGAACAAACAACTGCTCTTCCTACATGTAGGTTCCTGCACCACGCATCACATCCTCAGCGAAATACTTCAACTTCATGACGAACTACGATGGCTCTGAATGAAAACCATTCCAAGATTTTGATAACCACCGCCCGGATTGGCAGTCACCGAGATCACGGCCAAGCGATTCCAGGTTGAGATTGGTGCCAGGCTGATCACGGCTACGTTACCCGCCATTGAGACATTGAGACCTCATCACCACAGTCTCGTACTCTTCGACGATTCCAATTTAACATCCGAATTCTACCACCGGAATAAATGACTCGTCGAGCTATTATGACATGCAGCGCCCCTGCCAAAGACCCCGCGGCTCAGGAAGTATCTGCCCGGGAGTCTCCCCGCACAGAAAGCTACCCGAGCCAGAATCAGTTGTTATCGGCGATGCGCTGTCTTGGGATCTCGCCTGCCTCGTTGCGCATCTCACAGCGCACCGAAGACTACGACGAAAACTCTCCATCTTCGCAGGCCGCGGCCAAAAAGGTCTACACAATCATCACGTCCGACCTCCTAATCCCCGGCGACGGCGACCCCCTCCCTAATGGCGCCATCGTCGTGGAGTCGGCCACCATTGTCTGGGTCGGGCATCGTGACGGCATCCCCCCATCGTACTTGGAGGCCCGACGCCGGCTCCAGCACGTACCATACATGATGCCCGGCCTCTGGGACGTGCACGTGCACTTTGGCGCCGCCAGTGAGGACCCTGAGCAGGCGGCCAAAACTGGGACATACGGACCGCTTGCCGAGCACCCGGCGACGCAGGGCGCGCGCCTCGACCGCGAGTGCTGGAAGGCACTGCAGATGGGCTACACGTCGATGCGTGACTGCGGCGGATTGGGCTGCGAGCTGGCTACGGCCATTGACGAGGGCGCCATCCCCGGCCCGCATGTCTACAGCGCTGGCGCCTACATCAGCCAGACTGCCGGCCATGGAGACGAGTTCAACATGCCTCCCGGCGACGCCCTCTTACGCATGGGTGTCGGCAGCACGCGGCCGGGCTTCTTCTGCGACCAGACCGCGCTACTCGCCGACGGGCCGGACGAGTGCCGCAAGGCCGTGCGGCTGCAAGTGCGGCGCGGAGCGCGGTGCATCAAGATCATGGCCACCGGTGGCGTCCTCTCGCTTGACGACGACCCCGAGGCCGCGCAGTTCAGCGCCAGCGAGATGCACGCGCTCGTCGACGAGGCGCGGCGCATGGGCCGTGCCGTGGCAGCACACTGCCACGCCAAGGCGGGAATCCTCGCCTCGCTCGACGCCGGCGTCACCACCATCGAGCACGGCTCCTTCGCCGACGAGGAGTGCGTGGAGCTGATGAAGGCGCGCGGCGCCATCTACGTGCCGACGCGGCGCGCCGTGACCAACCTGCTCGAGCTCCGGGACCAGCTGCCGCGCAAGGTGCGGGAGAAGCTCGAGATGGTGGACGCGCGGCATCTTGCGGCGTACCGGCTGGCGGTGGCGCGGGGCGTGACGATCGCGATGGGCACGGACACGGTGCCGGGCGGTGTGCGCGGCATGGAGCTGCAGCACGGCGTGGAGGCTGGGCTGACGAACCTGCAGGTGCTCAAGGCGGCGACGGCGACGGCGCCGCTGACACTGGGCAGGCAGGCGTCGAGGTCCGGGCAGCTGAAGGTGGGATACGACGCGGACGTGCTGGGGCTGACGCAGAACCCAGCCGAGGATGTCAGGGTGCTGCAGAGGGACGAGGTTATTAAGTGGGTGTGGAAGGGCGGGAAGCTGTTCAAGGGGCCTGGAGTTGGGCCATGGGGCGAGGAATGACGATGCATATTCACATTATTGAGTGGCTGCATGTACATGAAAATGACCTCAACATTGCGCCGTCTCCATATTGCAGTACTGTCCACACCACATGGGTGGTGGCGCTCATGGAAGATGCAGCTTCATGCCGTCCGAGGCCACAGATTCTTGGAAATGGAGTATTCCCTGCTCGTCTCGCTGCCAGATCTCGCACTGGCCTCTTTGAAGCCCGTCACGACCATGCCCATGACCCCCCTCGTCCCGTGCACCGCCCCCCTGATGACGCCGTTTTCCTCCTTTGAGATGGACATCCAGCGCGTGCTAATCGTCCAGTTGCTCTCCCCTAGGGGAGCAGCTGCGCCCAGACATGTTAGTTCCCCTTCTCTTCCTTGACATCGGGTGGGCAGGAAATAAAAAAACAAGACTTGCCTGTCAGGTCAATCGTGGCAAAGGGACGGCCGCCGAGATAGCCGTACGGCAGCGTGTTGTCGGTACCGCCGAGCTCCAGGACATAGTCCCAGACGTAGCCCTGCTCGCTGTTCATGGTGACGGTGACGGTGATGTTGTCGCCATAGCGGATGGTCTTGGGGACGGCGAAGGAGACGAGCCCGGCCTGGACGGGCGCGGCGACGAGGTAGAGCTGGGCGAGGAAGGACAGCTTCATAGTTGCGGAGGTGCGCTGGGGTGGCTTGATGGGGGAGGGGGGGTGGTTTAATGCTTGTTCTCCGCCTGGCTCAAGGCAGCGCGATGGCGAGGGTTATATAAGGGATGAGTGGTGGGGAGCGGCATCTCGTACGAGTCTATAGATGCAGCCAAGTAGCTCTATAGTAGTTTGTAGTGTCAGAAGAGAACAAGAAATAGTGAGGGCCAAGGTCCCGGAGAGGAGAAATGTCTCCGAGCTATGATTGACCCGCTGCCCCGTGAGTGGTGATATCGGCCTGACCTTGGTGTCTTGCATCGGCCTGGTCTCGGTTCGGGATTTTCTCCCGTCCCAGGGGGTATTGATGGGTAAATCGGGCAACGGCCGTAACAGGGTAAAAGCGACATTTCTGACGCTTAAGAAGGCTCCGATCAGGGTATTCACAGTATAGTAGAGCATATCGGAGTCAACGGGCCATCTCGGGTTTCGGACAAGGTCGATCCGGGAATTGCCCGGTTAGGAAATATTGGCACCTCACTCACGTAACCTGCAGGACTTGGCACCCTTGCCAATATTTGTGCATTCTTCTATTGAGGCAGAGGATTAATCATTCGCAGTTAATATCTAGGTATTGATTCTCGTGGCACCTGCTACAGTCGCTGACATGTGGGTGATTTGATTACAACCTCTACAAGGAGCAAAAGGACGTTTTTGGTAATCCTACATCATTTGAATAAATTAAAAAATAGCTGACGAAACATGGCCAATCCAGGTCGACATCAAGTCGTTCAAGGTTGATGCTTTCCGAACATGAGTATACATACAGTGGGCTTCTGAAACCGCCCAGAAATGAATTACACACCCCTTCCTTCACTATCAACACACATCCCCCCCTATTATATAAAGTTTTTTGGTTCCTCTCCCGGAATATTCTCCGTACTTTCCATGCCCTTGAAATTGATGGCGCTTGGAAGCATCGGTGGTCCGATCTCGACGCCGTACACCACCTCAGGCGCCTCAGACGGACTCTCCACCGCCTTGACCTCCTCCACCCTGACCAGCATGTTGGTCGGGGCAGACTTATTGCCAATCATGAGGAGGAGTCCCTCGAGCGAGCTGGCGTATTGGCCGAGCATGAATAGGAACACGAGGCCCATCCCGAAGCCCACGGCGAGCTCAATGGACAGGACCGCACGGGCGAGGCAGAGGGTCACGCTGTTCAGGTCGGTGAAGCCGGTGGTGACTGTAGGAAAGAGCAGCGCCAGGAGGATTTGGTTGCAGGCGTGCGAGGCCCAGGTCACCAGATTTGGCTTGGCGGTCAATGCTATCGGGACGCCGGAGGTGACCCTCGTAGGCTTTTTGCCGATAGAGGACAAGGCAATGGCTGCAATGGCAAAGATGAGGGTGAAGAGACTGAGAATCTATCCAGGAAGCAGTTTGTTAGTATGGTGATGATGAATGTGTTGACCAGGACCGGGGCATGCGGCTTACACCATGGGCTGTGCGGAAGTGCCCTTTTGCTGCGCCGGACAAGACGCCAAAGATGAGAATGAGAAGCAGAGACGGCGGCAAGACAAAGAGCTTGAATATCCTGCTCAGCTTGGTTGTCCGTTGGGTGACAAGTGCTGGGATGCGGAAACGCGGAGCCAGTGTGTGCATGCTGTCAAAGGTCAGGACCAGCGGCCAAATGATGAACAAGGCGAGAACGGCAAAGACGACTTGATTCACGGCGTGTTAGCTTCATACGATTCGTGGAACTGTGGTGAGAATAAAGTTGGAATAGACTCACTGTGAAGCACTAGTAGCACCGCATACGTGACCACCGGACGACCATTGACGGTCAGTGTCTCAGCCATCTTCACGAGCGACTCTCCCAGCTTGTCTGCGAGCTTTGCTCCGTCAATGGCAAACGTGTTTCCTTGCGATTCCACCTCGATGTTGCCCTTGGGGATCAGCGACTTGAGCGTCTCGAGCGTCGTCCCAGTCGTCCCCTCCCCCAGCGACACGGTGCCGCTCTTCTGCAGCCCAAGCACGATAAGGACCAGCCCGGCCACGCCGTCGCACGTCAGCACGTCGATGCCCTTTTGCGCAACCGTAGAGACGACCGACGGGTCCACCAGACGGCTGAGATCGAGCGGCGCCGCGGCCTCCTCCTGCTTCTCCTGACGACGCCCAAAGACTTCCAGGTCCCGTCGCTGCGGGTTGCTGGTGCTCGAGCCGAGACGCTTCGCGAGCAGCCGCTGCAGGGTAACCACGCCGGACGTCCCCAGGCCCTGGCCGAGCCCGATCGCCGCGCCGTTGGTCGAGTCGTTGAACACAACCTTGGTCTCCGGGATGTCCCCCGTCGGAGGCACCGCGGTGCCCTTGAAGATGGCGTCGATGCCGCCCATCGCCTGCACGCCGTCTCCCGCGCCGGTCAGCAGGCCGCGCGCCAGGCCGTTGGCCACCCGCGGCACGTCCACGCCGGCCAGCAGCCCGCCGAGGCCACCGCCGCTCGTCCCGTTGCCGCCGCCGCCGCCGCCGCCGAACACGCCGCCGAGCAGCTCTCCCGCGGTATTGTTCGCCAGCAGGCCCGACGTCAACGACGCCGCAAAGTTCTCCGACAGCCCCTCCACGTCGAACAAGCCGCCAGACGCCGCCGCCGCGTCCGTGATGACCGACTCCGGCTGCAGCCCGAGCCCCACCGCCGCGCCGATGCCGATGCCCTTGCCCAGCCCCGACGCCACCGGCGTCGCGAACCGGGCCAGCAGCCCCGTCGCGCTGCCGGTCAGCGACTTGGTCAGCCCCGTGATGTTGAGCCCGCCCGTCAGCGCGTCGCTCAGCCCAAACGCAAACGTCGCCGCCAGCTGCGGCAGCTCCTTGAGCGAGGTCGGCGGCGCCGGCGGCGCCACCGCCTTGCTGCTCCCCAGGTCCAGCCCCTTGGCGATGCCCAGCCCGACCCCGGACCCGACCCCCGACACCGTCGCCCCCAGGTCCACCGTCCCCAGCCCGCCGACGAGCTTCGCCGCCTGCGCCGTCAGGTTGATCCCGTCCGTGAACGCGTTGCTGAGCCCAAACGAGAACCGCTCCACCAGCCCGGCCACGTCCCCCAGCGGGTTGCTCGTCTTTGTCGCCCCGTCGTCGTCGGCGGCGCGCGCGATGAGGCTCGTCAGGTTCGCGAAGCGGCCGGCAATGTCGGAGAGGCCGAGACCCGCCGAGGCGCCGCTGCCGATGCCCCGGCCCGCGCTGAGGATGATGCCGCCGACGTCCGCGTTCGCCGGGATCAGCATCGACAGGGTCGCGGTGCTCGCGTTCAGCGACCCCGTCAGGCTCTTGCTCACGCCAAACGCCAGCGTGCCCGCGATCCGGGACACGTCGATCGGGCCGGCGCCCACCACCGCCGGCGCCGGCGTGCCCAGCCCGCTCGTGTCGTTGTCCGTCAGCTTCAGGCCGAGCGCCGCGCCGGAGCCGATGCCGTCACCCACACGCAGCGCCGCCGAGGCCAGGTCGATCGCCGGCAGCAGCGCGCCCAGGCTCTGCGCGCTGACGTTGAGGCTGCCCGCGAGCGCCCTGCTCAGGCCAAACGTAAAGGTGCCGGCGATGCCGGGGATATCCGCGTTGCTCGCCGGCAGTGGCGGTGCCGTGTTCGCCTTGGCCAGCTTGAGCCCGCCCGCCGTCCCGGCGCCGAGGCCCTGGCCCGCCGTCAGCGCGATGCTGCCAATGTCGACGCCGGCCGGCAGCAGCGCGGAGAGGTTCAGGTTGGACGTGAGCGCGCGCGAGGCGCCGAAGCCGAGCGCGCTGATGCCGCCGACCAGGCCGGAGCTGTTGCCTGCCGCGGTGGGCATTGTCGTCGCCGTGACCGCTTTCTTGCTGAGGCCGAGGCCGAGGGCGCCGCCGTTGCCGAGGCCGGTGCCGAGGGCGTCGGCGGCGTCGGCGAGCGAGGGCAGGTTCAGCGCTTTGAGGACGCCGCTGTCGGTGACGGCGCGGAGGGCGGTGGCGGTGAGGCCCATGGCGGCGCTCTGGATGACCGGGCTGAGGCCGGAGCTCGTCATGCCGTTTTCCTGGGCCACCTGGGCGGCGACCGTCTTGATCTTGCTGGCGGGGCTGAGGTTGAGGCCCTGCGCGGCGCCCTCGCCGATGCCGACGCCGCCGAAGAAGCCCGCGCCGGTGAGGCCGCTGCCGGTCGTCGAGAGGAGCTTGGTCAGGGCACCGCCCACGACCTTGCCGATACCCTGGCCGATGGGGCCATCAGCTACGGCGGCCCCGATTCCGCCTCCGCCTCCACCTCCACCTCCGATTCCGAAGGCCTTGCCGATGTCGCTGAAGAAGCCTCTCTTTGCCGCTGGTGAGTGAGTTGTTGTCGATTCCGTCTCGTCTTCATTGTTGCTACTGGCGGAGTCGAGGTCGGAAAATAACATTGCCAGTATACTCTCCCGCTCCTTCTCGCCGGCGTCGTCGGTTTCCTCCGGAACCGCCCTCCTTTTCAGCTCCAGACGACCAGGCTTTTCCGTATTGTCGTTGACGGTGCGGATATGGCTGTCCAAGTCGTTTGAGAGCATTCTTAGCTCCGCGCAGCCGTATTTGTCGGCTGCTGCCCGGGACGCGTCGCTGAACATGCTGACCAGCGCCATGTACGTGCGCCGTAATTGCACATCGCCTGCTTGGGGAGGCTGTGGCGTATCCTTGCCGCTGTTTTCCAGATCATTGTACAAAGAGCTGTCCTGCGCAAAAGTAAACTGTACAATACCCAGCAGCAGGCAAAGCCCGCAGGCCAACAGGCGGGCTGCGCGATGGAGGGTGAAGCAGGCCATCCTGGGCTGAAGAAGTGATTATTGTCGGGGCACCAAGGTCCGTCGACCGGCAACGGAATATCTCGATATTATCGTATCGTATTGTAGCGTCAAAGCAATCAATTAGCAACCATTTCCTTTAACCTGAGCAAGCTGCAGAATCCCTCAGATCCTCGTGGTAAGATTCGTGCGAGCACTACTGGAGGTAGGCATGCAATGCCTGGCATAACACAGCAACCTTTCCCATGACTGTTGCAGCCTTATTTCAATGTTTATACGATCAGATATTTGTATCGTTTGAAAAGCCCCGCCGTCATGGCGGAGCCAGTCGGGCGGTGTTTTCAGCTTCCGTGATATTTTGAAGTGAAACAGCTTGCCCGTGTTTGAGATTTGCATGGATCGCGTTTCACCCCAGGCCATCACTTAACCATCTTCCAAGGGTATTATGCGGTGAATCCCATTAACTAGGCCTATAACGTGTTTCCGGATAGTCGATGGGGTTCCGATTCACGAAACTGAGCCGCATAGCATAATGAATCCCTGGAAAACTACCCGCGGTTATAAGGCGGGCTGTATAGCCGAGCAGCATTGCCGGTCTCGAATCACCTTCCCAATTCTGTCGCCCGTTATTATGCGCAGCTGAACTGAAACTGGTTCCTCTGGCGGGTTAAATAACATCAACTCGCCGCCATTTTTTCTGCCGACCTTGCCGCCTCTCGACCGTTCGACCTTGGTAGCCTCGTCAGCTTTGAAACCATGCCAACACGTCAAGGCTATTATAAAACCAAGCTAGAGTACGTACACATTATGAGAGAAATGGGTTAATTCTGGGGATATATCTTGTATTTCGCTTTGATCCTGTTTCAGCAAGTCTAATCTCGTCAACGATTTGGGCAAGCCACAAGTCGAGACCATCTACACTATCTGACCGAGACTCCTGGTCCGACCTGGCCGGTCCTCTGCATCGTCCCGTATTCTGACTTTGACTAAGATTAGCTGTACTGTTACATCGCATGATTCTTTACAGTCTGCTCACTATCATCCGGGGAAATGTTCCGCATCATTTCTCCACACAATCTTAAGCAGCTAGGCTATCATCTCAGCAATTCAGAAAAAAGAAAAGAGCAAAGCAGAAGAAGTGGACAAGGTGGGAGGGACGATGGATGAGCCACGATGAACAAAACATTCCCAGTGATCCAATGCCCAGATAAAACGACAATACTAAAGATCCGACCGCGCTGACTCGCCTCAGCCTGATACGTCAACCAAGACGCCACTCTTGGTCCTCATCGTTCCCCGGATCGCCAGGTTGCCAACATGAGAGCCGTGATGATCGCGTGCTTGCGTTTTGCATCAAAAAAACTCTCCTCAGTCTAGCCGGCTACTTGTGTTCAAAAGAAAGATCGTGGAAGTCGCGGAGCGCGGGTTGCTTGCCTGCATACACACTTCAACACCACCGGCATCATCCTCCGGAAAAGTCCCATCCCGGGCGATCGAGGCGCATTCCTTGATCCAGAACTAGTTCTGTGGTTTGGGAAGGTTTCTGGTTAATAGATCCCCGATATGATGTAGGCTCAACTTTCTGTACGTCTGGATAGAATGTTTCTGCAACCAACTTGGCTGGTGTCAATGCGTAGCCACAGCCTCGCCGCATACTAGTCACATCGGGGAAGTCTGTTTCAAAAGTGTACCACGACATCTATTTGTTTTTGTTTTGCTGATTTATGAGCCGTAGCTTCCAACTCCCAGAATTGGGTTGGCCCTCGGGGACAACCCATTGCGCCCAACTTCATCCCAAAGAAAAAACCACCAACTATGTCGTCACTGGGGTTTCATAACCTAGCTCGTCGCCGTCTTCTTGGTACACAAAGCCAACTCCCGGTATGTAAATGAACCGTCCTGGTGACGCCTTCTGCGGCTCCGCAGCCGTCCACTGCTTCTCGGGAAGCCCCGTCCGGGTGGTGCCTTGCGCCGCATCGACGAGTTGAGGATATTGGGGTCCGATGGCGTAGCCTCGCGTGATGATCTCGGCCGAGGGCGGCTCGATGGACTGTAGAATTCCTGCGAAGCGTTAGATTCACCAAGACAAAAGAAAAGAATAAAATAGGGAACATAGGGATCATGACTCGCTGACCTTCGTCGCTGGGAGAGTGCAGCTGTGTAGACGCTGATTTGAAGGCGTCGTGGACCAGGGCGCAGGCTTGCGCGCATGAGAGGTCCACGCCCGCATCCGAGGAACTGGCCTCTGGCAAGTCCTCTGGAGGCTCCGGACTCATCAAATCTGTGCCGGTGAATGAATTGTCATCTCCGAAAAGTGTATACGAGCTGGTGCTCGCGCGGGCTGCGCTGAGTTGCATCACCATCTTGATACTGATTCGGTGTGGGCGATGGGTGTGGGCAGGTGGTGATGAACGCAATATCGAGTCAGAGTGGCTACATCAGGTAACATAAATAATAACATGATATTTACCGGACGCGCCGTTGGAATCGATAAGTCGAGATACATTGCATGGTCGTAGCCTGTAAACTAACACGCGAAGTTGAGGCCAAGTGACGCTATTCACGGAACCGTCTAACCTTGGGCGCTGTGCTCGTCATAGTCGGTCGATGTATACACATGTGACTATGACTGCCATCAAGTCGTACACTTGCTCTATGCTTCTGGACTCGACTGCACCCGAGAAGCGGTGGTCCTCCCCGCGAGCTGTCTGACAAATAGCCTCGGGGATTTCTGCTCCGTAACCCTTCATCATTGTACATCTAGTCGATCCAGATACAGCCGCGTGTTGGTCCGACTATGTACTACACTGGTACAATCTTGTTACTCGAACTCAACTGTAGGCAAATCGGCCGGCCAAACTCTCACTTTTGCAGGTACAGTACCATGCCAGCACCAGTACCGCACACACGAACTCCTCGTTGTCCAGTGTCTTCTTGAATACTCCATCAATAACCACGCTAGATATCGCCAGTGTTGTACAGATACATGTTACATTTCCATCCCCCCCCCCCCCTCCTCCTCTCTCTCCCCCTTTCCCAGCCTCCCTCTCAACTCGTCAGCAGCGTCACCACGCCCTTCCTCCCCATCCTCCCCAGCAAGCCCTCCCGCATGCCCATCCTCGCCTCCACCTCCGCCGGCGCCGCCCCGGCCTCCACCATCCGCAGCGCATCCGCCAGCGTCCGCGCGTCCACCTGCCGCCGCGCCGCGCCCCTCAACCCCACAGACAGGAACCGCTCCTCGTCCTCCGCCGCCCGCTCCTGCACGCGCCGCCGCGCCGCCAGCGCCTCCAGCGTCGTGTTGTTGCCCCGCGACGACGACGACGACGACGGGAACACCGGCCGGCCCGGCGCCGCCGACGGCAGCTCCCGGTGCGCGTCCGCCCGCGACGACGGCGAGTAGGTCGGGTTCGGGTCGACCACGCCCATTTGCTGCAGTCGGTCCGCGAAGCCGGCGGGCGTGAATTCGGGGTCTGAGGCGTGCGAGGTGCTTGCGGCTGCTGCACGGTCGAGTCCTGTTAGATTCGTGCCGGCCCGTTTGGGGAGGGACGGAGGGGATTCAGCAGTCGTACCTGGGTCTTGGGAAACGTCGGCGGCGGCGCTGGGCCCAGGTGAAGCGCGAGGAGGTCGACTCATCGTTTGGGCCATGGCAGAGCCTGCACTGCGAGCGGGGAACTTGCGCGGTGCGTTTTGTACCGCCTTGGATGAAGCTGAGCCCATCTTGTAGAGTGTGTTTGTCTCTCGTCGTAGATTGAGGGTGGAGGAGTGGCAATAGATCGTCAATTGTTGGCGGGGTAGGAGCTGAGGGCTAAGTTCTGGTTGATCCTTGCTCTTTCGAAAAGGAGAAAGATAATGGGAGAATACCAACTGCAGCGGGGTTAGGCGCGAGAAGGGTTAACTGAAAAGTGATGATGCAAGAAAAATAATGGCCCTGCCTCTCAAAATGACGACACAGGCAGCTTTTTTGTCCGAGGTATCCACATCACATCTTTGTACCCCCAACTAACTCGCTTCTCACTTACAGGACCTGCACAGTTCCAACTAATTAATTCCCCTGTTGAATTATTGTCTGTAAACAAAAATTTTGTAATTCAATGAATGCCCAAAGGCTATATATTATTAAGGATTGTTATGTAGTTGGTAATGATACCTATCTTCGTAATTCATTCGGGTTCGGCCATGAAATCAGCCAATGCGCAATTCCCCGCCGTATTATCCAGTATTCGTAAAAGGTCATTCACATATTTTAATTCATCTTTTCAGGGTTTTTTGTTTCGCTCTCAGCACTTGGTGATGTAGAGACCAATGGGCGAGGGGTTGTAGTCCTGGAAGTACTTGAAGTTGGTATTGCCAGCCGCCGAGATCTCGTAGGCAATACGCTGGCCCGCGGGGCAGTCAAAAGTGGCAATGTTGTATGAGTTTCCGGGGGCGACGGTCACTTGTCCGAGGTCTGCCGCCTTGCCGGGCTGGTTGTTGTAGGTCGTACCCTCGGTGGCGGCAGCATTCAGCTTGGTGAAGTCGAGCTTGCCGTCACCGGAGAAGGTGAAACTCGACGTCTGCAAATCGGCCTGGTTAGGGAAGAGGAAAACAAGGCCGCACTTCTTGCCCTGGTCGCTGGCGGGGATGTCGAAGTTGAAGATGGACGATGTGTCACTGTTGACGACTCCGAAGTAGGAGGTACCGGCTGCCGTGTTGGGGCTAGACTTGGAGACAGGAATAATGAGATGCGGGAACTCGTATGGACCGTTGAGATTGGTCGGGCAGGTCTGGGCAGGAGGAGGAGGGGGAGGAGGAGGAGGAGGAGGCGGGCAAGCGGCATGGCAGCCGTCCGCCGTGAGGGTAACCGTGCCGCAGTTAGCTCCCTGATCCTGCTTGTTGTAGATGTTCCACTGGCCCTGTTCGCCGGTAGCGCATTCGAAGAAGGTGGTCTGGCCATTCCACGAGACCTTGCCGTCACAGCCGATGGTGAATCCGGTGTCCGGGGCCTGACCCTCGTCACACTGGAGGACGCCGGTAGGGGCTATCATTCCGACGTCAGTAAACTTGGGTCAATGGAGAGAGGGTGGCGGTATACGTACGAGTCCACCAGCATCCACGGCCCTTGTCGTCGGTGAGACCGCCGCTGGTAAAGGTAAATGTGGAGGACTGGACACCGTTGCCAGCGCGAACTTGTCCGGAGGAGATTTCGCCAACGCAGCCAACGACATCGCCGCCGGCGCTCAGATGAAGCTGGCATCCACCGCGGACCGCAAGGCCGTTGGCGACGGCACCGAGGCTTAAAGCAATGGCCACAGACTTCATTGTTTATATCTGACGAGGTGTATGAGATGTGTGTCAAGTGTAAGAAGTGAGGGTGTAAGTGAACAAAGTAGTTTGTGAAGCGTCCTCTTTTGGTGCTGAGTGTTGGACTGTTGATGGGGATAGAGTTTCGAGATAGGTTCGAGTATGGGAGACCGGGTCATTTATATACTTGAGCGGTCTGTCATTCTCACTTCCTCTTCACATAATGTCTAAGGCTGGGCAGGGCAGACCGGGCACTGCGGAACCAAGCTTCCGGGGCTGGGCTGGCGAAGGAAGGCCCGCCCCTTGCTCACTCTCTGTATGGCTAAGAGTTGCCGATCCTCACGATACATGGGAGGAGAAGGGAAAAGTGAAAATACGAGGCCGGCTCTGCAGGGCAGACGTCATGGTCGGCCGGGGGATCCTCAATGCTGGCCAGCCGGTTGGGAAGGGAGCAGGTCAGACAGCTTGTCTCGGGGTCGTCGGGCTGTCGCGGCGACGAGGCAGACCTAGCCGTGCTGTGCGGAAGAGGTGCCAAGACGCCAAGAGCTCCGCAGGGCTGGTGTTGACCTCGTATTCCCGGCGATAGATGGGAATATAAGTGGTGGGATTGCCTGTGCATGGGCGTCTTCAGGCTCGATGCGGCCAAGTGGGATGGCTGGCTAGCTGGCTGGTGGCAAGCATGGTGGGATGGATGGCCAATGCTGCAAGGGAAATGGCCAGCGAAAGATGGGGTATCCTTGTTGATTCCATGTCGAGATGGGCTGGTTTTGGGCCGATGGACAGCCCATTTGGCGCGAGCTGATGCTGTTGACTTTTGTCTAGTCTGGGTATCTGTCCGAGGGTTGACAATGAGGCTGTAACTAGCGGGCTGCAGTTGGTGGCTGGAGCGGCTGTAGCGGGGACAGTGATGGTCGGCCTTGTTGTCAGGCAACACAATGTAGATGCTATAGCTGTAGCAGCACCAGTCATTTCCGATGGTTATTGATAGAATTTATATAACAATATTGTAATATTGTAATATTGTAGAATCAAATCATCTATACAAGTCGAATTGATACACGTTAATCAGTAATAGTCTGCCCATAACCACCAAGACCCTCCCTGCCTTACCACTTGTTGCCCCGCATCAGATCCTGCCACCAAAATACACTGCATCCTGTCACTTCGCCTGCTGGCCGGCTTCCTCTCCTCTCCTCCTACAAACGCCCCCGCTAGTCTTGTTCCGCCCCGACCAAAACGCCATCAGATATTCCTACATCGCCAAGACGCCCAATCCATCCGGGTCTCCCGCTTGCCTCGCAAATGACGTATCGTGGCGATTCTGCAACAAATCTCGAGGTTGCGGCTGACATCATGATGGGAACCAAAACGAACAGGGTGCCATCATCACAGCATCCACTGCTCCAGCAGCGTCGAAACAACAAATGACAAACCAAGAGCAAAAGAATTCTCCCATTCCCGAGACAATAGAAGCTGAAAACTTTCATGCATGCATACTACCTGCGGTATGGTATCCATTCTCCATCGCCTTATGACATTTCTCTGCGCCGCTTTGTTCCCTTGTTCTCACATCCACAATGGCCCGTCTCCGGTTTATTATTAACCAAGAGCCATCCATCCAGCCTTGTGGAACTTCCCAACCCAATTGGCTTCCGCTTCTCTCAACAACCTCGCCGTCCATTCTGCTGACGCTGGAGCCCGCTTGAGCAGGCATACGAGAAGATCGCCGCACCGCCAACTGGCCCAAACACCAGACTGACAACAACGCCGGAAAAAACCTAGGAACAGGCTTTTATATTAGGCCTCAAAACTCAATGCCGCCTATTCCAGCCACCGGCATTGCTGATCCGATCGTCAGTCGTGACATTCGTCTGCCTTGCTGCCCACCACCAAAGGTGCCATCACCACCACCTCGACTGGGCTTATTACATCCTAACTGCTCTCCCGGCAGTTGTTACCATGAATTCACCCCAATACTAAATCGCAACCGCCAGTTTCCTGGCTAGCATAACACGTACAGAGAGCCTGGATCGCCTCCTGCTCCCCTCGTCGTTAATAAATCCATCTCGCCAAGCCGTATTTCTATTAGCTATCTTCCCCGCTAGCCATCTTGTGCTCCCACACACAACCCAAAGGAGGAAATCGGTCTTCAAATGACGTCGGCCCTGAATCAATTCCAGAGCCTCGCACTGCAGGAAGCGCCTCGTTCCGGGGAAATGCAACTGACTGCTTTTTTATAGCAGCCGCAGATGACGCAGGCAGACGCTGCATCCCCGTGGCCTGTTACACCACACACGGCTGCACGACCTCGCTTCCGAGACCCAGCTGAGCATAATCGTCATCGCTCGATGTTGTTTGTATTAATTTACTGCCCGTACTTGGGGGTAAAAAAACCTCACACCTACTCCGTACATGATTGCACAAAGACTAGAGGTAGCCCTCTGAGCGTAGAATCCACACATCTACATGTGCCTGACTACAACCAATTGCAGCGTCAATATCCATTGAGTTTGAGGCTGGCGCTGAAAGGCACAATGACGAAACGAGCTCAAGGCTTGATAGATTTGCTCTCGACTTGCCGTCTTTACTTTACATCAACCCTCCCACCCCTCCCACACCCCAACGCCGCCCCGAGCAAGCCAACGGGATTTACACAGCACCTACAAAACATACCGCATGGAGTAAAGGAAGGATTGGCGTCGAAATAGAATGAGCGAGCACTCCAGCAAAAAAAGTTCGGACGATGCCTTGTTAGTTCCGCTCAGCCGCCGCCACCAAGCAAGTCCGGTCCAGCGTTGTACGTGGCATGCAGCTTTCCGTGATCGCGAGCCTCATTCCTTCCTATGCCTCCGCTACTTGGGGTCAGGGGGGCCAGTATAGACGTCTCGTCTACTGTACCATTCACATTTGTCCTTTTCTCCTATTTATAAATCTCCCTTTTTTTTTATCAAAAATTGCTACTGGAAAGGCGTGACACCCCAGCCCAATGCCGTTCCAGCCGGGTCCCATCACAGAGAGATACTCTCCCGGGCGTGGTAGCAAGGTGGCGATTGAAGAAGGCGTTCAGCTCCTTGCTCGGGGCGTACATATCCGTGAGCCCGTCTAATAACGCCTCGTCTGACTGTAACGAACAAGGTACGTCATGGGACCGCGATTCGTGCCCAACCCAGCCGTGGCTTGCTCTCATCGAGGCACATTTTAGACGAGAATCACATGTATTACAGATTTCACGGTTCAAGTCCTTTGAAAATTTGAAACAGGGCGATAATTTGTATGTATTTGTAGTATAGTGTAGTGGTAACTCATATCACCTTACCCGCCAACGCCTCGACTGGTCGACCTTGCAGGTCGATCCACGGGCACTGTTTCGGTCATTCCTTGGAATCCCGACCGAGCGTCCAACACAACAATTGAAAGCGGCGCTTGTGGGAGGGCTGTACTCCGAGCTGGCTGGAGCTCTTGGACGCGTGCTCACGCCACGGCACCTCTGGTGCTGCCGTGGACTCTGCTAGGGAGGCTTCTCACTACCCCTAAAGCAGTCCAGAGCATGGCGTGGCAATCAGCCGGGAGCGAGCATTGACGTAACAACTACATTTAATAGCTGAGGGCATATATCGTCGGGTTATATGCTTCACCTCTTGGTGCGTTTGCTGGAGCGGGTGACACGAACAGGAGGCTCGGGCTTGGGCTCGGGCTTTGCTTCCTCCTCGACTTGCGCTTCGGCTTCGTCCTCCCCCTCAGCTTCCTCGGCGTCGCTCCCGTCACTACCAGCACCAGTCGTGGCGCCGAAAGAGGCCTTGCGGGAAGGTCCGTCAGTTTCGCTACCGAACCCTTCAAAAGAGTCATCGTCGGCTTCACTGCCTTCCTTGTCATCCTCATCCTGAACCTTGGCCTCGCTTGCCTCCTCGAAAGCTTGGGTCTGAGTACGCTTCTTCGGCATCTCGCCGAGACGACCCTCGCGGCCAGCTCGCGTCTCGCCGTTGGCGTCGGAGTTTATTGGAGGGGGTGTGAACCAGGGAATATTACCACGCATGAAGTCGTTGAGCATCATCTTGGCAACACCGTCCAGATCAGGTTCACCACCCTTCAGAAGTCGGCCACCCTTGCGGGCCAAAAGCTCGAGTAATTCGGTCGCATTGCTCCAGTTGGTAAGCTCGTACGTCTTCTCCATATGGCGGCGCTTCACCTTTTTCAGAAGAGCAGGGATGTACTGCTCAGGATTGTCAACCTTTTCGACACGAACGACGCCGCGTAGAACAAGATCGGTGGGGGTGTCTTGGTTGGTAGGTGGAACAACACCGGGGCAATCAATGAGATAGATGCGCTTCATGAGCGTAACATACTGCCAGACCTTAGTCTCGCCCGGAATGGGGGCAACAGTGCAAACCTTCTTCTTCAACAGAGTGTTGATGATAGAAGACTTGCCAGTGTTGGGGCCGCCAATGAGACCAACAGAAATCTGCTTTCTGTCTGAATGAAGGACAGAGAACTGGCGAAGAAGCTGGATGAGAGAACCCTTGCCGAAAGAGTTGTTGATGCTAGCATGGAAGGCGAGGGTGGGGTATTCCTTTCCAAGATGTCTAACCCAAGCGGCCTGTAGAGAATTAGCAATGAACTCGCAAATCTTCTACAGTAAAATCATTGTGAATGATGAAATGTGTGAGTCATAACTACGAAGACTCCTGTAAAGCCGTCCTAACTGGACATAGGAGCCTTCAACTCAATTCGACCCAATACCTTCTCATGACGGTGACCAGAACGGTCACCAATCTAGCCGAACAGCAGAACGCTGCCGACAGTCGAGCATGGTGGTTAATCTCCCAATGTTGTAACAGACATACCCTCGTAAGAAAATCGAGAAGGAGTCCTGACAGGAATCATTGGGGGCCTTTCGGCCGGAAGTGGTGCAGCGACCGGAGAATAAAAATCGAACTTACACAAACGCCAGTGGGAACCAGGTCGCACTTATTGAGGACGAAAATCAGATGCTTGTGGGGAGCCTCCTCGCGCAAATACTTTTCAACGCTGCGGCATCGGGTGCCAATGGGGTCACGGGCGTCGAGGACGTGGATGACGACGTCGGACGAATCAATGACCTTGTACAGCTCATTCCAAATACGCTTGCTCTGACCCTTGTCGAAGACAGGCTCGATGGCCATGGCAAAGGTGCCATCGTCGGGGTCAGTGGTGCCGGACTCGCCGCTCAGCAGCTTCGCCTGCTCAAGACGCTCCTCGTACGTGTCCATACTCTTCTCAGTACCCTCAGCTAGATCGTCAAGGTTGGCGACATCGAGCTTGACGCGCTTACGCTGAGACTTGGGACCAAAAACCCCTGAGAAGGGTGCCGTCTCAAGCGTCATTTTGGCCTTGTGTTGCTTCAGGCCGTTGGTGGTGTCTTGGCCATCACGGATCAGCGTCATGGGTAGCTTGTTCGACTTGAGAAGCACGGAGTACGGATCCTTGGCCTTTTCTGCCATGGCCTCGCGGAAGGCTGTGAGCGTGTCCTGGGAGACGACACGGGTGTTGGAGAACCACTTGCGGTTCGGCTCGATGACGGCCGTGGGCACGTCGCGAGACTGCCAGGTGGCGGCCTTTGTGATCTCGCCCTTGGCATTGCGCTGCGCCTTGCCCTCCTTGTACATATTCAGGTGCTTGACCCTCTTCCCATCGCTGCGAGACAGTCATTGTCAGTTGCCGTTCTGTGTATATGCTGCAGCAAGGTGATTGGGGGCTTACCGATAGAAATTTTCGCCCTTGACCCGGACATTGGCCATGCCATCGCCGGTTTTACCCTGGCGAACACGCCGGGTAGCCTCTTTCTTGCCGGTACCCATCTTGAATGAAGCTTGCCAAAGGATGGGGGCAAGACGAGAGACAACTTGAGGAAGAGTGGGAGGAAGAAAAATGTAGCAGGATTCTGCCCAGAACTTTTTTTACGCCTGCAGATTTGCCCCATTTCTTTTTTTTTCTGCAGGCGGTGTGTGGGGTGGCTGGTAAATTTTAGCGGACAGCCAGGGGAATCAACGGCAGTACAGTTAATCCGTCACCAAGCTTGCTGCGATCTGGTAGGCCAATTTTCCAGATCAAACGACCAGCAGAATATCTTGTCGGCTTTTTGATCAGATCTCACGACAAATCTTCTTCCTCTCCCACAATGTCGCTCCAATCGGCATGGTCCTGCCTCCGACCAGCCGCCTCTCGGTGTGCGCCTTCAGCGGCAGCCGTGTCACGGGCAGCATTTAGCACTACGTCGTCCCGAAGCAACATCCCCCCCGAATCGCCGTCCTACATCCAGCTCCCAAAGGTACCGCAGTCCACCGAGGGCAAGCCGGAGCGGGTACGCGGTACTCTGCCCGTGCCGCGCGAGATCTTCGACCGCCGCAACGGCGATCGCAAGGTGCAGCCCGAGTACCTGGCCAAGACCGCGCCGCAGCGCACCATCGACCGCCCTCTCAAGAGCGACGCGCAGCGGTGGAAAAAGCAGCTCGCCGACAGCCGCCGGAAGAACCTGGAGGAGGGTCTGCAGAGCCTGTGGCAGCGCCACGAGACTCGCGAGAAGGGGCGTGCGGCGCGGCGCGACCGTGAGGTGCGTGTCGTCCGCGAAGCCCGCGAAGCCCCCGAGCCGCGCGCCGCCGTCATGACGCGCGGCACAGTGCTGGCCGGGGTCGCCGACAGCGCATTGCGGCCAGACCCGGAGCGCTTCGAAAAGGCGGAAGCGAGCCGGGCGCGCGTGCTGGCGCGCGATGACGCCCGCCGCGACGCCCGCCGCGACTCGCTCATGGAGCTCTACATCAACGCCGCGGACGGCTTCATTGTCAATGAGGCCGAGCTCAAGGACGAGATTGACCGAATCTTCCATGAGGACTACTTCCGCAAGCAGAGCATCAAGGGGTACCGTCCCGGCGCGACGGAGAACGTCTGGGGCGTCCACGGCAAGCCCCCTGGCGTGGCCACCATGCTCGAAACTGTCACGCGGACCTCTACCAACCTTGCGAGCGCGAGCGAGTCTGAGTTTGATCACTCGGTCAAGCGTACGAAGAAAATTTCGGAGGAGCTTACTGGCGGTAAGATGGCATAGAGGCCAAACTTGTATAAGGATACTCAGGACAACGGAGCATGTTCCAGGCGATGCAGCGTGCACCGTATGTAAAATAGCCAATCTAGCATGTACATTTACTATCCAACATCATTTGCTTCTAATCCAATCACGCTGCGATGTATACTTTATTGTACTTTCTACAATATGTACCAGGCCTGCTATGCAAGCCAGTCATGCAAAAACGCCAAAGTCTAACAATAATGCGAACAATCCAACACCAGAAGTAATATCACCCTATCGCTCTCCACGAAAATGTGTCTGCGCACACCCTGGAGAGTCGAGCAGTAGCGGTCGTTTATCTCCGTTCAACAAGTAGTACGTGCATGGCAGCATACGCGAGGACGATGAAGGTAGCCGCAAAAATACCCAGGTTGCGGATATCATACCACAGAGCACCGTTCTGAAAGCCAAAGGTGCTGAGGATCGTGGCGCCAGGTACCTTAATAGGAATGCCAACTTTTTCGTCAACAAGGGTAAGCTCGACTACCTCATTGACGATAAGCGCCTCGAAGCCGTAGTGGAAGATGGATATACTCTGCAGCCAAGCAGCACTGGCTGGGATCTTCTCACGGTTGAGCAAAAATCCGGCAAACAGAAGGCTGAAAAGCATGACTAGGCTGCCGATGAGGTTCGCCACACCGCCGTCCTTGAAGATGATGCCAATGAACAAGCAAATAGCTGCGGCTGCGAGGTTGAAGAGGACTAGTACAATGATAAATTTGATGAAGTGGGGGAAGTCGGGCACAAGACCAGTCATCGGATACAGAATGGAGCCCATCAGAATAGGTGGGATGATTCGCAGGGGAACAATATCGAAAAGCACCTTGGCTGCAAAATATGTGGCCGGTGAGTAGTATCCATTGGCTCGTTCACGCAGGAAGAGCAGCCGCTCATTCGCAAAGACGGTCAGACTCGTAAGGGTACTAAATCCATACAGTGCCAGGAGGAAGAAGAAGAGACCAAGTCTGTTCTGGAAGCCGGGAATGTCATCGGTGAGGCCGTAGAAAAGGAATCCAGCAAAGACTGCAAGAATGATTGCGATGGCGTAGTGAGTCAGCATCAGCATGGGATTTCTGTAAAGGTTTTTGAAGGTTCGTTGTGAAAGAATGATGAACTGGCGAGGGTAGCTGATGCGATGATAGCCCTTTCCGACAGCGCTGACATTGATGTTCGGCCCGTCCACAGAGTATCCGTTCGCGTTTGATCCATTGGCATCTTGGGCAGCGGCAACAGACTGCTGAATTTCCTCGCTGGTGCTGGTGGCGATATGAGACTCGGCAAATGCGTTCGATAGAAGATCGAGGTCGGTACCGGACGACACATGAGGTGGTAAGTCGTGGTGATCTTCCGAGAGCTGTCCAAGGGCGGCGGGGTGTTTCTGGAGCTTATAGGCCCCAATTTCCTCGCCCCCCGCATCTGAAGACGCAGCAGTATCCGCGGTGCGCCTGCGTGTAAAGAGCTCGCGTTCTTGTCGAGCACGAATATAGTTAGAGCGCTTGGTTCTGGGGCGAGAAGCCGAGCTCTCGGATGGCTCATCCCCAATGCTGGCCCCGGATACACTAGCAATAGATTTGACGGCTCTGGTGCTGCTTGGTCCGACACTGGCAGTGTCAGCACCGATAGTACCGTCATCGAAAGACTCGGAACGGCTGGCATGCATCGTAAGGTCGACTAGGTAATCTGCAATATTGAACCCGGGCGGGCATTCATAACCGATACTGTCAAAGTATGATTGGCAATCCACAAATCTGCCAGAGTAAACAGTTTTGCCCTTTGCAAGAAGGACCAGTCGATCAAACAAAGCGACAATATTGGAGCGTGGCTGATGAATGGTAAAGATGATGGTTCGCTGATAGTTCTTGGCCAATGTTACAAGGCACTCGATGACGTTATAAGCGTTGAATGCGTCCAAGCCGCTTGTAGGCTCATCAAGGAAGAGGATGGACGGGCTGGTGACCAACTCGCAGGCGATTCCAACACGTCGTTTTTCGCCACCGGAGATGCCACGACCCTTGCCTTCCTCAGATCCAATAAGAGAATCTCTGATGTGGTAAATACCAAGTTCCTTTTCTACTTCAACCACGCGCTGTTCTTTGCTGGCGCGGGTCATGTCGCGAGGCAATCGTAGTAGAGCACTGTTTAGAATAGTCTCGTGTACTGTCAAAGTTGGAAGCATCGTGTCTTCTTGGTCGACGAATCCAATGACATTTTTGTAGTCTGTGTCCAAGACTTTTTCGCCGTTGACATAGAAATCACCAGAAACTTGGCCGCGTTTGTTTTTCCGCGCAAGAATGTCGAGGAATGTGGTCTTGCCAGCGCCAGAAGCACCCATGATGGCGGTTGCCTCTCCTGGATGGCAAATGCCCTGGATTCCGTTCAAAATTTGCTTTCCGTTAAGACTGTACGACACATTCTGAAACTGGAGGGATGCAGGCTTGTGGTTGGCCATGAGCTTGGTGCTTTCGTCGTCCGAATCGTCTAGGTGAATGGCACCGTACTGCAGTCTGCGGCGAGCCAGATACCAAGTCGCTACAATGACGGCAACGACAAAGAGAGCACAAGCTGCAATAATACCTGCGATGAGGGGAGTATTGATTTGCTTGACGGGACGCTGGTAGCCAGGCACCTCTGTTTCATGCATACACTCTCCTGCGCCACATGTGAGCAGGATACTCGAGTCACCGAGCAGATCGGTCATAAGCTGGTCCATCTGAGGCTCCTTAAACGCACAGCTGTGTGACGTTTCGTTCGTGTTGGTGCATTCAAACGATGCGGGCCCTTTGATGGCTTCGTCCAAGAAGTCGGTGAGGTCCATGGAACCGTCCTTGCCACACATCATTCGGTCGGGGATACAGGTGCATTGAATCTTGTTGCACTTGTAAGATGTGCCGTTTGTTGTGTCGCCAAATGTTGCGCTCGACTCGCATTCGGATAGATGGCAGTAGAAAGATTCGACCTGGTCAACCCAAACTGGAAGATGTCAGCACGAGGGTATTCGCGGCTTGCTTCAGATTCAGGACTGACATTGGAAGTCACATTCTTCCGACTCCTTATCGCAAGTAAATGTGACCTCTGGGATTTGGTCGCCCAACAGTTGGAGGATCATCTTGTTGACGACATTGCATATTTGGTGGTTGGTACGAACGAGTTCACCAGTGCGGTGACATACACCGCCAGTCTCGTCGGGCATAAAGGCATTGCAAGCGGAATCATGAGTACAGACATTGCAGTTGACGCCGCCCCAACCATCGTCACATTCGCATCTGTCGCCGGATCGCATAGGTCGGTCGCGGCCACGGGCCAAGGAACCGCAAACTGATAATCGCCAGTCAGCATCGGGGTAGCTCCCGGAATTCTACGTGTCGGCATCTACTCACGAGGCTTGAGGCAGTCATCGCCGCCAAAACCAGCAGGGCAATCACAGATGCCGTTGAATTCGTTGCAGCCAGCGTATTGGGCGCAGGTATGAGCGGGGAGCAGACAGTTGAAACTATTCGAGGAAAACAGTTCAGCGAGACCGACCCATGCTCGCGGCGCTGACAATGGCGCGGCTGTATTCTAACTTACCATGGAGGACAGCCGTCAGGGCGATCAGTGCTACCCATGAGAGCCAGTTGTGCCCTCAACATGTCGGCAGTCGGATAGGAAGCATTCTGCGAGGCTGCAACGAGCGCAGGCACGGCTGCGACGACTACGCCGAGCAGCATCCTGCTGAGGGTTTTCATGGCGCCGTTTGCGAGAGCGGCCGCGATGAGGGATTGTTGAGATGGCAGCGCCTGGATGATGAAAGAGCGTGCGGAGGAGATGTGGAGGGATTCGAGACAGGCTGCCTCTAGACGGCTGGACTAAACCACACACAGCTGATGGATGACAAGAGACGAGTGACGCTACCGTGTTGCTCCAGTTTTTAGACACCAAAATGCCGCTGAAATGCTGAAATAAAGACGCCCGAGGAATAAGGCAATGACGGCAAGGTTCAGCGGGTCCTCAACCGCTACAACAAGGCACAATATGCAGGTAGGCAATCATCCAACGCCTCGAGCACGTTTTGTCCAGCTACATACATGAATCGGTACTATAAAAGCAACGAGCTTACTTGGCCCTCCAGGCACCTCTAAAACTCTTTCGCTGTCAGCGCATACAGCTTGCGACCACACACGCTACGCATGACGTTACGGACTTCCAGGTCCTCACTGAAAGTGCGGATGACTAAGGCTGCCAAGCAAGGTCTCCTCGCCCTCCAACCTCCTTGTCCTCCTTGTCCTCCTTTCCAAACAAGGTGCCGGCTTCAAACCTACCACCATGGATCTAAGATACGATTACCAATGGCCTTGTAAAAGGGAGCTCTTCTAGAATAGCTCTACTTCACAAACCGAATGCGACCATTCACCCAAATCCCATCGGAGGTTTCGTCATACTAGAAAACGCACGATGTCTACAGCCTTACTATGATCACTCAATATGGGAGCCAGCCTGCGCGCCATGTGAACTCCCAAGCGATACGTGATCACACAGCTTCGCGCAGGCAGAGATCCCCTTGTGTGCACCAGACGGGATGGCGGCATAACAAATGAGCGATGTGGACAGCACCCTTTCCGGGCCTCCTCGACGCCACATTATTCGAGTGGTCACAATTCTGAAACTGACATTTTCCCTCCACCTAATTATAGTCTTTATAGATGGGCACCATGCCGCCGAGAATATCGTTCCTGGCAGACCCTGCCAGCCGTTGCCCTAAGGGTTCCGCCGTTGTCATGCATTGGCGAAGAGGTAGACTTGGCAGTTTTATTTTTCAATAAATGCCTTGAACTATAAAACTTCGGGGCAAATAGAAGGTGAAATAATGACCGGGTTGCAGGGCTTACCCAGGGTACTGCTGTTGCGCATCGCATCTCTGAAGCTATGGTCCACCTGCGTTGGCGCAGCAATCAAGCAATCATAGTCCCTGGTAGTAACTAGGTTTTTCAGCCTGTTCTTACGACTCATTTCGACCCATCCTTGGAATACCATTTTTGCCCACTGAGCCGTGCCTATCCGTACAAGTCGCCTAGCCCGCAACTCAAACGGCTACTTTGACAACCCCGCGTTGTCCCATTGCAACAGCCGATCTCGGGTGTTCCACTCATCATCACTGGGTGGTTATAGAGGAGTCATATCTCATCAACCACGAGATGTAGTGCAATGGCCGCCTACAAGCGAGTCCATCCATCGGCACATTTATAATTTCTTTCTATTACAGTGCAGCATAATTTCATTAACACAGACAGCATGGCCCATCCCTCTACGTTCCCGGCCGAGCAATGGCTGTCTCAATGGCGTGGAATGACTGGCCTGCTCAATCTGGCCGACACTTATGCTTGCCCAATCTCGCTGGATGAATTGAAGGGCTTATCAACTGAAAACGACAGTGGGCCGCTCATAACCAGTTCCAAGCTGAACTATGGGAGTACCAATGGTTCTTCCGAGTTGAGACAGAGCGTAGCCGATCTATACAGTGGGCAGGAGACACAGCTCACAGAAGACGACGTGGTCATCACGCAAGGGGCCATCTCGGCCAACTTTCTGGTGCTGTATGCGCTTCTCGGCCCAACCGACCACGCTATCTGCGTCTATCCGGTGTATACGCAGCTCTACTCCGTGCCTGAGACGTTTGGCGTGCAGGTCTCGTTCTGGCGGCTGAAGGAGGAGAATGGCTTCATTCCCGACGTGCAAGACTTGCACAGTCTGTTCCAGCGCAACACAAAGGTATAGTCGGCGAGCATGTGTGAGTGGATGATCCGCCCAGAGACAGCCCTATTAATCGCGGCTGTAGATGATCATCCTCAACAACCCCAACAACCCGACCGGCACCGTGATACCAAAAAACGTGTTACGAGACATTGTCGAGATTGCCGAGGCGCGGGGCGTCATCCTCTTCAGCGACGAGGTGTACCGACCGCTCTTCCACGAGCCGGACAGCGCGCCGCCGCCCATCACATCGTTTGGCTACAAGCGGACGCTCGCGACCGGGTCCATGTCCAAGTCGCTGTCGCTGCCCGGCATTCGCATCGGGTGGGTGGCCTCGCCGGACCCCGCTCTGATCGCGGCGTGCTCGCGTCGGCGCGACTTCACGACCATCTGCGTGTCGCAGGTGGACGACCAGATTGCCACCTACGCGCTGTCGGCGGCGGTGCGGCCGGCGCTCCTGCGACGCAACATTGACCAGGCGCGGCACAACCGGCGGTTGGTGGAGGCCTTTGTGGACCGGCACGCCAACCGCTGCCGGTGGGTGCGGCCGAGCGGCGGCACCATGGCCTTTATCCAGTTCCGCGACGCGGCGGGAAAGGCCCCGGTCGACGACGCGGCCTTTTGCACCGACCTCGTCGACAAGTGCAAGCTGCTTCTGATTCCCGGCTCGCACAGCTTCGGCTGCGCCGAGGATTTCGAGGGCTACGTCAGGCTGGCGTATGTTTGCGACACGGCGGTCCTAGAGGAGGCTCTCGGCCGGTTGAGCAGGTATCTAGAGGAGCATCCATGAGAGCGGACCGGCGATGCAGCATAAATGTATACAATGATTGTCATTAAAGAAGTAGCCGGGTAGTTAGCAAGCTCGGCGAATCACCCCGGCCTCGGTTTCAGACCGGGTTGAAACGGGGCCCGTCTCTGGAGAGACATCGGTGAGTTTGCTGGGTGGCGAGCCATTGCGTGTCCACGGCAATAACGGCAGGTGCAGCCACAGCCACGATCACAGCCACGGAGCCATTTGGGTGCATGTGTGGGTTTAGCGCCACTTTAAATAGAAAAATCAATGAAGAGACTTTAAAAACAACGCGTATGTCGTTGGTCATGCGGATATTCCCTGGCTACCGGTAGGGTAGTAGTTTGGATATGAGTGGTGTTCTCGGCTACGAACCGAGTCTCACTGCCAACCACAGCCCGCCAGCACTGGTTACTAAGACAGCGCTTAATTGTCCAGATTTCGATATCATGATTAACAAACGCAAGATATGATATTTCGTCGAGATCTGGGGACGGCAAGCTGGCTGTGGGTCTGAGCTGCGGCATGAGGCATGAGGCATGAGGGATGACTTGATGATTGTCAGAACCCCTGCATGAGTCCTGAAGCAAATAAATCTGTGTCTGTCCCGATTTCTGACGACGACGTGAGTTGCATTCCTCCAATCGGTATATTTCGAGCCCGTATGGGGGCTAGCCTGACGACTCAAGTTCATATGTCTGAAGTTAGAAGTGTGCAGTGGCTGCTTCTCAAGGTGTGAGGCAGACAGCAGGGCTTGTGGCGCAGCAATTTCTCTCCAGTCTTGGCTGGCTGGCCCACAGTCTGCGCAATTTGGAAGACTTGGAGATGAAGTTGTCTCGTCTCCACCAGGACAGTATATTTTTCTTTTTATCTCTTCAATCTTATAAATAGCTAAAACTCCTAGGGAAAAGGGAGTAGCAATACGGAGTGCTGTAGGTTGGTATAGACATGGATGTTGGCATGGCCTCGTAGCTGCCTATTGAATAGCAGCCCAATAAGCAAGTAATTTACACACCAAGACGTCAGATGTCACGTCACCTTCACCTCCATCGCCCCTCTCCGTGCCCCCCGGATGGATGGAAGCCATGGGGCATCTCTTGGCGGCATGGGCGGCATGGGTTTGCCGAGACGAGGACGCCATACATCACAAACTGTCTTGGCGGGCTGAACGATACACTGCAGCTTTTCTGCACGAAATACGTCGGCCAAGTGTAGCTATTCAATTGGCTTCAGAGAGACTAGACAAGCTGGCAAAGCTAATTATACGGCATGTCAGTACCAGGGGCGAATAGGATGACGCACGCTCCTTAGTGTTCCTAGTGCGGCCTGGAGCTCCCGATACAGCCGCAAACCAATGGAATAGCAATGGGGCTTTTGCCCTTGAGTCCTTGGACGGCTGAAGCCTCTTCCACGCCATCTGAGTTTCGAACCGGGGCCGCCGAAAAAATAACATGTAACACTGAGGTCTAGCGCCTTGTATCTCCATGTATTACAGCTGCATTCTCGGCCAACCCTGGCTACATGCTAATATTAACCAGTTCTCCGCTTGCCCTCATTCTTATCAACTTCTTATACAAGACTAGTCGCATCCACGTTCCCAACCTAGCATCGTACGGCCTTCGGCTTCGCCCTGTCTGCCTCGTTCTCATCCATTTCGTCTTCATCTGACACGGCTCACTCCCGCTTCCGGAATCCACTTCAAAAAGCACAAACCCCCACGACCGCGAAATCCTCCGATTCTAGACGCAATTACCTCTCCTCAGCTTTGCTCGCAGAAACAGAAGCATCTTGGACAATAGCCGTTTGCTCTCTCCGCCGCCCAACGGTTGACGCCGTTTGCAACTGGCGCCAACGCCGTCATCGACTTCGCAAACACTAAATTGCACGCCTACCCAGATACCCAAACCACATCAAGCAATTCCGTCAATTGCTAGCAATGAAGGCTGCCGCTACGGCTCTGACAGCTCTGCTGTCCGCGTCTGCCACCGCGCAGTACGTTCTCATGGACTTCGCAAAGAGGGAGCAGAACCACCTGCAGCGCCGCGCTTCCGGTGTTGAGGCCAGCATCTCCAACCTCGTGCAGGACGGAGGCTACTTCGTTAATGTCACAGTCGGCACTCCCGGCCAAAAGTTCTCCCTGCAGCTCGACACCGGCAGCAGTGATGTCTGGGTGCCTTCGAGCGGATCAGCGGCCTGCCAGGCCAAGAGCGACAAAATCACAAGGCCTGGCCAAAGTGACGGTTGCTCCAAGGGCTCCTGTAAGTCAAAATTCTCGAATTGCATTCAATTACATGAATGCGTTTCAAAAATTCATCTGCGGACAATATTTTTTAACTCACATTGTGCGGTAGTTACATCGAGCAAGTCAAGCACTTTTACACCCTTTGACGAAGGAACATTCCAAATTAAATATGTCGACCAAAGTAGCGCGAATGGCTCTTACTTTCTTGACACTTTCGAGATTAGCGGTTCTACCGTCAAAAATCTAACAATGGGCCTCGCCGAAGAGACCGATATCCCCTTTGGCCTGATTGGCCTCGGCTACAGAGCCAACGAAGCCTCGACTCAAACCGTCGACAAGACATACCCAAACCTGCCTATTGCCATGCAGACCTCTGGCAACATCAACACGGTTGCTTACAGCCTTTGGCTCAATGACCTCGACGCAAGCACGGGCAACCTCCTTTTCGGCGCCATCGACACCGAAAAATACCAAGGCGAGCTCTCCCGGCTTGACCTTCTTTCCAGTGACGGCCAGTTCGCCGAGTTTACCGTGGCCCTGACGTCAGTTGAAGGCCACAGCTCATCTGGATCTGACTCCTTCTCCTCGTCGAGCTTCCCCATCACCGCCCTCCTTGACTCCGGCACCACCCTCTCGTACCTCCCCACCGATCTCACCGAGCAAATCTGGCAGGAAGTTGGCGCCACATACGTCCGTGAACTCGGTGTCGCTGTCGTGCCCTGTAACATTGCCGGCACCGGCGCCTACTTCTCGTTTGGCTTTGGCGGCAGCCAGGGCCCTCGCATCAACGTCACCATGGACGAGCTAGTTCTCGACCAGGCCGGCGTTTCCGTGTCGAATGGCAGAAACAAGAACACTGCGGCTTGCGTCTTTGGTATCCAGCCCCAATCTACTTCCACGGATGGCTCCCCAAACACCTTCCTGCTGGGCGACAGCTTTCTGCGCTCCGCCTACGTCGTCTACGACCTGGTGAATAATCAAGTCGCTATAGCCCCGACCAAACTGAATGCGACCGCCTCCAACGTGGTTCCCTTTCCCTCCAATGGTGCCACCATTCCATCGTCCACTCTAGTCGCGGATTCCAACTCGACAGCTGGTGGCAGCTCATCCACGCCTGACTTTAAGGGCAGTTCTGGTTTCCAGAGCGCAAGCGGTGCGGTCACTGTTGGTCTATCTGCACTAGGACTGGTCATGATCTCGGTGCCGACCTTTCTCGCTATCTTTGCAAACTCTATCTAATGCCGAGATGAATTTTGTTATGTCTCTTTTATTCAGTGTCGTTATGGATATACCAGTGCTGGTCGTTCAAGTTGCTCGCTGGCGTTTAGCCTTTACTTGGAAATGTACTCTCTAACATAGATTCATGCTTTATACATATTTACTCTGGAAACTATATCACCAAAAGTCATAAATTTTGCGAGAATTCTTAGAAATATTATTCCTGGAAAAAGTCGCCCAATTAGAATGATCTCTATTCCGCTGACTCTCGCAGCTCTATATCGCGCCTTTATTCCGCTAAGCATGTGGAGCCGCCGCGATGATGATGCCCCTGGGGGAAAAAAGTTTCCAGGGACTCGGCGCTACCGACAAACCGCTCTCAACCACGACGAATCGTTTTGTTGTGGACAGTTTCGCGACATGAGGGTCCTCAACTCGGTCAGGTGGCTTAATTGCCGTCTGATTTTGGATTCTTCTAGATCGTCTGCTGGGTTTGGCGATTTCAAGGTCGCCGTGCCCTTTTCCGCTCGGCGCGCATTCAGCCAGTCCAGAATCGAGTATGGCGCACAGGAAGCGTGAGTATTATCCTCTGCGTCAAATCGCGGCAAGATTCACTGAAACCGAAAGCTAACATGGTTCAATTTCAAAGTCTGAAAAAGGCTCAAGAAGATGCTGCCAGCCTGACCCCCGAATACGTCGCCGCCAACATGTCCACCGAGGAGGCTGCTCGACTCTCCCGCGTCCGAAATATTGGTATTGCCGTACGTCCTTATGGCCTGGAACTCCCGACCGAGTCAATATTCATGGATTCTAACATTTTATCTAGGCGCACATCGACTCCGGAAAGACGACAGTTACCGAACGCGTTCTCTTTTACACCGGCCGAATCAAGGCGATCCACGAAGTCCGTGGCAAGGACTCTGTCGGCGCCAAGATGGACTCTATGGATCTCGAGCGAGAAAAGGGCATTACGATTCAGTCTGCTGCGACTTTTTGCGACTGGAAAAAGACGGAAAACGGAAAGGAAGAAACCTATCACTTCAACCTGATTGACACCCCCGGCCATATTGACTTCACCATCGAGGTCGAGCGTGCTCTGCGCGTCCTCGATGGTGCTGTGATGATTCTGTGCGCCGTCAGCGGCGTCCAGTCGCAGACCATCACTGTAGACCGTCAGATGAAGCGCTACGATGTCCCCCGCATCTCTTTTGTCAACAAGATGGATCGTATGGGAGCCAACCCCTGGAAGGCTATCGAGCAGATCAACACCAAGCTCAAGATGCCCGCCGCCGCAATCCAGATCCCCATTGGAGCCGAGGACGAGTTTCAGGGTGTTGTGGACCTGATCGAACGCAAGGCCATGTACTTTGAGGCCCCCCGTGGCACCAAGATCCGCGTTGAGGATACCATCCCCGCCGGCCTGCAAGACCTCGTCGAGGAGAAGCGCCAGATCCTGATCGAGAAGCTTGCTGATGTTGACGACGAAATGGCCGAGATATTCCTGGATGAACAGGAGCCGACCATTGCCCAGATCAAGGCCGCCATCCGCCGCGCCACCATCGCCCGCAAGTTCTCTCCGGTCCTGATGGGCTCTGCCCTTGCCGATAAGGCCGTTCAGCCCATGCTCGACGCTGTCTGTGACTACCTGCCCAACCCGTCTCAGATTGAGAACATGGCGCTTGACAAGACGCAAAACGAAAAGGCGGTCAAGCTCGTTCCCTACAACTCTCTTCCCTTTGTCGGTCTCGCCTTCAAGCTCGAAGAGAACAACTACGGCCAGCTCACGTACATCCGCGTCTACCAGGGTACTTTGAACAAAGGTACCTACCTGTTCAACAGCCGCACTGACAAGAAGGTCCGCATCCCCCGCATTGTCCGCATGCACTCCAACGAGATGGAGGATGTCAACGAAGTCGGCGCCGGCGAGATCTGCGCCGTATTCGGTGTCGATTGTGCCTCGGGTGATACCTTCACCGACGGCGGCTTGCCGTACACCATGTCATCCATGTTTGTCCCCGATGCTGTCATGTCTCTGTCCATTAAGCCCAAGCGTTCCACCGATGCCGACAACTTCTCGAAGGCCATGAACCGTTTTCAGCGAGAGGACCCGACATTCCGCGTCCACGTCGATGCGGAGAGTGAAGAGACCATCATCTCCGGCATGGGCGAGCTGCACCTGGAAGTCTACGTCGAGCGTCTTAAGCGCGAGTACAAGACAGAGTGCGTGACCGGGCAGCCCCGCGTCGCCTACCGCGAGACCATCTCGCGCCACGCCGATTTTGACTTCCTCTTCAAGCGTCAGTCCGGCGGTCCTGGTGACTACGCGCGTGTCGCCGGCTACATCGAGCCCCACGACAACCCCAGCGAAAACTTCTACGAGAGTCAGGTCGTCGGCGGCACAATCCCTGACAAGTTCCTCACGGCATGCGCCAAGGGTTTCGAGCTGGTGACCGACAAGGGCCCGCTGCTCGGCCACCGTGTCATCGGCACGCGGATGATCATCAACGACGGCGCGACGCACGTCACCGACTCGTCCGACCACGCCTTCAGCCTCGCGACTCAGATGGCCTTCCGCAAGACCTTCCCCGAAGCTGGTGGCCAGGTTCTGGAGCCGCTGATGAAGACGACCATCACCGCACCCAACGAGTTCCAGGGTGCCATCCTTATGCTCATGAACAAGCGCGGCGCCGTGGTCCACGACACCGACATTGGCACCGAGGACTTCACCCTCACCTGCGACTGCAGCCTCAACGCCATGTTTGGCTTCAGCTCCCAGCTCCGCGCCGCCACGCAGGGCAAGGGCGAATTCAGCATGGAGTTTAGCCACTACGCCGCTGCGCCGCCGCACCTGCAAAAGGAGCTCATTGCCAAGCACGAGGCAGAGATCCAGGCTAAGCGCTCGAAGTAATGAATTGAAGAAGACGAAATAGAGTTGCAATTTCGAGTTGGCAACATGTTTTTTACTGTACTACTATGGCGCTGGGTTGTGCAAAAGAGGTACTTGCAAGTTTCTAGAAATAACTCTTCTCTAGTGCAAAAGTTCATCTTGTACTTTATACAATGGTATTTGGGAGCAACAAGAAACGAGATTAAAGTTGAATACTGTGGCATATAGAACTGTAGCAGACAGGATAGTATATATATACAATGCTTTACCCTTTTGAATACACAATGCTGTACCATTTAGAACGTCAAATATAAGATGCTATGCTTGATGCATACAAAGTCTATGGCTTTTATTCAAGTCTATTTAGATCCTACAAAACATGCTACAGACAAGGCCGCAATCACAGTCTGCGGAGAATATCTTCAACGACCTGCTCAGTGGTGGCAGTGCCGCCCAGGTCCGGGCTGAGCAGCTTGCCTTCCTCGAGGTTGGCGTCAACGGCAGCGTAGATGGCTGCGGCCGCCTCGGGCTCCTCCAGGAACTCGAGCATCAGGGCGGCGCTGCGGATCGTCGCGATCGGGTTGGCGACGCCGCGGCCCATGATGTCCGGTGCGCTGCCGTGGCAGGGCTCGCCGATAGCAAGCCCCTCGCCGACGTTTGCGCTGGGCACGAGCCCGAGCGAGCCGACGAGCGCCGCGGCGCCGTCAGACAGCAGGTCGCCGTACAGGTTCGGCGCCACGACCACGTCGTAGTCCTCGGGCTGGCGGAACAGCTTGTACACCATGGAGTCGACAATCTGCTCCTCGACGGCGACACCGGCATACCGGGGCGCCGCGAGCGCCGTCTTGGCCACCTCGCGGAACAGCCCGTCCGTCTGCGACAGCACGTTGGACTTGTGCGTGATGGTGACGAGCGGGCCCTTGTGGATGCTGGGGTTGCCGCCGGCGTCGCGCAGCTTCTGCCTCCGCAGCGCAATGTCGCCGGCCATGGCGGCGATGCGGAGCGTCGCGCGCTCCGAGATGCGCTTGATCGCCTCGGCGACGCGGCCCTCGGGCGTCTCCCGCGTCGTCTCCTGCTTGACGTACAGGTCCTCGGTGTTCTCGCGCACGATGACCATGTCGATCGGCCGCGCCGCGGTCCGCACCGTCTTGACCGGCCGCACGTTGGCGTACAGGTCCAGCTTCTTGCGCAGCGCCACGATCGGCGACGAGTAGCCCTTGACGGCGTGCGTCGGCGACGAGACGGCGCCGAAGAGCGCGCCCTGGCACTCGGACCGCAGCGTGTCGACGGTCGCGTCGGGTAGGGCGGTGCCCGTCTGCTCAAACGTCTCGAAGCCCGCCTGCAGGTTGACAAAGTCAAACTTGAGCTTCAGCGCCGCGGGAAGCGCCTCGAGCACCCGCCGGCCGGCGGGGATGACCTCCTTGCCGATGCCGTCGCCGGGGATGAGGCCTATGCGCGTGGGCGTGTTGTTAGCGGGGTGGTGCTTATCGGAGGGTGGAAGGCGATGTCGACTTCATACCGATACGTAGAGTGCGGAGGGACATGGCTGCGGTTCAATTGGATTGACTGGACAAGTTTTTGGAGCTGATTGAGGAATAACAGTGCAATGTCGTCGTAAAAACTGTCACCACAGATTTTGGCTTTCCTCGGCCGCCGACCTCGGATCCGGCTGTGGAGCAGGACCCTGTAGCTGCCATTAGGTAAGCAGGATCAACTGCAGCAACGCAGTACAATCATTCTTTAGTTTTCATAAAATAAATTCATGTATCTCATCGTTGACCATAGTGTACTTCGGAGGATACTATCATCAGAATATGGATGTTGCTTCTGCAGGCGGGCTTCTCACGCGCAACCTTCCTGCCATCTTGAAGTTGCCAGTGCCAGGCCTGGCGTCAGGCCTACCTACCCTAGAACAGGTAACGGACAGGCTTGCCTCCATACCACTCTCAGCGCTACCCAAATGTGTATATACATTGATGGCCAATATACATAATCAAGTAGCACATTATACTGGTTAGAACAAACAGACTCGGGCCAGCTGAAAATAATGATCGATTGGTCGACCATGAGCCAGTCGCAGAATAGTGAAGGAATTGGTGACAGTCAGATGGGAAGAAGCCGAGGGAGCCAGCAAAGAATTCTATTAATAAAGTCGAGTCAAATACCTCTTTTATTGTTACCCAAAAGCAGAACAAGAAGAGACTATACATCCTTGCAAGGAGTTACGGCCACCCGAGACCAAGGGAAGAAGAAGGGAGCACTGTACCCAAGATCCGCCTGAGAAATGGCACAAGTCAATCTTTCAGTTGACTCCTATTTATATCAGCTTAATTCTAAAGAGACTCATTTATTTCGCATCATTGGCGACGGACAACAAGCATCGGTTCTTTGGCTCTAGAGGAAGCGAATCATTGTTTATCGCCTTTTGTATGGTGTAACCTAAGCGAGATGGAAGATCTTGACGATTTATGCCTGTCACACCTGTTCGGCTACGGTACATACGCTTGCGGTGGGATATCCGAGCGCATGTTTAGATAGCCAGGATAAACGAGGAAGAGCATCCGTCAGCAAACGACAAATTACAACATGCCACATATGTTACGTGGAGGATCGCGCATGGGGCAGGCCGCGGCCGTGCAACAAGGCAAGAAGGGAATGGGAAGTCCGGATCGCGATGTGGCGGCGGGAACTACCTATGTAGCTCGGGGGTGTGAGGACGAATTACAAGGACTCGTGGGATGGAGTTTCGAGCAACCGGCACTGTGCTGCTAGTCAGTGAGTCACCAAAGCGGTGGGTTTTCGTCGAGATGGAGTGGGCTTGACAGGTGTCCTGTATTGATGTTCAGCATGAGCCCCTGGCCGATGCGCTTGTGAGGAACTGCGCTGTTCGTGTTGGCTGGTGGGAGGAGCCTGGGGGGTTGAGAGGCGAAGCGCGAAGTGGAGGACGGATTAAATTGCGAGACATGGCGGCGGAGGCATGCGGGCGCGGTGGGAAACGGAGGGCCGAGTAGCAGTAGAGCGTTGCTGGCGGGTGCGGCGGGACTATTTGTGAAGGGAATTGAGTTGGCAATGGTGATGTTGGGGATGGAATTGGAAGGGTGAGGTGAGGGTGAGCAAACGGTGTCAGGATGGAGGGAGGGAGGGTGGTACATACGTGAGCGAGCAGGGCGGGCTTCTGCAGGACAGATTACCCAAGGGTTTTTATTAGGACCTACGGAACTACTAACTAGTTACCGTATACTACCTGGTAGGTTAGTAGTTATAATATCTTGCTTGGACCATGCAGCTTTGTCCCTGCATGACGCTTGTACCTGACTGCTGGAAATCGGCTGTGCAGGAACTTGAGCCATTCCATTGTCCATTGTTCCCCGCTCAAGCTTTATTCTCAACGCCAGTAGATAAGGGGTGACGATCAATAATGTATCTGCGAACAATTGGATTGACTATTTACTTGCGACCATCATCTGTACCACGATGAGTACCTGTATCACCGCACCGTACAGCGTATCCGTACATCAGTAACTCCAAGTTGGCTTGCCAATTACCGGGCTCTTCGTTAATTTCTGCCGCGGCCCAAAACAGGATCCCTGCCGTCCGCCAGGTACCTAACCACTAGCTGCCTGTTACCTTGCCAGATATTGAGTTGCCTCAACTGAGCAAGCCGCAACCCCTGACTTTTTTTTTTTTTTTTTTGCTGATGCCTTGAGTGCCTTGAGCCCTGAATCGAGAAGTGCAAAGCCCATCCGGCCTGACCCAAGCCGTGCCCGTGCCACATTGATTGATCCGTGCTAATATCAGGTCATTATTATATCGCCCGCCGCCTGACTTGCTCGCAGCCCACCCGCTCTCTCTCTCACTGACTGACTGACTCTCGCCTCCGTCTGACCTTCGCCGCACCATCCTTACAAACTAGTTACCTGTCCATCTCCAAACAGCTCCCACACAGACCAACCCCAACTGCACTGCTGTCCTTGCGCCCTCTTCCTTGCACACCACCTCTCACTGCCTACCAAGGACCCAGCCAGGACCCAGGACCAGCCTTGCTCCCGAAGCTTGTCCGGATCTTGAAACGCGCTTCCTCCCGTCGTCTGTTCATCATTTTTCTTCTTGGTAGGCTCAAACTCTATTCACCTAAATTCGACGGTTTGCTGGCGTCGCCGTCACCGTCACTACTCTTTCCCCCTCATCTCCTCCTTGCCTGTGTCCACATCCCCCAAAAAGCCAGCACAACACCTGTCAACACCTGTCAACACCTGTCAACACCTGTCAAAACCTGTCAACACCTTGTCAACACCTGCCGCACGCCGATACATACTATACATACATACATACGCACCATCGCGCCTCCTCTGGCACCGAACTCGCGGGTCCTTGCGAGGACACCGCCGTCACCACCGTCGTCATGAGCCAGGTCAAGAACCTGCGTGCCATGTTTGAAAGCAAAGGCGACACCAGCCCGCCAGATAGCAGAGGACGCTCTCCAACAGGTGGCTTTACCCCAGCATCATCACCGCCCTTTTTGGTCGCACGCAAGCAGCTGCAGCTTCATCTCCAAGTACATGGCACGTGCAAACCCGCAATCCAGTAGCTACAAGTGCAATTACCCCACGGTAGCGTTGGTGTCCGGGAAACGCGTCTTGCTGGTTCTGGCGACGCGGAGAGAGCTGCCTGCTTGCTGCGCTACCCAATTCTGATTTGCTGGCGCGTAATTGGCTAACTCGCGACTTCTCCATTAGCTGCTTCAATCACATCCGAAGGTCCAAGGCCACTTTCAAAAATCAGAACAAACTTTGTTGCCGTGGAAAAAGACGGCCGTATTGGACTGAGAAGAGACCAGAGTGGCGATTCCACCATCTCCCGACGACGCCTCAGTAACGACACAGAGCCCAGCCTCTATCGCGTAAGAAGCAAAATGTCTACCCACGACGATACTGTCCGCAACCCCGCGGCCGAATCCATCCCCGAGGCTTCTGATGCAGCTGAGGCTGCGACTGAGAAGCCTGTCCCGACGACGGCGAGTAACGCTGCAGCCAAGCCGGAGGAGGCAGTACCGGCCAAGTCTACGGCTTCACGATCTGGTGCGGTAGCTTCAAAGGCAACGACCAAGCCCGCAGTATCCAAGCCGGAGCCCACGAAGCCACGGACAGCCACTAAGCCTGTAGCCACAACAAGAGCTGCTGGAGGCGTGACCGCTGCCAAGAAGCCGGCCCCCGTCAAGATTGGTGCAAATGACGCTGGGTTTGTGAAGCCAAAGCCAAAATCCCCCACTAAACCCGTGGCCCTGCCATCGTCTTTGATGGCCCCGACAGCCGCTTCTGCTCACAAGGGCGGCGCCGGTCGACAGCCGAACCTTCCTCAGTCTGCCAGCGCACATGCTGTTAGCGCTTCTACCACGTCAAAGCCCGTCAAGCGTCAGAGCTCTGCAGCAACCCGTCAGCGACCCAGCCTAGGACTTCCCTCTGCCAGCAAACTCTCACAAGAGTCGACCTCGAACAAGAGGCAGAGCCATGTTGACGAGGGCTTCCTTGCGCGTATGATGCGTCCTACTGCAGCGTCATCCAGCAAAACTATGGAAAAGGGAGTCCCTATCACCCCACCGAAGAAGTCCGCACCGCGCATTTCAACCGTTGGTGGCGAATACGTGAGGCGCCCCGCTAAGAGCCCCGTGCCTAACCGTGCCGGGTCTGTTGCCAGATCTAGAGAAGTCACTTCACGGGCTGAAAAGGTACCTTCTAAGCCTGCAATGGCAAAGACAGCGTCGTCAATGGCCAAGATGGCCGCTGTTCCTGCAGCTGCAGCCACCGCCGCCGTTGCTGGTGCTGCCGCCGTTGCCAGCAAGGTGGTTCCTGACTCTGCCGCGTCGAAGCTTGCCGACAAGCTCCAAGATCTTGGGATAGAGGAACCAAAGCAGGAGCCAGAGAAGGATGTAAACGACGCGCCAGAGGCTGAGAATCCACACGCTGCTGAACATGATTTCGAGGTTGAACAACAGCCAGAGGCGGAGCCTGAACTTGAGGCGGAACCGGAGCCCAAAGTTGAGGAGCTGGCCGAGGACGTGCCTGTGGGAGATGTAGAGCCCGAAGCTGAAGTTGGGGGGCAGCCCGGACCTGGGCATGAGACTGCAGAGAAGCTTGCAGAGGAGCTTACAGAGGAACCTGCGGAGGAGTCTATCATTGAGGAGTCTGTCCAAGAGCCTGCGGAAGAGCCTGAAATTATCAAAGATACCCAGCGCGAAGTTGAAGAGAAGCACGAAACGGTTCCCGTTGAGCATATCGAAGAGCCCCAGCCTTCTACTCAGGAGCAAGATGCAAATGTTGCCGAGGAGCCTCTTAAGGAGGAACACTTTGCCCATGAAGAGCCTGCGACCCTTCAGGAGGTTGCTCTTGAAGCTGCCCAGGTCGAGACTGCTGAAGAGGTACTGGAAATTGCCGAAGAGGCTGATTCTATCCCCGCTGTCAGTCTAGACAACCCTGAAAAACCTACAGCGCCGGTTGTTGAGCATCTTTCAACTGAGGAAAGCACTGCGCATAATGGTCTTCTGGATAAGGCCGACGTTGCTGAGCCCACCCCTGCTCTGCCAAAGCCTGCCGAGCACACTCTGGAGCACGCTGAGCACGCCGAGCCTGCCGCCGATGCGTCTGTCAGCAAGGATGCTGACACGGCCGCGTAGAGCAAGGGGAGGCGGCATCGCTGCGTTTGGTATTATACATGTCTTCTTCTTGGGCTGGGATGTGCTGGGCAGATGTCCATCAATCATGTGGTGTCTGGCGATATCCTGAAAATGCAATGTTTTTAGGGGCTGGAGTTTGTTTCTTTACTGTGCAGATCTTCTTGTTAGACACAGCGACTTAAATTTTATTTAATACCAAGCGATTCAAGTGATGGTGGGCCAAGTTCAATATCGTTCTTTGCGTGTCTGTCGTGTGAGCTGGCTAGGTGAATAAGACGGCTGTGCCTCCGTGGACTTTTGGATAGTTTGATGCATTGTTGTATTTGACATTGATGTCTATTCGTACAGTGACCTGCCGATCTCGAAAATTTTCAACAGCTATGTTACATGATAATCCCCCGCCAAAACCGCGCCTTGCCTGCCTCCTCCCCGCCTATGAGACCCTGCACATGAGCGTGCCGCCGACCTTCTTCGCCAGCGCCTCGCGCGCCTCGAGCACGCCCTCGGTGGTATCCAAGAAGAGGCACTCGCCGAGCGCCAGGCCCTTGACGACGCCGGCGTCGAGCTTTGTCGGGAGGCCGCGGACGACACGGGCGAGCTCCTCGGGGCGGGCGGTGACGGCGCGAGCGGGCGTGCTCATGGCCTGACACCGGTCCAGCACCGGGCGGCCGTCCCAGTACTTGAGGCCGAGCCAGAGGCGGCGCGACGCGACGTTGGCGGTGGTGACGGGCTCCGGCGGCACGGTCAGCATCGTCTCCTCGGTCGGCGGCACGGGCCCGCCCCGGTACACGGAGGACAGGAAGCCGGCGCGGTGCAGCGCGCTGGCGAGCGAGGCGGCCTGCCGGCTGCTCCGGAAGGAGGTCAGGCCGAGGCGTGCTTTGGATGCGTTTTGCAGGTGCGAGCACATGTCGACGAGCGTCTTGAGGGATAGTCGCGGCATGGTTGCCGGGGGGGGAGAAGGGGTTCGTGTGTGTGGTTGTGGTGTGTAGGGATATCTTGGGTCGAGAAAAGTCGTGGCCGTGTGGGCAGTACAGATCTGCCTTCACTGATTGGGAGGGAACAGAGCCCTTATATCTGGTGTGGTTTCGAGATGGGTCGATGTCGTCGGGGAGGGGGAGATGCGTGAGGTTGGTGTGCTCGGATGTCGCGTCGTATGGGGGCTTTTAGAAGTAGCTGAGGGTGACTTTAGAATCGAGTTTTATAGCAAGCTGAATAGCGCTGCCTTGATGTCGTGGAGAGCCTCAATTGCACGGCGCCGGCTGGGCAAGAAAAGGATGTTGTCGCATGTCCTACTTCCAGGGCCCGCCAAAAATTCTTGGGCAGCCCGTGAGGATGACTAAGCCCATTGAACCAACAGCCCAACAAGGGGGTGTTAATTGCCAACTCTTATACGTCAGCGAGGCTCGGAGAATTCTTTATTCAAATTTGTTACGCAGGTATTGGTATTGATATATATTTTGTCCCAAGTCCAAATAATTTGACGCAAACCCAAATTTGCAACGGACTAGTGACAAGATGATGGTGTTGTACAGTTCTAGGAGTGGGCTGATCCAGCCGTAATGCAAAATCCTCCAACAATTTTCTCCAAATAGGTATCTTACATCATTTGCCATATGGCGACCGCGTTATGCCACAGCTCTTTCATGGGCCTCCGGTAGCTGTAGGCAAGGTAGATACCGACCGCCAGGAACGGGCTCGTGACCAACCCGGCGAAGAGGCGACTCAGCACGCGGCCCTGGCGGTCCGTCTGGCGCACGCACTCCGAGTAGGGGCGGTTGCTGAAGACGACGAGCGAGTACTTTGTGTGCCAGCCGAGTCCAGGAAGGCGCAGGGACAGGAACTCTTCGAGCGCCTTGCGCAGCTTGTAAGTGGTGGACTGCGACGTGCGCATCTCGACGTAATTTTGGAACGCGAGGTCGTTGATGGTGTATGCGTCAACCCAGCGCGTGGCGGAGTATTCGGCGAGGGCCTGCGCGTGTGCCTGGTCTGCGGCTGCGGCGGACGAAGATTGCTGCTCGTCGTCGTCGTCGTCTTCTTCGTCGTCGAGTGGGCTGTTGGTTTCGGCCAGCTGGGCCCGGTGCTTGTCAAGGATGGAAAAGAGGATGCGGACGTCCTCCATGCCGGTGTTCATGCCCTGGCCGTAAAACGGAACCATGGCGTGGGCGGCGTCGCCGATGATGACGCCGGAAGCACCAAAGTGGTAGGGCTTGCACTTGAGGCTGATGAGGGGCAGGTGCGGGTTCGTGTTGAAGGCGTCAATGAGGGAGGCGTCTGAGATGTGGTCTCTCACACCGGGAAAGTTGACGTCGAAAAAGTTGGGCACCTGCGAAGGGTCGGCCTCGAGCGTCGCAAAGTGGCTGGCGGGCAGGAACAGGGTGCAAGTGAATGAACCATCCTGCATGAGTTAGTAGGGGTAACGGCACCAAGGAGGAGGGCTCCTGCGATCTTGACTCACTTCACTAGGGATCGCGATAAACATAAAATCCTTGCCGGGCCAGATGTGCAGGTGGTTGGGCGAAATCTTCCACGTCTCGGAGCCGTCGGTCTGAGGCTTGCCGGCGTCGATGCGGAACTCGCACCATAGGGTGTCAATGTACTCCTGCTGGTAGTCCATACGTGAAAACTTCATCATGTGGTAGCGGACGGCTGAGTGTGCGCCGTCGGCGCCGAGCATGATGTCAAAGTCAATCTCCATCTCGCGCGGACGGCCACTCGGCGAGAGGCGATCCCGGTTCTCAATCCAGGCCTTGCGCTTGCGAAAGTCGGCGCCGGTGAGCTTGTGGTTGAAGAAGAGCTCGACATTAGGCAGGTATTCTAGGGCGTCAAGGAGCCTGGCATTCAGCGCGCCGCGGTCCATGGCCAGGTTGCACTGAGGTGGTGGTTTGACTTGTTAGCGGGTTGAACGGGCTGTCGGTTATAGAGGTTGCCGACATGGCTGCGGCGACGATGAAAACTCACCCGACCGTGGATATCAAAGTCCTGGGCGACTTCATACAAAGCCCCAGATGGTTTTTTGCCGTGAATCATTCGGCCGCGCATGGGCACGCAGGCGCCGAGGATGTCCTGGAGCAGATCGGGAAGTCCGGCATGGCGGATGGCGTTAATGCCTCGCTCCGAGAGTGCGAGGTTGATGGACTTTGTGAAGTTGAGAGGGACGATACGAGGATCCCGAAGATCTGGTATAGGTGAGAAAAGGAAGAGAAACCCGGAGGCATTGAATGGATAAAAAAGCTGGCCATTTATTTTCTGGGAGGCGTTGACTTACCTGGACGCAACTCGTAGACCTCAACCTGATAGCCTCGTTGCGCGGCGTAGAGGGCAGCCAGTGAGCCTACCGGTCCGGCGCCAACTATGACCATTTTTTGCGGTCGTGCCATGACGGCGACTGCGACTGCTAACGGCTAACAGAGGGATGGTCCGTATTAAATAAAGGATACCAAGACATACAGGCCCCGGCTGCAAGAATGAGAGATGGGAGTCTTCGGAGGCTAATACGGAATCTCTGACGGCGGCAATGTGTGTTGGTTGTTCGGCGGCGAGAGAGCGAGGGAGAAGGCGAATTCGACAGAAGCCGAGGATCGTCAGATAAAAAGGAACTCAACTAGTAGGTCATTGAGTCGATATCGGCGCCAGTAAACCCGGGGCGCCCTGCTTCTTGCCATTACAGCGGGTTGCAGTGGAGGTTTCGTGATTTCAGCGATGGCGTCAGTGGCCTCACTGGGATTTTCAGCCGTTAGAGTCAGTAACTCGTCCGCTGTAAAAACCTTCATGGGTCGACCCAGCCAGCGTCATTTCCGACCCAGCACGCGACTTTTCTGCGCCACCCGCCACCAACCCACCCACCCAGGCTGAGGCTGAGCCATGGCGAACCACTGAGGAATAATAAGGCCGATAATAATATCGATTAGAAAAAGTCTGGCAGAAAACTAGTTACATTGGCTCTCACCACCCTGGACAGACTTCATTCCATCTTTACTACTTACTGTACCACTCAGCCCGCGCACTTCTGTTGATTTTTGCATAACATTCTTTAAATATTCCTATAAACCTCTCCATTTCACTTGACTTTGCTTCATCGCTGCCCCCTCGACCCTCGCATCTACCGTCCCTGCCCGCCATGGCTACCGAACCCCCCGCAAAGAAAAAGTGCTTGGGCGTCGATTGCGAAAACGACGCCGGCACCCTCCAATGCCCGACCTGCCTTAAGCTTGGCAACAAGGAAAGCTTCTTTTGCTCCCAGGATTGTTTTAAGAAGAGCTGGGTATGCCCTGTCACGCGCACACCTCCCTCAACTTCGTCAGTGCCGCCCAGCTAACTTGTCCTCTTCCTCACAGGGCACCCATAAGTCCATGCACAAATCTCAAAGTAATATCCTCCACCACTTGCTCGCCCCGAAAGCAATCTCACCAGATCCAGCGACCGGTTACTACAACCCCTTCCCGAGTTTCCCCTTCGCCGGCCCTCTGCGTCCCGTCTACCCTCTCTCCGAGCACCGCACCGTTCCCCGGTCGATCCCCCACCCCGTCTGGTCTGAGGATGGCAACCCCAAGTACAGTCGCTCGCTCAGCAGCCGCACCAAGTTCGAAATTCTCGATGCCAAGGGGATAGAGGCCATGCGCAAGGTCTCCAAGCTCGCGCGCGAGGTCCTCGACCTGGCCGCCGCCGCCGCCGTCCCTGGTGTCACCACCGACTACATTGACGAGATTGTACACAACGCTTGCGTCGAGCGCAAGGTGAGTCTGCCATGTGCATGAACGCGCAACCTACCAATATGAGTTTCGGCGCTCTGCTTGCACGTACAACACTGACAAGGCTGCCAGTCGTACCCCTCCCCCCTCAACTACAACCACTTCCCCAAATCCTGTTGTACTTCGGTCAACGAAGTCATTTGCCACGGCATCCCCGATAAGCGCGTCCTCATTGACGGCGACATCCTCAATATTGATGTGACCCTGTATCACGAAGGGTACCACGCCGATCTGAACGAGACGTACTACATTGGCGACCGCGCCAAGGCCGACCCTGATAACGTGCGCGTGGTTGAGGCGGCTCGTGAGTGCCTCGACGAGGCGATCAAAGCTGTCAAGCCCGGCGTGCAGATTCGCGAGTTCGGTAACATCATCGAGAAGCACGCCAAGACGAAAGACTGCAGCGTCATCCGTACCTATTGTGGCCACGGTATCGGCAAGCTGTTCCATTGCCCGCCTAACGTGCCTCACTACGCCAAGAACAAGACGCCTGGCGAGTGCAAGGCTGGTATGACCTTCACTATCGAGCCCATGATTGCGCTGGGCAAGTACCGAGATATCACATGGCCGGATAACTGGACGAGCACCACCATTGACGGAAAACGGACGGCTCAATTTGGTAAGAGAAGAAATACGCTGTTGGTTTTAGCAGGGTTGCGTGTTGCTAACTTGTTGGTGCAGAGCAAACCCTACTAGTGACAGAAGACGGCGTTGAGGTGCTGACCGCGAGAAATGAAAATTCCCCTGGCGGTCCAGTACCGATGCCTACCGCGGCGTGAGCAGATCAGCATAGAATGATCTATTGAAGTACGAGAATGGAAGCAGTTGAATTGGAATAGCGAGGTGTTGGCGGCGTTAGAGGCAGAAGCTCAGGACCTGTAACACGAGACATGGCGAATGTAGACGGCAATGTAATAGACCATCTACCATGCAGGAGTTGAGAGAAGCACATAGCTATCGAATGTATTGCTGTGTCTCTCTTGGCAACCTTGTTGGATACTGTACACAAGGCATTTCTAATCACATGCCCCAATGGGCTGGGCATTAGTCGCTAATAAAGGCCGCTAACGGCTACTACACTAAAACCGCAGCTTCGGCGACCGCGAACGGCAACGGCTGAGGCGCTATAGCGACAGCTGGGATACGGCTACAGCGCATCTATAGCGTCATCCAGCCGGCCTCCGTAGGTGCCTTAGTAGGTAGTATGCTTTTGCTTCTCGCTGGCCCTGTCACTCGCCACCGCCAAATGCGAGAAAAAAAAATCACCATCGCCGCATCCACTCCTTCCCTCCCCACCAGACCCGGCGTCGAGAAGCCCCCAGAGCCTTGCTTCCTTTTCCTCTCACCTCCACGAACTTCACTCCCAATTCTCTACGAGCAACGGCGCGCATCTCTGTGTCCACCTCTTAAGCTCCGCCTCCCACGGGTCTTCAACGTACATATCCCCTTTTCTCTCTATCTGGCCTTACCTCTCCTCCACAGGCCGCAGCTCTATCCCGCACCTTGTTAGAGCTCGGACTAACGCGTTCACCCTCTTGGAAGGCTAGGCAATCTGCTGACGACGACCCTTCGCAAACACCTCCTCCTCCTCCTCAGACCAAGCTTCGGCAAGCTACGACCGCATCTCCTAGCAACTCAACAGCTATCGGCGACTGGAAATCTCGTCATCATGATGTCTGGCGAAGCATGGCTGTTCCTCTTGTCGGTGTTGATCAACGCCGTCAACCTGTTTCTACAGGTCTTCTTCACCATCATGTACAGTGATCTAGAGTGGTATGTGGTCATAACATGCCTGCCATGATCTCGACTACTTGCGCGACGAGCTCTTGGCATGCAGCAAGCCGTTAGGACACCAGCTAACGAACTCCATCTAGCGACTACATCAACCCCATCGATCTCTGCAACCGTCTGAATACCTACATCATTCCCGAAGCCGCCGTTCACGGTTTCCTAACCTTCCTGTTCCTGATCAACGGCTACTGGCTGCCTTTGATCCTTAACTTGCCTCTCCTCGCTTGGAATATCAAGAAGTAAGCTTTGTTTCTGTCGCCTTTGGCGCATTCAGTTTCCGCTGCTAACTCGGACTCCAGGATCGTTGACAATACTCACCTCCTCGATGCCACCGAAATCTTCCGCAAACTCAACGTCCACAAGAAGGTATGAGATTTGTATCGGGACCGATGTCGGAGCTCTATCTAACTTCCGTGTTAGGAATCTTTCATCAAGCTCGCTTTCCATTTGCTCATGTTCTTCTTCTACCTCTACAGCATGATCGTTGCTCTCATCCGCGACGAGTCCGCATAAAAGCCCAACTGGCCCCTTGTAATGATATCCGGATAGGCGAGACCCGCCCTCCATGTACGGTTGGCCCTGGTGGTTCTTTTACAACAGATGCGCGATTAATATTTTGGCTTTCTCGTGGCTTGCTCTTCTGGGCTCAGAGCATGACGAATTGATGCAGAGACGGAATAGAATGACTTCGAAAGGCTTACGGGTTTGGGATATATCACTTTTGCACAAGCTATCGCCTGGCGTTTATAGCCCGTTTTGTAGACTGAGTGCTCACTCTTGAGGGAAACCGATCGGGGAGGCGCTTTGTAGCTTTCCCTCCCGTGCACACAGCTCTTGATTTTGCAAAACCACTTAATGAGATTCTATACACTCGCATTTGCCATATTTTCTTGTACAACGTGCCGCCTACGCTATGTTGTGCTCTGCATATTGTTTGATGGTCCGCGGTTGCCTTGGTGGCCTTAGAAATTTGTCACGTGACCCATAGCTCAACCTCGTTTGCAATTCTGCTGGACAATCAACCAATGTTGTCTCACGCATCATCGGCCGCTTCGTTGTCACATCTCAATAATGGCGGACTTCAGTGAATACCCGCCCAATATGCTGCCCCAGGATGCCCTAGTTGTGCGGGAGCAAGCAGGGCCTGACCACGCAGTGGTCAAGTATTCCGCCGAGGATCTCTCCAGACCCAAGGCTGGTCCAGCGAATCCCTTCAAGGCAGATACGACAGCCGCTGCGAAACGAAAAAATGTATTGACGGGCACGGCGGAGGAAACATTTATTTCTGAACACACATTCCGCAGCAAGCACAGAGCAGTCGAGCGACGAGGCGGTCCCGAGCGCGAGTACCAAACGGTCGCACAACGCAAGCAAGCAGACGCTCAAGTGCGCACCTCACGCGAGAGCAAGGGCAGCGCGACGATTGCAGAAGGGCCTGGAAGTTATGTCGGTCCCTGGGCGCGATACAAAAAGGTCGAATACGAAGTCGTCGACGAGAGGGAGCCGCTGGCGAGCGACGAGGAGTACGAGATTGTTGAGGAGGAGGAAGAAGAAGATGACGTTGTGGCGAGTGGAACGGTCATTAGAGCACCAGAAGCTTCCCTTGCGCGACGCAAGGAGGTCGAGGAGATGGGTGACGAGACGACAACGTTCAACGGCTCGCAAGAGCGCGACTACCAAGGCCGCACCTACATGCACGTACCGCAAGATCTGGACGTTGATTTGCGCAAGGAAGTGGGCAGCATCACAAACTACATTCCCAAGAAGCAGGTGCACATTTGGAAGGACCACACCGGTGCGGTAACGGCGCTGCGGTTCATCCCCGAGTCAGGCCACCTCCTACTTTCCGGCGGTGCCGACATGACGGTGCGCATCCGCGACATGTACCACGGTCGGGAGCTGCTCCGGACGTACACGGGCCACAGCAAAGCGATATCAAGCCTCAGCTTCAACCGAGACGGGACGCAGTTCCTGTCTGCATCATACGACCGCATGATGAAGCTCTGGGACACGGAGACTGGGGCGTGCGTGGCCAAGTTCACGACGGGGAAGACTCCGCACGTGGTTGAGTTCAACCCGGACCCGGAGCACGCTCATGAGTTCCTGGCGGGCATGTCGGACAAGAAGATCATGCAGTACGACGTACGGGCGCCGACGGAGATTGTGCAGGAGTACGACCACCACCTGGCGGCCATCAACACCATTGTCTTCGTGGACGGCAACCGGCGATTCATGACGACGTCGGACGACAAGTCCCTGCGGGCGTGGGACTACAATATCCCGGTGCCGATCAAATACATCGCGGAGCCGGACATGTACCCGATGACGCGGGCGGCGGCGCACCCGAGCGGCAAGTACGTGGCGTACCAGAGCTCGGACAACCAGGTACTGGTGTTTGGCGCGACAGACAAGTTCCGGCAGAACCGCAAGAAGAGCTACCGCGGGCACCACAACGCGGGTCTGGGGATCGACCTGGACTGCAGCCCGGACGGGCAGTTCCTGGCGTCGGGCGACTCGGCAGGCTACGTGTGCTTCTGGGACTGGAAGACGTGCAAGATGTACCACAAGATCAAGGCGGGGAACCAGGCCGTGACGTGCGTCAAGTGGCACCCGCAGGAGACGAGCAAGGTGGTGACGGCGGGGCTGGATGGGGAGATCAAGTACTGGGATTGAGATTGAGATTGGAGGGGGGCAAAAGTTACAACGTGGATACAAAAGGGCAGCAATTTTTTAGCATGTGTCTGGTGTTTTGGGCGTTTGTTGTTTTGACTGTTCTGGGTGAGAAACATATTAACCTTGTGCTCTTTAGACGGGAGTGGCTGGTCGGGCCGTGATAATGCATACAATGATACAAGTCTACTGATGAAACAAGGGTCGGAATTTGGCATTAATACAGCGGTGTATTATGTCCGTACAAAAAATCGTATTGGCGAGACATTGCTAATAATGTCTGGTTGGTGACGGCCGAGTCTCTCGTGTAAGTCGCTGTCTCAGCCGTCCGCGGCTACTGTCCAACGTTGTACAGATAATTATACATGGTCACAACGGCCTAACCCGGTACGTTGTCGGTGATTCAGCTCATCTTGGCAGCAACTCGCCATCCGCGGCATACCCGAGATTGGTTACACAAACCACATGTCTGTGTCTGCGTGCGCATGCTGTATGCAGAGCGCCTCGTGGTACATGCAGCATGCAACCTTGGATGTCACATTACTGACTACGAACCGTTTAGACGAACCCCCGACATTCACCTCTCCTACGAATGATAACTCCCAACATGTGCCCCTTCTCAGGATCCATGTGCGAGAAAGGGCCGATATGGTTTGTGACACCTCGGGCACTGTACCCCCCACCCAAGGGAATTAGTTAATAGGTCGGTGCTGGCAAACTCCAACTTACAACTACGCCACGCCCGGTTTAGCAAACAGCCCGTTCAAACAAAGTCCTTGTCTCCTCTATTAGGGGACCTGGGGGGTGAACTCTATTTTTCCCTTTCCTCTGTTTTGGCGGTGCAGCCTTTTCGCTTTTCTCAACTTTGTGTTTCCGCACTTCTCTGTTGGCATCCCATCATGCTCTGGCATCTCGCGGCCTGTGCCTCTCTCGCGCAAGGGGTGGTGGCCGGCCTCTCGGCGTACGACTACAACACTCCCGCGGCGCAGCAGGTGCGCTTCTGGCTCAATGATGACCGGGCAAGCGACGGGGACGTCTTGGTGGCGCAGATGCCGTTCCTGACCGGCACCGGCTTCGCGACGTTGCCGATCAGCGACTGCTTTGCCGACGACCACTCCGAGGCCTCGCGGTACGACATTGCCATCCTCGGCGCGCCGCACGACACGGTGAGTTTTTCTTCTTCTTCTTCTTCTTCTCCCCAAGGTAGCCAAGTTTCTTTTTTATCAATGTTCTAGACTGACACAATTTTTGCGTCCAAAAGACGACAACAGGCCGTCCTGGCGCCCGGTTCGGCCCACCAGCGATCCGCCTCGGCAGCAACCAAAAGACGTACGGACTCAGCTTATACACCGGTATGTGGGGGGGTGCTGCTGCTTCAACTTTTTTGCTGCCCGATTTGAGGTAGCAGAAAGGCAAAAAAAAAAAAAAAAACAATGATTGGCTCACGTCTTTTGTGTAGGCCGCGATGCCTTGAGGGACTGGGCGACCGTCGTGGACTGCGGCGACGCCAGGATGACCTGGCTGGACAACCGCCACGCGCTCAGGACGCTGGAGCACGCGCACAGGAAGATCTCTGGCCGGCCGGCCAAGAGCAGCGACAAGTCTGGCGTTCCGCGCATCATCACGCTCGGCGGCGACCACACGACGACCCTGGCCGCGCTGCGGGCGACGGAGAAGCACTGGGGCCCCGTGTCGGTCGTTCACTTTGACAGCCACATCGACACTTGGGATCCGAATCAGCTAGGTGGGTGCTTCCTCTTCTTCTTTTCTTTCTTGTCATCAACCTTACTTCTTGACTCGGCAGATGCTTACTTGTTGCATGTTAGGTGGCGGCATATCCGACTATGCGTGAGTTGTTTCCCCCAACAACTCCTGCCTGAGGCGCAAAGTCTAACCAACAGCAAACAAAGCGCCCTGAACCACGGCACATTCCTCCATTTCGCCCACGAAGAGGTAACGCAAACCCTCTTTTTTTTTGTTAAATTCCCTCGTTGTGTCCAGCATCTGAACACCCTCTCTAACCAAAACCCCTCAGAACCTGATTCTCAACTCATCCATCCACGCCGGCATCCGCGCCCAGGTCACCGACGAGTCCGACCTGCGCCACGACAAGGAGTGCGGCTTCCACAGCATCACCGCGCGCGACATTGACTTGATCGGCATTCGCGGCGTCATCGACCGCATCCGCCAGAGCGTCAAGGGCACGCGCGTCTACATCAGCGTCGACATTGACGTGCTCGATCCCGCCTTTGCTCCTGGTAAGTTTTGTCCGTCCCGTCCCGTCCCATCCTCCGCTCGGCCGTTACCACGCATCGGACAAGGGACCCGTCTAACAAAAAAAAAAAATAGCGACCGGGACGCCAGAGGCGGGAGGGTGGTCCTCGCGTGAGCTGGGCACCATTCTGGCCGGCCTGGAGGGGCTGGACATCATCGGAGGAGATGTCGTCGAGGTTGCGCCGCCGTACGACAACAATGCGGCGACGACGGCGCTGGCGGCTGCCGAGGTTGCCTTTAGTCTTCTGGAGCTCATGGTGTCTACTCCTGTCAAAGTGTAGCTCAACAGGACAATCAAATATATGCCATGTAGTCGTGTACAGTGTTTCCCGGGTTTATTTTGTTGTCAAGAACCGCCGATCGACTGCGGTCGCACATTAGCTAAGGCTCCTCTATTCGTGCAAATGCATGACACACACACATACCTATAGGTGAGTTACTAGTAAATGTAATTCGTATTCTTATACTAACGTTTATACTCTAGAAGGACTTTATTATAATATAAGTAGAGCAGACTCCAGCAGCCGAGAGCCTGGCTTTGCAGGCTTACCAAGAGGTCAACGCAGCATCCAATGGAGTACATCACTGGTATCATTATCGAAGCTATGCATACCAACTTGCCAAATTTGGCGCCTTTGATGTTGATGCAAAAGATATTGACAAGGCGTTGCTTTGCTTACATTTCGCTACCTGTTCGAAGCGTTGCGAGACATGCGGCACCCCACGCAACGGGGCTGGGGAACTGCCATAAATGCAATCCCGTCGAGTGTGTGTCTTGCGGCAGAAACACATCGCGGTGGCGCGGAGAAGCAATCAGATGGGCCAGTTGCCTAAAGCATCACCAGGAAAAACTAGCCGCCAAGGCAATTTGTTCCGACTGTGGACAGCAAGCAAGAGTCGGCAGGAAGAGATGCGCGGCTTGCGAAAGCCTTTGCGTGAAGCGACGGACTAAGGATTGGAGGGACAGGAAACGGAAACTGAAACGATTGCCCGCCAAGGAACCCGCCTTATGTCTTGATTGTAGGGAACAGCTGCCAGTCCCAGTCCAGCTAATCATCTATATCCTGAAATACCTACTTTCCGGCTGCGGCAATCTTCATGCCCATCTGTCTCGCGTGCTGAGCCATGAGGGCGTCCATAATTGTCAGAGCAGCCATAGCCTCGACGATAGGTACCGCGCGAGGGACAACATTAGGGTCGTGACGGCCCCTGGTGGCGAGGACGCCCTCGCCGGATGCATCGTAGCGCGAGGTCACTTGGTCCTGGGCGATAGTTGCCGGAGGCTTAAATCCTACCCGAAAAAAGATGCTGGCCCCGTTGGAGATGCCGCCCTGGATACCGCCCGAGTGGTTCGTCTTAGTGCCGAGGCGTGAGGGCGGGATGCCAACAGCGGCACCGGGTGTCGTGGCCTCGCTGGCAGGGTTAGACACAAAGGGGTCGTTATGCTCTGACCCGCGCATTTCAGTCCCACGGAAGCCAGAGCCAATCTCAAAGCCCTTAGTGGCAGGAATCGACATCATAGCGTGGGCGAGGAGAGCCTCAAGCTTATCAAAGGCAGGCTCACCAAGGCCGGAGGGGCACCCGCGGATAATACAGGTGACGGTGCCGCCAACAGAATCGTGCTGGTCGCGGAGCTCGGCAATGAGGTCCTCCATACGCTTCGCAATTTTAGTGTCAGGGCACCGTACCGGTAGAAATTCGTCAACCTTATCACGCGTAAGGGTATTAACGAGCGTAAGGAACGTAGGATTACTGCTAAGGGCGTCCATATCGTCAAATAGCTTAATCTTACCGACTGAGGACACAAAGGCGATAATCTCAATACCATAAGCCTCATACAGCCACTTCTCAGCGACAGCGCCAGCAGCGACGCGGGCAATGGTCTCGCGGGCGCTGCTCCGGCCACCCCCGGAGGAGGCTTTGATTCCGTACTTTTCGAGATAGGTCCAGTCGGCGTGGGAGGGGCGGGGGTAAGAATTTTCATGAAATTTATAGTCGCGGGGGCGTTGATCCTCGTTAGGTACAGTCAGGAGGAGGGGCGTTCCCAGACTTATAGAAGGTTAGTCTTATGACAGTTGGACATTCTGTAGGGTGGTCTTACGTTCGCCCAAACTCGGTTCCAGATCCTATTGTCACGCGGTCCTTCTCATCGCGGGGGGTGGTAATGGCCGACTGGCCCGGACGTCGACGTGTGAGCTGCGGCTGGATGTCCTCTTCCGTGAGGGCAAGGCCTGGCGGGCAGTTCTCAATAATGCAACTGATGCATTTACCGTGGGATTCGCCCGCGCTGTGAACAAGAGATCAGCATGTCTGTTGCGCTGCGCGGAGGGCAGATATGTTGAAAAACACTCACGTGGTCACGCGGAAGTAAGTGCCAAAGCTCGACATGGCGCCTATATCTGTTCTGTTTAATCTAGCAAGTGAACTGGGTCGAAAGCAAATGCGACGCTGAGATATTTCTACTTTTTCGGTGACTAATTCCAGCTCCGGCCGTCGGCGGGGCAGCTGCTGTCACGTGCATCACGGATGGCGGGGCTTTACTAAGGCTGTCTGTACATTGTACCTTGCGTCAGCCGCCGTTGAGTAATAAATAGTTAGAACAAATGGCTGTGCCATTAATGAATCGCTGTAGTGGGGTGCGACGATGGCTTTATTTTACGTGGGGGCCCTCCTGCTTCGAAGACTATTGTGGTAGCGTTGATAACTGCCTGCTTGCCAAGGCCATCGCAGGGCGGCTTGTAGGGCCAACCTCCGAGTGAGCATGTCCTCACTCGTCTATGTCCTCTTTGTAAGGCTGTCTTACATTAAATAATTGTAATTTTAAATTAAAGTCTAACTCTTTTTATACTATTTTACTCTCTACTTCATATATATATTAAGTTCATTATATAATCTAAGAGACCTTGCAGGTATACCTTAGCTGCCCCGCTAATTTCTCAGGGTTGATAAATACCTACGATGTCATCTGTTCCTCCACCCCAAACCACAGGATTAAGCCATCATGACCGGATTGCTACACACGGGATGGAACGTGCCCAAGTTTTGAAGTGGCTATCGGACGTTAAGAGAAAAGCGCCCGTAGACCAGAATACCAAACACAGTGGCAATAAGAACAAGACCGACGCCGAGGACAACCGTGACGACGGTAACGCGCGCAAGAGACGTCGCCTTGATATCACAACGCCGCCGCCGTCGTCTTGCGAGACGGGCCGCCGCAAGATGGTCAGCGGCATGGCATCGGCCGTGCGAAGCCACGCGGCATCCGGCTCTGCAGCATCCAGCTCTGCAGCATCCTCCAACTCCAACAAGCGACCTTTCGCCGACGAGACACCGCGAGCGACGAAGCGTCACCCACACGCGCCAAGTCTGTCCAATGACTCCCTGGCATCAGACCAGTCGCCAACGCCTTCCTCGAGGCTATCCAAAAGCGCGTCGTATAGGGAACAACGCCGGTGGCTCCAGGTCAACACGGCCGGGTTTGAAATGCGCGCGCTCGACTACTTTGAGAATATGCCGCCCGACCTGGTAGCACTAATCCGGGACGTCAACGCGCTGATTGACGGCCGGGGCATCGCGGCAAGGTCCATGCAGGCGGCGTTGAGGGAGGCCGCTGAGTCTGACGCGCGCTTCCTGTGGGCTCTGGATGACTACCGGTTTGCCAACGACTCGCAACCGGCTACGGCAGCCAGATGCACACCCACGCCAGACGAGGTGTGCCAGGTGGCCGAAGCGGCCATTGAGTGCGAGACCTACGGCCATCCCGAAGCGAGCTGGAATATGGAAGTTCATATGGCCGTCTTACGTCTAGCGTTCCGACCAGGGGGTACACGACGATTTACGCACTTGGTAAACGTCATGGGTTGGCATGTCACGCCAAAGCTTTCTGTTATCAGCTGTTCACCCTGGCTAATGAAGTATACAGCACAACCGCTACTATTATGCCTCACTATGGTATCCCGACTATCTCGAAGAAGGTCGACTTTTGCGTCTACATCAACCCTAAAAACGACACACGACTGTCACCGAAATTCCGGGCCGGCGTCGCCGCCGCACAAGCAGCACTGCCTAAGACTATTGTCGGTTTCACCGACTTTGAGCCGCTGTACGACCGCTTTATCGCGTTTAGTATTGAGTCTAAAAAACCCAGCGAGAATGTCGAAGAGGCACAACTGCAACTAGGGGTGTGGGAAATGGCGCACTGGACGTTTCTGCACCGGCTACAGGCCTTGCCGGGTATCGGCCGGGTTACCGCGGATTCGGCAACGAGAGGTGATGATGATGACGGGGACGGCGCATCCAGCCATGCACGAGAGTCTACCGCTGCGAAGCTTCCTGCCTTCCTGCCGGGCATTTTTACTCATGGCCATTACTGGTACCTTGTCTTCACGACTATGGAAGGCGACGAGACGGTGTTGTGGCGCAAACTTCTGATTGGTTCCACGGACAACACAAAAGGCGTATATCAGATAGTCAGTGTGCTGCAGCGCCTAGGGCAATGGGCGCGCGATGTGCACTGGCCCTGCCTGCAGGCCATGATTGAAGCTGTACCAGTGGTACAGGAGTCACACATTTTATAGTTGACCAACTAGCTAGCTACCCTATAGTTAATATTTCTAGTGTTAAGGACCCTTATATATGTATATCTAGAGTATAAACGTTAGTATAGGAATATGAATATAACTCACCTATAGGTATGTGTGTGTGTCATGCATTTGCACGAATGACGGAGCCTAAGCTAATGTGCGACGTAGAGGTAAGTCAACCTTGTAACTGTTGTTAGGGTAACGTTCCTGCGATGTGCGCTTGGGCGGATGAATATTATTTAGTAGCTACCTTTTTAAAACATTAATTTAATATCTAACTTTCCTAATGACAAGCCGGGACGTTGCCAAGCGTCGTCTCAGGGAGATCCTCCTTCCGTCAATCAGTCTTGCCATCCATCCTGTAAGCGAGCCCTCGTTGGAATTAGTTTTATTATTCATACTATTATTTTTGTCACTATCCTCATCCCCAAATATCCCAAGCCAATCCGATGCTTCGCCTTGCCCTTGAAATATCATGAGCTCCTTTCTCCTACACGCCGCAACCGCAGACATGCAGTCCACCACACCGCCTCGCTGGAGGCATCGCATGTCTACCGCCGCAAGCCGTTGGCCGAGCTTGGCGTTGAATCACGATGGCCCGGCCGACGAGGAGAACAACCGGCCCGAAGAAGAACATACTCTTATCAGTGAAAAGATTGAGCGTGGTCGGCGTGCCTACCTCATCGCGCTCCAATGGTGGGCAGATGAGTACAAGTCGGCCATCATCTGCGGCCTCAGTATTGCCATCCTCTGCGTCGTGCTCTAGTACTGCGACGGCAAGCTTGCTCCCGCCCTGTCACCTGGCCTTGACCTCGACATGGTGGTCATTGCCCTCGTCACCATCTCCCGCGTTGCCATGGGCAATATCGTCGAGGCTTGCATATCGCAGTGCGCCTGGATTTGGATTTCCAAATCCCACCAGCGGCGCACCCACACCGTTGCCCGTCTGGAGGACTTTAAACTCTTTGATGAGGCTTCGCGCGGCTTCCTCGGCAGTGTGGCTCTCATCTGGCGCATGAAGGGACTGTAAGACGGCATGGCGTCTTGTCAATCTCTAGCATTGCTAACCGACTCCTTGACTAGGCATCTATCTTGTATCGGTGCAGCCATCATAATCATCACACACGGGTTCGAAACCTTTTCGCAGCAAATGGTCGATTACGTCGCGAAGCCTGTCATCTTCAAAAATGAAACTGAGCGATCTGCGCCGGCGAATCTCCGCAGTGATTACTGGGATAATGTTGAGCAGCGAGATTCGAGCACAAGTATTGTGATTCCAGCCCCAAGTATGGCACGCTTGCTAACGACATCCAGGCCTGAGTCTTCAACTCTCGACGAGAGCGGCCATATACACCGGCGTCATTGCCCACGAGATACCAGTTTTAATGCCGTCTTGTGATACTGGCAACTGCAGCTGGCCCATATTTCCTTCTTTGGCTGTCTGCGGCGAATGCAAGCCAAAGGGTGTGACGGTTGAATGCAACGGTAAAGGCTGTACTTATTCTGTTTCTCCCAGCACCTCCGTCATCGTCTTGCACGGCGATGGCAACGAGGCCTTCAGGGTGAAGCCAATCGCGGACCACCCGTCACTCAAAGACCAGGGAATCACTGCCTATCTGTCAGTTTTCGAGACAGTAGCAGCTTCCGAGTATAAATCGAAATCAAATTCCACAGCCTTTGAGTGTGCCTTGTGGGCATGTCTGCAAGCGTATGACACAGCCATGAATGATGGTCATCTCAGCCAAAACGTCACCACCATGTGGAATGAAACCCGCATAGAAGACGCAACAAGTGCACATCTGGAAGAGTATGTCTTTGTCAATCTACCGACCGAAATGAACGCCCTTGAGCGCTCGAGGCACGCCATCTCGACTCGTGCAGTCGAGGCAATTCGCAAGTTCATGGACGGGCTGACTGACGGATCGTATGAGGATGATGCGGGTCGCGTCAAGTTCTCTTCCGACTGGGCTGAAGCAATCCATGATGGGATGCCAGAAATGTCAGAGTGGATGGAGCAACTGACACTTAGTCTCAGCAACGAGTTTCGGCGGCATGGCAAGATGAGAGATGATCACGGCAGCAAATACGAGGGGAGCGCCACGAAACTGGCCAATTTCGTTAAGGTGAAGTGGTTTTGGATGATTTATCCTCCCTTGTGTCTAATTGTCAGCGTATACTATCTCTTTGCCACCATATTGGCAGGGGTTCGCGACGACGTCGCGATCTGGAAGGGCGATTCCATGCCCATGCTTTTCAGCTGCATTCACCCCGATATCCTGCAACTCGGAGCGGGAAAGATAGATACCCATAAAGGACTGGATGAGCTCGGCCGCCATGGCATTGCGCTGGCCAAGGCCGAGTCCGGTGCGTGGGTGTTTGAGCCGACTATCGGGCCCGAGGATCGACGAGGACGGCTTCGTCGGGTATTCCGATGGCGAGACTGATGGGCTTGTGCAAGGGTTAATGTTAAAAGTCCGGGTGAGCTTGAGAAGAGCAAGTATAATTAATAATTATATGTAGCCAGAGTATCCATCTGTAGCAAACGAATGCGAAAACGCCCCCTATCATTCTCCCATTTTCGCTTTGAACACCCGCTTCCAAGAGATGTGATTCAAAAACATGAAACCGCTTCGAAAGAAACAAAAGAGACAACAAATAAATGGTAAAAAAAAAAAGAAGAAAAAAGCATCACCACTTGGGTGAGAATTGCTTCATATCCTCCTCACTCACGCCCTCGCACACGCCACAGTTGCACCGGAACCCATACCAGCGATACAGCATCGCCGGCGTCTTGCCCCTCCCATAGCACACCTTGAGCTCCTCGCCCTCCTCCACCCCTTGTCCATCCTCCTTGACCCAGAGCCGGAGCCGGCCGGTCTCGGCATCGAACGCGTAGTGCACATTGTCCCCCGGCGCGCACGCGTGGTTGAACCGTGCCGCGATCCGGAACAGTCCAGCCTCTTTCCCGTCTCCCCCCGTTGCGAAGCTACCCCCCTAAAGATTAGTCTTTTTTCTCTCCTTTTCCTTTTCTTTCAACTACCTGTTGGTGTCCCAGACGGCTTCGAGCCAGGGTGTGCCGGGCTTGACGTGGGGGCTGGCGTGCAGAGATTGCACTTTGCGCTGGCGCCGTCGGCGGAGGCGGGAAAAGGCGAGGAAAATGTCGGCGCGCCGGCAGAGGAGCACGGGCGTCTCATGGAGGAGGGGCGTGCCGGGGGCGAGCGGTCGGGTGGCAAAGGCACCGAGACCGCCGGTCGGGGAGGGGCGGATGGCGAATGGCTTGCCCGGCGGCGGCGGCGATGATGGTTCTGGCTGTGTGGGTTTCTCGGGAGTGGTTGGTGGTGTGGGATAATTAAACACGGCGCTGGCCATTATGTAGATAAGGGGTGATGGGAAAAAGAGTTAGGCTATGCCAAGCAAGGAGAGTGAGGAGCGCGAGCGGGTTGAGCAATGCGAGGAAGTGAGGAGTGACCAGGCAAGAGAAGTGGCCGAGTACGGAGAAAACAATAGTCTTGTTTCCTTTCAAACGAATTTGATTCACAGGCTCCGGCGTGAAAACACGTCATGTACAAAGTTTTATTTACTTGTTACATCTATTTTTCATCCCCTCTCTTGCCAAAAACACCCATAAAACCCATCATAAAAGCAGCCAACGCCTAAATAAACTGCATGTCTCAACAGTTTTATGCCAGTGTATTGTACCCGCCCAAACAGAAAACTAACCGTGTTGGCTCAAATGCATGACTTTCCAGAAGCCTGCTTGACTCACAGGTATAAACTCTTTTTCGAAACTAACCAAAACAATAGCCGATCAACATGTCGACAGTGCTTAATGGATTAGACACCCCGTAACGCCCCAAAACAAAAGTGCAAGGAATAGAAAGTGGAGTGTAAAGGTCTGGCGAGTCTAGAAGCCATACTTCTTCTTGGGTCGCAGAGGGCAGTCTGCACGGCAGTCTGGGCACCGCAGGCAGGCTGGCTTGGCCCAAATTCGTCGGCACTTGCACACCCAGAGATCGCGGCCGGTGCGAGTAGTGAGGCAGTCGAAAGGAGCGTGGAGACCTTCGCGAACTCCGCACTCAATGCAAAAACGTCGCAGAGAAATTTTCCTGTCTCGGCCGGGATGAGGGTCGCGATCCGTCACCAGCTGGCCGTAGGCGTCGACATATGCATGCTGGGGTTGCAGCATGTCAAAGTGCTCGGGAGAGCGGACTCGGAAGCAGACATAGCACTCAAAGTTTCCAGGCTTGTAGTCGTGGCCCTTTTCACTAGGCCGGTGCTGTGGGAAGTCCTTGGCCGCTCTCATGACGAACTGAGTTTTGTCGGCTGGGTCGGCCATGCTTTGAGGATCAATCGCGCGGTTGAAATATCGATTAGTGCCGGACAACTGGATAAGGGACTGGTAGTCTAAACCACCATAGACCTTGCTCTTGATGGCGCTTGGTAGACGTTCAATTCCAGACGGCATGGCGGACGTTGGTGGTGACTGTGGTGATGGCATATAATATTGTCGGGAATGTCGGGCTGCAGGAGACGGAATGTGTTGCGAGTGACTTGAGTGATGTTGTTGATGGGATTGCTGCGGTGTCTGGTGATGATAGTGGTGGAGGCTGTGTTGCGGGTACCGTTGATGTTGGTGTTGCTGATGTTGCTGATGTTGATAATGAGGCGACGGGCTGTGCTGATAATGAGGTGACGGACTATGTTGATAATGAGGTGACGGACTGTGTTGATAATGAGGTGGCGGAGTGTGATAAGACGGGCGCCTCTGGTAGTTATCATGGACAGACTCGGGACTTGGATAGTCGGCAGCAGAGGCGTTGGATCGTCGATATTTATGAGCGCCTGGAGGACTAGGCAAGGTCATCATGGTAGGGGACGACATTGAACAAGGTGACGGGCAAATGTAGGTGGGCCGAGCAATGTTAAGAATCGATGCAAGATTGAAAACGGTGTACAGATGGTGGGAGATGATGCACGTCTATGCAGGTGGTACTTGGACGTCCGGGTCTCGAAACGTGGTGTTGTCGGTCCTGAGTCGACTGTTGCTATATTATATGCGTTGTTGCTTGCAGGGGGCAGGAGATGGGTGATGGAGAGATCAATAGAGGAAGAGGAGGAGGAGGAGAGAACAGGGGAAGAAAGAAGAAAGAAAGGAGCAAGGAGGAAGAAATATGTAATAATAATAAAGCAGGAAAGCTACCCGAGTGGATGGATTGGCTGATACAGGGCGTGGTTTCCGAGTCCACCAGAAGAGTAACTGGATCGGAGGCGGATCTGGACTTTAATACCAGTCGCAGATGGGCGGCCTGCAGCTGCAAGCCAGGAGAAGGATGTGCGACTAATAAGAAGCCGACCGAGGCGAGGAGGACGACGACAAAAGCTGGGGTGGACACGCCCCAAGCAAGAGTCGGGAGGTGGCATCGTTGGCAAGCAGAGGGCGGCGGCGGCAACGCGCAGTGTGAGAGGTGAGCGAGCGTGTGTGTAACTAGCGAGGCCGCATGGTCGGGCAGGGGCGTGATGGATCAAGTCCAAGACAAGCAAGACATGGGAGCGACGGCGAATTCGAGATGCTTCGGCTGCATGGCTGGTGTTTCCGGACGAGGCGAGGGCGAGGGTGAGGAGGGCGAGGAGGGCGTGTGCGTGTATGTGCGTATGTGCTTGCTTGCTTCTTGGTGGGGAGGGGCCCCCGGCGGCGGTGTCAGGCGTCTGGAGCCGGCCCGGTGTGGGCAAATCAAAGAGGAGCGAAATCAAAGGACGAAAAATAAAACCAGGCGATAGCAAGTGGCGGGCATCGGGTTTCTTTTTTTGTACTCGTTTTATTTTCTTTGCGTGCCACAGACCGGACATGTTTCTGGCATCGTCGGGCGTGTTTCATCGGAGGGTGAGACAAGCACGCTGGCTGAGTAGCTAGCCTAGCTTGGGCTGGCCTGACATGCCGCCCTTTTGGGAAGAAGAGGTCATGTTGGATGTTGGATGTTGAATGTTGGATGCTGTATGCTGTATCTTGCCGTCTTCTCCTGGTCTGTCTCCGGACCCATGGTTTCTACCACCCACCCATGTGAAGCTGTGGGCCCCCGAGTTGAGAAGAGGGCTGATACCGAGTGCGGATGCCTACTAGGTAGTTATGGACGATCGAGCCGCAAAATGCAGGCAGCAAAGAGGCTTCAGGTGGGTGGTAACTGGTAATCTGGACGGTAGGGCGGCGTTCTTGTTCGGTCTCGCGGTTCACTTGATGGCTACCCTGCTGGTGAGGCGGTATGTCGACGGCGCGAGACTGGCAAGAGACGGATCAGAAATCAACCAACTCTCCGACGTGGTAGAAGCATTCCATTCCGGGAGAGGGGGCAGGGCTCGGGGGAGGTGCGTCTATCCACAGGGGAGGGGTGAAGCGAGTAGACGGAGGGCCAGGTGGTACTTGTTGGAGAGTGAGTGTGATGGTTTTTATTAGGCCAATGAATGGATGAGGCTGATGGCTGGTGCATCTCGATGGGCCATTGGTGCTGGATTGTTGAATTGCTGGACCGTTGGCCGTTGGATCGTTGGGCCGTTTGACGTTGTCGATGGAGATGGAGATGGAGCTGAAGAGACGCGTGTGTGCGCAAGTGCGTGTGTGCATACGTACTTGCAGCCAGGCACAGACGAGAGAAGCAAACGGCGGCATCCAAATCAGGCAGGAGGTCTTCTTCTGACAGGGTGCTGCGAGGTACATGCATACCTACTAGGTACCTACAGGCTAAACAGGTACCAACTGTTGTCACCTGAAAGCTTACAGGGCTGCAACGGCAAATCAGGTAGATGCTGGTGAGTTTGACCCAGTAATTGATTGCAATTGCAATTGAACGACTCGACTTAATAAGAACCTCCCAACTACTTACCTTGTTAGGTAACTACATGACTGGTTCACTTTCCTGATAGATTGATTCCAGGTACCCACCCCCTTGCAGGAGCCCGTCCTGGCGCCACGATTGCCTGCAGCGGCGCTACGGATATCACTCCATTATCCAGTCGTTGTCCATTATTCAGTACTTATCCATTATCCAGTCTTATCCATTATCCAGTACTTATCCATTATCCAGACTTATCCCACTATCTACTACTAGTTATCCAGTATCCAGTATCCAGTATCCAGCCCCAGCACCCAGTATCAACTCTATTTATTGTCATTGCAAGCACTAATCCAAGTGCGCTGGTTCCTGTTACAGAAAACCCCCTCTGCATAAGCAATGCATAGAGGCATAACTCATATTATTAACGTTGGCATAAAGGTTACGTGGCATGAACAAAAGAGGACATATTCGTAATAATACCATGAAAATAGCCACGGACCAGCCAATGCTCGGGCTCCGTGTTTCCTCTCTCCTCTCTCCTCGCTCCTTTCCTCCTTGTCCTCCTCTACTAGTTAGGTTAACTTGCCTGTATCTGTAGTTAGTAGGTACTCGTGCTCCCTTGTCCCCCTTCACCCCGGCCCGTCCGCCCGCCCTCCTGCAAACACACTTGACACTCGTCTGATCATTTTGCTATTCAGAGCCCACGAATAACCTTCCCCTTCTTACTAAAAAAAAACTAAAACTAAAAAAAAAAAAAAAAAAAGGGCAGAAAAAAAAGGAACCCCCGGTGCCATACCTTGCTAATAAACCAAACCTATATTCTTAGGCCTCCTGGCTGGGGGCCCGGCGCACATCCGTCTGTGCTTGCTTGTCCTGCTTCACGCTTTCACGCCGTTGCTGAATTTGAGACTTGTCTTGTCCCTCTTCTCTCACATCTCTGACACTGTACCCTGCCTCATCCACGAACTCTCTTGCCTCATTTCCCTCTTTTTTTTCTCTGCCTTCCCAGCTGCCTTGTTGCACAATCACGTTGCACCACCTGGAGCTGCGGCCGCGTGTAACCAACACCGTTCACTACAGGGCTTCTCTGCAATTCCCTCAACTAATCCTACTATTCACTCCCGCCATTTCCCTCCCTTTTCAGCTTTCCTTTGTCCATCTTGCAAGTCTTGAATGGCATATCCATATGTCTATTTTTTTTCTTTATTTTTATTTTTGCAATTGATCATCGAATGCATCTCACCGTCCAGGATCACCTCCAGATTGGGTTTGTTTCACCAGCCTCTGCAGGGTTCAATCGTTCCGCATCGTCAAAACATCTCACCACCATCGTCATGTGCTGCGCCGCTCTGCACACACTACACACTGACAACTACCCGACCTCACCTCCGACACACATCAAGTCTGTGCTTTTGCCGCACACCATACAAAGGTCCATGCATCCCCATGCATCCCCATGCCCCCCGTCCCCGCCTCCCCTGCAATGAACCCAGCCTTTGTCCCTCTTCAACAATGCCGTTGAGAAACTTTTCCCTTTGTGCAACTGTGATACCGCCTCTGTCAAAAAAAAAAAAAAAAGGTTTGCCGGCTCGCCTCCCGTTGTGCGACTTCCGCCGCTTGTTCTAGACTTGACTCGACCCAACGCTGTGCCACGTCGCGTGGCAGCAGAAACTTGACATGAACATACAAAAAAGGCTTCGTCATGCGGAGCCTTATTTCAGAAACCTGGCCGTGTCTATCATCTACCGAGAAACAGCGCTTTGATCAATTTCTTCCTAGTGGTCTACAATGCTTCAATGCAGGCACATATCGTATATTAGCGCCTCCTCGTCAGCGACCACCACAATCACATCAGCTGCCATCTACTTGAAGATCGTCGTCAGCCGCGAATATCCCTCAGTTTTAATGTCAATATCGTACCACAGCATAATCACATTGCTCTTGTGTTACCGCGTCAAGCATATCACATTATTAGTCACGCAGTATCCGCACATATACGTGGCATGCATTGATAGACCTTCTCCGTTTGGACACGTTGACAAAGCAAACGACAAATTTTTCGTCCAAAAATTTGAGCTGGCTATTTTAGATGGGCAACGACGTTCTCACGCCCTAATTTAGGTCCCGACATGTTCCTCTTCCCCTTTTCTGAAAAGTCACACAATATCATCCTCGTCTGCAAAGCGCGATTCCTTTCATCCATCTAGTAGTTGCCGCTGCCCTTCACCTGCTCGGCATGGAACGAGCGCAGGATGGAATCGGTATCGTCAATGGCCAGTGGGCGAATGTCCGCTAGCTGCTTGATCTTGGCGGTGCTGTACACGTCTGTGTGTTAGCATATTTTCCTTTCCTCCGCACCAACGGAGGCAGCAAGCACGTCCACTTACACTTCCTTGACTTGCTCGTCCGACATCTTCAGGCCGAGCTGGTCAACACGCGACTTGACGGCGTTCCAACCGGTGATGCGACTACCAATAGACACGTAGCGTCCCAGGCCAAAGTCTTCGGGGTTGATGATCTCGTATGTCGACGGGTTGTTGAGGATGGCCTTGGCGTGGATGCCAGCCTTGTGGGTGAAAGCGCAGAAGCCCGTGACGGGATTGTTAAAAGGAATATTCTGCAAAATAAAGGAAAAGATGAAGTTAGTTGGCCTGCGGCCGCAAGCTTAGAGATTGCAAGGAAAGCTTACAATTTGCACGGCGTCGGCCACCAGCGTCTCAAGAGCTTTGAGTTCCTTGAGGTTATACTTCGACTTGACGTACTCGGGCGCCGTGACAACCATACGCGCAATGAAGGCACCGAGAGGAGTGATTCCATTACGCTCACCTGGCGTCTGCTATTAGAATTACCCTGTCCATCGTCTTTTCACAGTGTGACTGAACTTACCAATTCCGAGCACTGAAGTATCAATATGAGTAGCACCAGCCTCAAGGGCAGCATGAGCGTTGGCAACAGCGCATCCTAAAATGGTTAGCTCATGGCTCCAATTCAGATCAGTGAACTAGATGTACCGGTATCGTCGTGGAAATGAGTCTCGATATCGCATTGCACGACCCCTAGAAACTGAATCAGTACAGCACTCTACCTGCATCATAGCTCCGCTGTATTGACTCACCACGCAGAGTACGCACGAGTTCGTAGACCATTCTGGGAGTTGCTCCGCCTCTATTAACCCGGTTAGCATAATGAATCTCTAATTATAGATACAGTATTTATCGGCGGAACTGGGTATAACTAGTAGCAACTCACACCGTATCCGCGATACCGACACGGTGGACGCCGGCGGCATCGACGGCCTTGTATAGAGACAGCAAATCGACGAGGTCGGAGCGGAACGAGTCCTCGCACGAGAACCGGATCTGTACTCCCTCACTGGATAGAATGAGAGACGTGTCAGCTCAAAGCCAGCAAATCACAACAGAATCGCAGCGGTAGCAGACCTCTTGAGGTACTCGATGACCTCGAGGGCCGTCTTCTGGACATAGGCCATGCTCTTGCCATGTGAGAATTCGCGCAGGAAGCTGGAAGTTCCAATAACTAGGTCGACGCCATCTACACCAGTGCTGCATGTATCGGTTAGCCTTGGGTGCGACCTTTCTGATCCGTAAACTCACGCTACAGCGGCCTTGGCATCTTCCATATTGAGACGAACATCTGTGAAGGAAGACAACAGAGAAATATTAGATGTATTCGGATGAAACGGTCGATTATGCAATTACATACGAGTGAGAATCTTGGCCTATTATCGAAAAATTAGGACACATGTGTGGTTGAATCGCGCGGCAAGCACGTACCTTAAGACCAAGGCTGCAGATGGTCTTGCAGTCCTTGAAAGACTGCTCCGAGGCGACGGGCGAAGTCAGCTCAATGAAGTCGACCCCAAAAGAGTCAAGAGCTTTGGCACTGTTTTTTTTTTAAATCCCAAAGAATTAGACATACAATACTAGGAACCTCTCCGGGCTGTCAGGGGTCAGGACGTACATCTTGACCTTGGTCTCAGTGTCGAAGAACGCATTTGCAAACTGCTCACCCTCACGCAGGGTGGATTCGATGATCTTGAATTTGGCGACATTGGAGAGGAAGTCTTGGACGGACTGGTAGGGAGAACTGGCGGAGCGACTCCGGACAGGATGTATGCCGTTTGTGCCGTTGGCGCTGGACATGGTTGCGGACGTGGGTGTTTGCGTCGTGAAGGAATGTCGTTGTTCTCGGGGTTCGACGTATTCAGTCGCTTGAAGAGCAAACGTAAGAGAAAAAGACGAAGGGTCTCGATGTTTTGTACCCATGCCACGCATACCCCCAATCACCTCAAGACGTGCACCAGCCGCTCATTTCGCTCGCTGTCAAGCTGACCAGTCCTTTCATCGGCACGTCCATGGCTAAACGTACGGTAAATTCATATTGCAGCAAAGCTGAATGCACCTCGATGCTGGCTCCTCGATTGAGGCGGAAGCTAACTGGCTCTGTCAAGCCAGCCGCCAGCCAACGCTGCAACGTCCCACGGCACTCCAGTGCCGGGGGGCTGACGTTGCGTGCGAGATGCAGCAGCTGCTGTCATATCATTGTAGACCGTGCATTCAGCAGGTGTAGATCGAGCTCCGGTGAGGTGTCTTTTGACTTTTTCCCTGGGACAAGCACACAGTAACTGGTAGTTGTCAATTTACGTCGAGTCGTCTGTCGGCCCGGTCCCCGGATATCGCGGCAGCGGATGGGCTGACAGTGCTGGTACCTAACGCCATACTGTGCCAGATCCAACCTCTGTATGTTGCCTAGCTACCTCGCTGAATCTCTATGCGGCATTCGCTGAGCGGTGCTGAAGAGATCAGCTCTATGCCACGAGGCTTTCGGCTTTCTAGGCTCAGACGGCAAGGACTAATAAGTAGAATTCGCGGCAGTTGCAAAACCTCATTGCTGTGCATGTGCAGAGGTGCTACGTACGCACTGTAGGTACGGAAAGTCAATCTACCCAGAGGTAGCATTCATCAGGACCACGCAACCTGCTCTTTTGGGAGGCGCAGATCTCAGCAGGCGAGGGCTGCTTCATTAATTATTAATAACATGGAGAATTAGGAATCAAGGACGCTGGTTGAACCCCAAAATTACCACGGGAAAAGGAGATATTTCCCCGTCATTAAAGTTCCAAATAGATACCCTACACATCGGGCTGCTGCCTGTTTGGGGGCTTGCTACAGGGGGGGGGGGGGGGGGTTAGAAGCAATGCTTAGTATGATTTCAAGGGCCATGCATTGCTTCTCAAAATAAGTTCAGATTGGGTTATGCGGCGGCCAGCCATGTTATGCAGCAAATATTGAAGCTTATCAGCAGGCCAAATGAGCGGCTGACTTCTTAGTGAGGGATATGTGCTGCGAATTGTGAAACAGTCACGCATAAACCCCGTCAGCTCGACAGGCCATATTCCAGATGGGCATAATTCGCGGTGGTGCATTTTGGCATTTGCCGAGGTTTTGATTTGGGTCGTCCGTTTATATATTCTACGAGCAGAAAAAAAAAAACGATGAATTACTAGCAGTAATATTCAAACCAAAGTGTTTTCAGCCAGATTTATCTTGCCATGACTGCAAAGACCTAGATCTGCATGCACTGGTAAAAAAGCCTGGCCACCTGGTACCTGCACACCCGCGCTCAGCGCTGGTACAAGATGGTGCAGGTCCTCGGCCTGCTCGCCATGACGGCCGTCGCGGTCGGGGCGGCGGTCCGCGTCGTCTTGCTGTCGTCGGCGTTTGGCAAGCCCTCGGTTGCGCTGGCGGACGAGAACGAGAAGGAATGGAGCTTCGGACAGCTGCTGTCTATGCTGATGCTGGTGATGCCTCTCATATCGGCGGTTGAGATTTACGGAGGCGACGTCCACGTAGCGCTAGCCGAGGAGGACGCGAGCCCGCTGTTCGTAGGCGAGTTGGAGATGCGCTCTGGCTCCGAGACAAACTTGTTTAAGAGGTAAAACTATAGTATTGGTCTTGGGTTCAATTATCACAGTGAAAATCTTCGTTGGTAAAAACAGGGAATAGACTGTCCCACGAAAGAATGCACCATTTCTGGCGGAGTTTTTAGAGTGTGGTTGGAACCATCAGTTCTATCGGTTTTGTTTTCATCCTTTACTCACGACTTTAACGTTCATCAATGGCTTACAAATCCATTTTCATTATTCTGATTTTCCCTGCCGTTCTTGTAGTTTTTGTCCTCATCTGATGATTTTTCCGGTTCCCGTTCCACGACTGTTGTGAGGGCGATAAAGCCGCCAAAGCGACGCTGACTGGCATGCGGCAGATCCTATCGGCACTGGGGGATCCCAACAAGCACTTGACGGAAATGTCCTCTTTTCTTTCAATCCTTCAGTCTCACACACTTAGCAGGGACGACAGTAGTAGGGCGCAGTTTGATCGGATTATTGGCATCATTTTGTAAATCTTGCATCGTGACATGGCCTTTTCAATGGCACATCATAAAATAATACACTTGACCGGCAAGCCACATGGTCCCTCCTTGGGTTCCTTTTCTCTCCCCGTAGCTGCTTCCTGCCTCGCCGCAGCGCCGTTCGCGGGCTGGCTGCCGGCACCCGCCGCCGGCTCGTTCCTCCGCTGCCCCTCGGCCTCACTGCCATGTATTCAGGCTCCCTTGACCGCGTTGTAAAAGGCCTCGCCCTGGATGGTGGCGATCTCGAGCTCCTTGGCCGAGGGCTGGCGGGAGCCGTCGGCGGCGGAGAAGGTGCCGGCGCCCCAGGGCGAGCCGCCGTGGACCTCGCTCAGGTCGGCCATCTGCGGGAAGGCCTTGGCATAGCCGAGCGGGACGAACTGGATGCCGTGGTGGGCGAGGGTGGACATGGCCGCGAGCGCGGTCGATTCCTGGCCGCCGCCGAGGGTGCCGGTCGAGATGAAGAGGCCGGCCTTCTTGCCCCAGTAGCCGCCCGAGGACCAGATCTGGCCCGTCTTGTCCCAAAAGGTCTGTTTTTGTGCAAGGCAAGGGGTTAGCTCTCGCTTGTTCTGAGGGTCTTTGACGTTTGGAGGGAAAGAATGTGGTCGTCATACCTTCCACTGGGCGGGAAAGTTGCCGTAACGGGTCGGGATGCCGAGCAGGAAGCCGTCGTACTCGAGGAGCTGCTTGGGGTCCTCGAGGACGGTGACGTCGGTGGGCTTGGGCGGCGCGTGCATCTTGTCGAGGACGTCCTGGGGGAGCGTCTCGGGGATCTGGAAGAGGTCGGCGGTGCCACCGGCCTTTTCGATGCCGCGCTTCTCGGCATCAGCCAGCTGCTTGATGTGGCCGTACATCGAATACTGAGAGAATCATGTCAGCGAGGTGAGTCATGAGAGGCAGTTTTCTTGAATCTGGGGCAGATCTGAAGCTTCGATTGCACGCCAGCGGGTAGGCAGGTTGCCGTAGAGCGAACGGATCGGACGGAAGAGGGGTAGTGGGGGACAGCTACTAAGGGAGGTAGGCATGAAGGTACCGAGATGCGGGAGCTCGGTGAGCTGGGACAACGTACATAGACAATCGCAATCTTGACCATTTTTGTGGTGTTTTTTTAAGAAGGTAACGTTAAGGAGTAAAGAAGAAGATTTTTACACAATCTGGTTGTATAACGCGGATGGGAAAGGATAGAAGCCCAAGAAACAGCTATGGCGGGTGGTGGAGCTCTTATACTTTGGCCAGCCTGAGCTGTGCAAGCTGCCGATGCCGAATGCAGCCAATATTCGGCACCTAGGAAAGCGGTCTTTTTTTGGACAAGATTGCAATACCATCTCCACCCTGTTGCAGCATTTGTGATGATTGCTAAGTATCATAGGTTTAGACCGCGCTCCCTGGAGGCCCCAGGGAGGCGGGGTAACCTCAAGCAAGCTGCCGTACAGCTATCGATAGCGTAAACGAATGGCTTACGGTGACTGACCAATTCAGACCCTACTCGATTCTAGGCAACCACGGATGCCTTTGCAGGTAGGGCCTGAGGACTTGGGCAGTAGAGTTGCTTCATCGCAGTTCCCGTCGATTACATGAATCTGACCAACCAAGCCCCCCACTATGGAACTTGCACAACATGCTTAACCTGTTTGAACAGGTACCTACAGTACATGTCACTCTGGTGGGGCTTAGCGGGGTTGAGGTGCCCTTGTAGCACAAAGTTACCAAAGTTACCTACAAAGGTAGGGAGGTTGGTGGGGTCTCTCCAAGCTAGGGAGGGCTGGTGGGACCAAACCTCGTCAATTTGTGAGCACCCAGTCCAGATTATCTAAAGCTTGCATAAGCCGACGCCATCCATTATCACCATGAAATCATCAATCACCACGACTGCCCAAGTTGACCAAGGCGCGTATGTGGCATGAAATATCTTGGAAGCTTATAAATAACAAATCTACCACGAGTCGTCGTCCTGTAACAAGAAAATCGCATCGATACAGGTCTTGTTATCGTGTACCACTAAATTTCTCTTAACCTTCCGACCTTGGTCGTAGTCTCATGCCTCTCTAAATGTATACTCGGTAAGAAAACAAAAGGAAACGCTGGTCCATTAAAAAGAGAAGAAGGAAACACTCGCCCAAAATTATCCAATGCAAAAAAAGCTCGCCAATAGAAAGCAAAAATCCGTACATCGTTACATCATACCTAGCTGATCGCATCAATGCGGGTGCCGCTCAATCACTATCTGTGGTACTGGTCGTCTGGAACTAGGCGACTGTTGTGACCGAGGCGCTTCTGTGGCATGAAACTCACCAGACGGCGATTGCAGGTTCCTTGCGCCCCCGCGCTCAGTGTAGCCCGGCGGCAAAGTCGCATGCGGGCGCGCCTCCTCGTAGCCCGGTGGCGGCCGTTCGTCGCCGCCAAAGTCCAGTGGCACCTCGACCAGCTCCGGGCTGGATCCTGCGAACGGCGAGTCACTACCACCAGTGACCACTCGTTCTAACGTCGAAGGCTCGCGTGAGTACGCTGGCGACGGCAGCCCACTGGCGAGATCGTTATCGGCGCTCACTAGCGAGCTCACACTCGCGTTGCGGCCGTGCCGTGACTCGGAATTGGCAGCCGTTGGATCCCCAGAAATACTAGCAGCGTCGGCGAGCAAGCCCATGCGCTCGCTGTCGTTGCTACGTGCGCGAACGCGACTGCCATCGTGCCTCGCGACGCCCAGGTCGCCGTACGAGACCGTCGACACTGACCGCACACGCTGTCCCTGCGCACGAGTGGCGTCCTGCCGCAGGCCGTCGATGGTCTCGCTGCTGGCAAGGACCGCCTCGCGCGCGACACGAGCACGCTCCCTAATGTCCGCCAGCGCCGCGTGGTCGTTGCGTGCGCGCGCCTCCTCGCGCTCCACCCGGCGCTGCTCCCTCTCGATAATCTGCTGCCTCCGCAGGGCACGGATCTGGTAGAGCGCCTCCATCTCCTCGTCCCGCAGCGCTTCCTCTTGCTCCTCGGTCGGCAGGTCCACGATGACGTCGACGCCGTCGCGATCGCCCGCGCGCCCCAGTACCTGCTCGTTGTTCGACGCCTCGGCGCGGTAGGCGGGCAGCGTCATGACGGAGCGCACCGATGCGTGCCTATCCACGCCATTGCCGGCACGGCCGACGGCCGTTTGCGCTAGCGGTGGTACCGCGACGTGGGCGGCGGCCGGCGCTAGCTCCGTTGTATCCTCGGCCGTCGCTGTTGATTCGTATCCTTGTGTACGGAACTGCTTGAGTGTTCGTCGCTTGGTGTAGTGGGCCATGATGGCGATGAGGGTAGCCACGACGACAAACAGGCCGAGGGCGCCACCTACGGCGATCTGGAAAATTAGTTTGGGTTAGCAAAAAGCTCAGCTCCGAGCTGCCCGATCTACAATAGACAAACGGCCAATGCCGGTCACGGGATAATCATGTCAAGAGAAAGGGTAGAAGCGTACCGCAGCACTAGACACATCTCGTCGGACAAGCCTTCGGGTCTGACTGAGGCCCTCCGCGTCAGCCGTTGCGTCCGGCCGGGGCCATGTTCGGAGGTGCATGGTGTAGGACTAGCTCGAAGATTGTCGGTGCGAGAAGCTCGGAGATTTCGCTTGGACGGAACAAGTCGCAGACCCAATTCGTTATCAATAAGGCTGAAGAATCAAAGTACGATGGAAGGGAAAATGGGTGATGATGAAATGGCAAACCATCGCCAGCCACAAACTGTACACCGCAGACCGCAGCCGCCAAGCTTTACTAAGCCTCCATGCATGCAGGCCGGCCGGCTGCTGTCCATGGTTAGCCTAGGAAGCCTTGCTGCTTCGCCTGGATGGCGGCCCTGGGCGTTTCGTGAGGCGCTGAGGCGTGCGGTTCGAGTTGCTGATAGGGTAGTTGTCGATATACCGGTCAGTCGAAGGCTAATAATATCCAAGGTTACCGACCTGTTGGCCGACGGCCGTTGCTTGTGCATGGGGGCGTTTATTATTATCGTGTCTACCTTGACTGACTAGCTGCGTACCTAAATTACCTTACAATTTAGGTACCTGTTTGCTACCGATTACTAGTACCTGTATTCGCTACTGTAACTGCAATAAGAGTGGGTAGTGATATCTTAACCACTCAGCGAGGTGAGGTACTGACGGACATACATAGACGGAATAGCCAAGATAAGCGAATATAACACTCCCTACTTATTTACTCGGCACAGGCGAGATATTTACTTGAGACTCTGCCTTTCTGATAGCAACTGCCCTGCCTGGTTAATTAGCTGGTACCTGGGTATTTTAATCGGCGGCCTGGTTGGTGGGGTCACGCCAACTGGCGGCCCTCAACGCGTGCGACCGACCGACTTCTCATGTCATGTCGCGTCCCGCCTTCTTCCTCCCTCCCAATTTACGATTACCTAGCAACCGCTAAGCATTCACGGAGAGCTGCAGAGCCTGTGATTAACGGGCCCCCTTCCTTCCTCACTTCCCCCGACTTCTTCTTTTCCATCCTCCTCAAATTTTGCAACCTGCACCACGCCCGCATACAGTTGCTGCTTGACTCTACCCCCCGCCTCACTTGACGACCGCCCTCACGGAAACACAGACTCCGCATCCCTTACCTCGACGCACCGCCAATTATCCTCTCTCGGCTGCGAATTTCTTACTTGCAGACCCTTGCCCGACATGTCTGTCGTATCGCTCCTCGGTGTCAAGGTTGTTAACAACCCGGCCAAGATCACCGACAAGTACGAGTTTGAGATCACTTTTGAGTGTCTCGAGCAACTGGAGAAGGGTGTGTTTCCGCAGTCATGATGCTTGCTTTCGCAAATACTCACTCATCTTGACAGATCTCGAGTGGAAGCTGACCTACGTCGGATCTGCTCAGTCGTATGTCGCCGATTCTCGCTTCACACGACTACCTAGACTAACGCTACGATTTCCAGTGACCAATATGACCAAGAGCTCGATTCACTCCTCGTTGGCCCGGTTCCTGTCGGCGTGAACAAGTTCATCTTCGAGGCTGACGCGCCTGATACGTCACGAATTCCTGACGCGGATATCATCGGTGTTACCGTTGTGCTCCTGACTTGTGCCTACGATGGCCGCGAGTTTGTCCGTGTCGGCTACTATGTCAATAACGAATACGATTCGCCGGAGCTCATCGCCGAGCCCCCAGCGAAGCCCATAATCGAGCGCGTGAAGCGCAATGTGCTGGCTGAGAAGCCCAGGGTGACTCGGTTCGCTATCAAGTGGTATGCAATCCAGCTCTTCTGGATGAAATACGAAACATGTGTTAATAGGCTTTTAGGGACTCGGACGCCTCTGCTCCTGCTGAATTTCCTCCGGAACAGCCCGAGGCTGACCTTGTAGCCGACGAGGAGGAATATGGCGCCGAAGAGGCTGCGGAAGAGGCCGAAGCTGAAGCTGAGGCTGAAGCTCAAGCTGAAGCTGAAGGCAGCGAGAAGCCTGTTCCCGCCCCGGGCGAGGATACCGAGATGGGAGAGGGTGACCAAGAAACCGCGAACGCCGCCGAGGACGATGAGGATGCTGCTTCGGAGGACGGCAGCGTTGACCTCGAAGGCGAGAGTGACGACGAGCTCGAGGAGGAAGTGGCCGATGGCGAGGGCGAGGGAGAGACAGAAGAGCATGGAGATTCTGCTATGGATGTGGATGCCGAAATGTCTGGGCATGCGGCTAGTGCTAAGCCTGTGAGCACTACTTCTTGAAAAGCATGAATGCCGTATGAATTGTATGGGAGGCCTAATGATTCTGCTACAAATGAGCAAGCCGCCTACTACGCTTCCTTTTATGATGGCGTTGATTAAGAGAGGTAACGAAGCTGCCGTTACTATATAGTTAGGGGTTATGATATAGGTGCGCCTGGGGTCCTTCGAGAAAGGAAGTACATTACAAAACGATCGGACTCAACAGCTCTTGATTAGACTATTTCTTTTATTTATGAATCTGGTTGCTACAGTGCATTCCGTGAAATAGTACGCGAGTGGACGTCGAAGCTAAGGAATCCGTAAAGGAGACAGCCTGTTCCATGGTGCTCGTCCTCATATCGTAAGATGCTCACAATAGGAACCAGATGGGTCAACAAGGTGACTTGCAACAGGGGATCCCGCTCTGCAAAGAATAATAGACAACTAGTCATTGAAGAATTAAAAAGAACATCTTGGGCATAGGTCTTCTCCACGTTGCCATTGTACACGCCATGTTGTAGATCATTTCAGCGGGACAACATAAAAGCTATATAGGAAGCCCAAAAGAGAGGCACGAGACAGGAAGATATGAATGCAAAGTCAATACACAAAATACGTCTTCAGAACAAGAAAAAAGAAAGAAAACAGAAAAAGTAGAGAAAATCGCAAAGCATCGTGAAATAGAACCCCTTGTCCCCCCCAGGAAAAAAGAAACACATGGTACTGATCGCATCCACCACTCGTCATCATCATATGGATAGTGACCTACGCAGTGTGGTGGGGGAATCGCGTATCCAAATAAACACCGTCCCTACTCGTGGACCAGCCAGGCGTGTAGGGATTGGGATGTGTCTTGAGAGTCTGCACTATTCTTGTGCATCGTTTCATCGCTCTGCCCGGTTTCGAGTCGTACCGGGTAGAGTACCCAAGCATGCATTCATGCTCGGACGAAAAGGGTCCGCGCACCAACAGCAAGTGTCGGTATGCAGACGGCCGAATATTAATAACTCGAGTTCAACGGAACCGTGCTTCGGCGGCACGACCCTGCGCAGAAAAGCAAACAAAATCTCGGTGCCGGTCCATCAATAATCATAATGAAACAGCGCCAAGTGGTATCATGTGCTCCCCAACGCCGAAAAAAGTATCCTCAACATGTGACTGTGATTGAACGGTCGTGGGTAGGATTTACCAGCCCTTCTTGCGTGCAAAACGCTTATTCAGTAGCGCAAGCACTTTAGGGACGCTGAATTGTACGTATTCCAGATCAAGCTCTTCTTGGTTGTCCTTTTGCATTTCAAGCAGGTCATCGAGCTTCAGGTCCAGTTCGAGAAGACCACGATTACGTCCTGTCTCGGTGTCAGTTAAAGTAGTGCGATGAACAGCGGAATGATGGAACCCACCCTTGTAGTGTAGAGAAATGACAAATGTGCCTGGGAGAGGGGAGGTGAAGTTAAAGTAAATGTTGGCCCGCCTGTTATCCGGGACATTGCTCTTCTGAATCACCCCCTCCTTTTCCAGTTGCTGGTGCGTAAACTTGTAAGGGCCAAGAACCTGCTGCTTCTGTTGCTTTCTCTTGGTGCCCTCACTCTGTGATCTGACGTTGTGAAGATAGCTCTTGTACGTCTCGAGTTGCCCAACAAGATATGTGTTATGATCGCGGATCGTCTTATAGACCTCTTCCAGCTTCTTGGTTTCGTTCAGAACACCCTCTTTGAGCGAGCCGAGGTGGTGAAGCTCTTGTTCGACTTCGTCACGGAGCAGACCAAACTGGTCACTCTTGTCAATGACACCCATATCCTGGAGCTGGGAAAGAAGCTCCATGGCTCGAATACCCTTTCGAACCATAACTGCATCATTGCGGCTGGTGGCAGCAGCATCAGCAACTCGCTCTAAGCGCAAGGGACGCTTGGACACAGCGCTGCTTTGGGGAAAAGAGCGCATGATCTGCACAAAGATGGATTTGGCTTCCATAAAGAACACTTCCTCCTGTGTAATATCGAGGGCCGCCGTCAGGTCATCGATGGCAGTCTCCCAGCGGCTGAAGAGGGGGAGATTGATAACGCGATTTTCCTTGCGAGGTACCTGGGTAGGAGCAGGGCCCAGCTCAGTCATAATGATGGATAGGTGAGATGCCTCATCTCGGCATATCTCAGCTGTATGCTTCTCAATGAGGGCATGCATGGCGTAGATTTCGTTCAACGTTATGTCGAGCTGCAGATCCTTCTTCGAGAGAGCGACATAATTGTCCATTTCCAGGCTCTCGTAGAAGTCGCTCACCTCGCACAAATCAAGCATGAACCTGTTGATGCGGTCTTTGTTTTGTTCAATGAAGGGCTGGAGTTTGGCCATGTACGGCTCTTTCGCGTATGACGGCTTGTTGGCCAAGTTCTGGAGCATTTTAGCAACCAAGGTCAATGTGCGACGGGGTTTCTCAGCGGGGGTGCCGTCGATGAGCATGTAGGACTTTGGTGTGACAATAGCTGGGTTGATGAAGCGGAGAAAAAAGAAGCCACCGATCAGGGTGCAGATGACCTGGTCATTGGCGTCGGGGTACTTGCGCTTAGTCAAACTGCGAATTTGCTTGCAAATCCAGCGAATGCCGTAGGGAGCTTCTTCAAGCCCCTCGATGATGGTGTTGAGGAAGTTGTTGGCAATCTCGGTCAGCATAGTAAGTCTTGGCTGGATAATAGCCTGAACCTGAGGGTTGTCGGCGGCTTGCTCCGCGGTGATGCCACGGGGAAGGGATGCGGGTAGAGAGCCGTTCTCTTCTTCGATTTGCTCGAGCATGCGTTCATAGACCTTGAGCGGATTGATCTCGAGGTCAAGGTCCTGCAAGATGATGAGATCGTTGATTCTATCAGCGAGCACGGTGCGCAGGAAGCTCTGGCCGGGTCCACGCCGGGTATAAGTTGTCATCATGCGAGAGACGGGTGTATTGGCTCGGAGCAAGGAAGAGTAGTCGGGGGTATTGTCAAATTGGTAGGTAAGGACAGACTGGCTGGGTAAGCGTGTGGGATTATAGTAGTCGAATGGGGGCATACCTGAAACATGGTGAGCAGAAGATGTTCTTCTCTTGATTCGTACTGGTTTCCGTAGATGGTAAACATGACTGTCTGGAGCAGGGAATCAATCTCAGCCATGGAAACGAGACGGCAGAGGTGAGCGATGTGGCGAGGCTCGGATTGTAGAAGAAATAGTAGGTTCCCGTATTTCTGCGTCTTATCGTCGTTTGGGAAGAAGCCTTCCTGCATATCGGTTGCGTCTTCGAGATGGCTGGCAACTTCATTTTGCTGCGGGGTGGTCAGTGACGATTGGATGATGGACGTCATCCCGGTCAAGGGAGATGCTTACCTCTTCCAGAGCCATGCGGTTTTGGATCAAGAGGGCAATGCGAGAGTCGAGGTAGCGAACGTCCTTTTCGAGAACGAAGTTCTTCTTTGACTGAGACGAAATGCTGGACTTGAGTTCACGCAGGATTTTTTGCGCTTTGGCCAGGTCATCTTCAATCTGCATCTCACCCTCGTTGGCCGACATGGACATGTAGAGGGCGGACATGGAGTAGCGCTTGGACTGGCGCGCCGAGCGCGCACCATCGTAGGAGGACATGGTGTTTTGTCGAGAGAGGGGTTGAAAGGAGGAAGAAGAAGCAGTAGACGCCCTCGATGGTGTCTGAAGCATGGTGGGCAAGGAGTCGGGGTAGGCTGACTGGTGACTGGGCGTTGGTGGTCAGGGCAGAGCGACGCTCAGTACAGCGGGCAGGAAATTCAGCACAGGGCGTCACCGACGGATACCACGTTGGTGGCGAGTATATTTTGAGTCGGCAGGATAGGAAATGGATGTATGGAGCCAAGTAGGAAAAAAGGAAAAAAGGCGAAGCGACGGTAGAGGATGAGGGCGGCAACTCGTCGGAGAGGGCGCAGATGACTTGGGTCGAAATTTGAGCAGGTCGGGATTGGAAAGACGTTTGGAGCGTGAAACAGCGGGGGGAGCGGTTGGCGCACAATGCCGCGATGACGCTGAACTCTGCGCTCGTGTGGTCTGGCGCGAAGGGTTGGTCGGTCGGTCGGTCGGTGGTACGGATACTTGGAACTTGTATCAGCGAGTCGTGACTTGGAAACGGGACTCTGTTAACAATGGCGTGCACGGTCTAGAGCCGCGGCTGCCGCAGAGTCGGGAGCTGCCAGGGAGACGAGAGCGGCGGGTGGCTTGGGAGACGATGGCGAATGTTGAGGTCGAAGAGATTGATACCGCAGTCGGTAGCCGTGTTGGCAATGAAGATGGGAGAAGGGGGGGGGGGTTTAGGAGGTAGAAGGCAGAAGGCAGAGCGCGCAGAGAAACAGAACGGGGAACGGGGTCTTTTGGCGGGGAGTAGGTGGTCTTGAATTCAACCTATTGTATTACAGTCCAGGTACTAGCCTCGTACCAACCAACGTTGCTAATAATGTTTCCTGGTTACAGTATCCCAAGTAACGGCCTAATAAGGTACTTATGTGGTACTGGGGAGGGAGGGAGGGGGGTGGTGGCGTGGGCAGAGAGCGGGTCCGCCCTTCAATTCAATTATTCGAATCAGTGCCACAAAAACCTGGCAGTTGGTTCGTTCCTGGCTGCCGCCGGACGTACCTCGCTGGGTAATAATCGGGTCGGGCTCTACTAATCTAGGTACCCCGATGTATGCTCCACAATGTACCAAGGCAGGCTGCTATCAAGGGATGGAGGCACTACCTCTAAAGCCTAATAAAAGTCAGCGGATGGCAGGTATCTTTAAGACCACTTTAACCAAGTCGTCACCAAGGGAGCATTATTAGGTACACGACAACCTGTTCGTCTATTTCAGTCTTTGAATCCCTGGGCCTATTATTATCTTGGAAGTCGAACCACAACTCGTTTGCCCCGGCCACAACTGGATAGAGACCAGCTACATATGTACATCCCTACTAACTACACCTACCTTGCCTGCCCAGGCCACAATGGCCAGAAACCAGCTACATATGTACACCTCTACCTACGTACCTGCTAACTAGGTAACTCGTTAGTTGCCAGGCAAGTAGGTAGGCAGGTACATACTACTCCCCTAGGAACGACGGCGGCCCACCGTACAGAAATCATCACGAACCCTTCTCGAGCCACCGCATATTCGCAGCCCGCAAATAACCTGCAAAGCTGCCCTCTCAATTCCTGCACTGCCATCTCATCGTGCATTCTTCAGCAGTCATCTAGCTACATGCATAGGCAGGCACCTCAATACATAGATACGCAGTTCTGCCTGCATCCTCTTTTTCACTGCCGATTCCCACCCAAAAGGCCAGTGGTTGGGTATTTACATTCATCATCCATCATCATCATCAGCAACCACAAGACTCCATCCATAGACCTCCCACTGCCTCGTAGCTGCATCGGCCGTTCCCACTTTCAATATCAGTACAATACTCATTACAATAATCAAGCCTCTTCTTGTCTGAGCACACATCTCACCGTGCCGTTGTTCGCTGCCCGATCCACATTTTCCGCATGTCTCATCTCATGGCTGGCACTCTTTTCACGACCATCTGATACACAATCCGACTCCATCAAGCCCCTCCTCATTACGCCAGTATGTCCGAACTGGCATCGGTACGGATTCTCTACGGATTCTCTAATACTATAATAGTCCAACGGCCTTTCCTCTCATCTATCTCCACGAGAATCTTGTGATGCATTGCTTACAAATTTCCTGCAGCCGCTTTGCTGTCAGCTGATGGTCGGGACTGAAGGCCGGAACTGATGGCCGGGACCGTGACACATATCAATGCCAATCGGGACCTGACACATGCGCTTGGTCTAGCTCCCAGGCTGCTCTCATCTCCCAAAACAGGTACACATCATCAAGTCGCCCGCGACGCCTGTTCCTTCGCATTTGGGGGCATCAGTACCGACTGGTTTCATCGCGCAACGTAACCACCGCGCCCCTGAGCCATAAATACACAGCGAGCTGCAAAACTTGTGCGTCAAGTAACCGACAATCGTGAGTAGCGACGGATCGGGCGAGGTTCTCTAACTACCCGTTGAAACCACTGCCGCCGGCATAGTATCACATTGTCCGCTTACTTGAAAGGCTGTCTCGTGACAATGAATCAGCCTCTGTAATGCACTTAGTCGGGTGCCGTGAAGCGATGGTTTTTTTCCTTGTAGATTTCATCAATAAGGTACCATGGATTCTCATGCAAGATCGCCAGGTTGTGCAGAGGCGACTGTCTCAAGCAACCGTAGCCGAGTTCGTCCAGTCATGAGGAGCACGGAAACAGTTTGGCCTGCTGGACTGATTTTGATAGCTGGAACGAAGACAAAGCACCAATTAGTCGTAGCCGATATATCTCAAATGACATATTGACACTCTATTCCGTCCGTCCGGCCTATGCTGTGTCGACGTTCTGCCAGGCCGTGGTTGGGACCCGGATCGTCGCCTGACTCCGTCCACCAATATCGGCTGCGTACATAGAACGATGCGGAAAAGGGATTGCAGCCGAAGCGAAAAGGGGGGGGTTTTTTTTTTTTCTGAATTTTATGTATCATTGGCCCTAATGACTTGCGCACCTGATGTCAGGCCATCCCATGCACGCAATCGATGGTGTCGTTGGAACTACCTGATGAACCAACACCGTGAAAAGTCCGACGGCGAGTTTATTTCACACAATACCTAAAATGACAATAGCTACAATGACAATAGCGGAGTGGCTTCATTTTTTTTTTTTCTTCAGAATCACAAATCACGGCAACTAACGCAGTTCAACAAGTTCTCTTGTACGACTTGGGAGCTTGCCCTGGCAGTAGCTTGCAGGGTCTGTGGGGGCCGAACCGTAACTCTAATCTGAACTCGCCCACCCCCTAACCAACATTTCTATATCCCTCTCCAGCTTCTTCACTCCTCTCATCAACATCCCCAACAGCCGACGATTTGCACCCCCGCAATCAATTAAAATGGCCTTCCGCGCTCCTTTCCGTGCTGTCGCCCTTGCGCGCCCCGCCGCCCCCCGCGCTTTCCACTCCACGCGTCGCGTCCAGATCCGCGTCGGCGATGAGCTCCCCGAGACGGGCGGCCTTTTCGAGAACTCGGCCGCCGCCAAGATCAGCCTGGCCGACGAGTTCAAGTCGGGTGACGGGTACATCGTCGGCGTCCCAGGCGCCTTCACCGGCACCTGCTCCAGCAAGCACATCCCCTCGTACATCAACAGCCCCAAGCTCAAGGATGCGGGCAAGGTCTTTGTGCTATCCGTCAACGACCCCTTTGTGTATGTTTGATTATGCGCAGTGGCGTTCATTAGCTTGGTAAACAAGTGCCGGAATGGTCATTGATGTTTTCCCCCCCCCTGTGCTCTAGCATGAAGGCTTGGGCCGAGCAGCTCGACCCTGCGAGTCAGACCTCTGTAAGTTCCACAATCTGCGTGGACAAAGAAGTACGATGGTTTGACACAAGACACACAGATCCGTTGGGTCGCTGATCCTACCGCCGCCTTCACAAAGGCCCTCGACATGGGCTTTGACGGTGCTGCTGCCGTCCTCGGCGGTACTCGCAGCCAGCGCTTCGCTCTCAAGATTGAGAATGGCAAGGTGGCCAAGGTGCACCTCGAGGCCGATGCCACTGCAGCCGATGGTAAGACGACTATCAAATTTTTTGTCAGATTTGCTGCTAACATATCGCTAAACAGTCACCATGGCTGAAAAGGTACTCGACTAGGCTGAAACTACCGTGTGCATCCGAGACGGTTGTAGTTTAGCCCAGCGACGAGCGGGTGAATGTCTGCAAACCAGTTGATGCCTTGAACGCAGTTGAGGATGTGGCCGAGATTTGGGGAGTACTAAAAAGCAATGTATGTTGTGCAGACTACAGGCGCTCATCCCTCGACCCGGAAAACATTCGCGCGGATAATCATCCACCGCTGGCATGTTTCATGGCTTGACGAACCTGCATCCCCATTATAGGCGACAGCTGACCTGTGCATGTGACGGGCTCTTCAAGTGGCCTGCAAGACCCAGACAAGGGACCAATGGGAACTGCAGCTGTTTACACTTTAATATGAATTTTGCACATACATGGAGATGTTAAGGCCGATGATGCTCTATCGTTCATCGGGCATGAAGTATCCCAAGGACACCATTAGCCCGTTGGTGCCCATCAGGGGTTTGCCCATGGAATGCACAAGAACGAGCTGTAATGGAGCCAGTAATTATTATTAGAGTTCTTTGCCGCCTGTTGTCTCCGTGGGCGGGTTATCGCCAGGTATCACCTGGTACTAATTAATAAGTGAGTGGTACAGGTGGTATAATAAGTTGGTTAGGCACCGCCTCTGTCTGTGGCGAACCCCGCAATAGGCAGGCACTCCAAAAGCAATAGGTACTAACCTAGTACTAACCTCGTAGTGGGCAGTACCTAGTAGTAGGCAGTAACTATTAGTGCGGTAGGCAGTACTAGGTATGTAAGTAAGTAGGCATTATTAGTGCAGAGGTAGTGAGTATTCCGTCGTGGCATCATGGGCCTCCTGACAAGGCCAAGGCAGAGGAAACCTTCTCCGTGGCATGACTCAGCCGCCGAGGATAATCCGTCACTTCAACTTTAAAAAGCACCGCAGCCGGCTTCACCTTCACATCTTTGACCTATGAACGCTTCCGGCCTTTCTTGAGAACATAAATCGCCGCTGTTTTACCATTGCAGTCACCTTAATTTACTGCCATCCCATCTCAGGGCCACGGTCGCTGATTGCTTAACAGCGCCTCCTCTCTCCCTCACCTCCCCTCCCCCCACCTCGCCGTTTCCCTCTACGCCTCGACTCGGCGTTCTCTACTGGAATTCGGCCGCCTCGCGTGTTAGAACAGGCGACGGATAGAGCCGTTCATTTTATTTCACTTGGTGGTCGCTCTTTTCACATCTCCCACTTACTGCGCTTCTTACCTATCCGCCACCATTTCCCCCTCCACGCGGAAACGAAAGGCCGCTGAGACGACGATCCCGGACGACTCTTCTAACAAGAAACACGTCGTCTCAGCAGTCGAACCCCCAGTTGCACCCCCGACTCCCGTTACAACCCGCGGCATGGATTCGGACGAGGATTTCATGTCACAGCTTTCGAGCGATGTCGAAATGCTCCAGGACAGTGCCGATGATCTTTCAGACGCCGGTAAGCTCCCTTGGCCTGGTCCTGCTCTCGCCACGATAAAACTAACGGCATCGTGCTACAGACTTTGACGAGGACGATTTTGACGAGCCCGATCCTGATTTTTGTCTCTCCGCGAAGGAACTCAATAAAAGGAAGAACCAGGGACATGTTATCCCGTTCAAAGTGTACGAGCCAGCCGATATTCAGAGGCAACAGGATGACATGATTGCGGAAGTCGACATGATCCTTGATATGGGAAAGGAAGATGCTGCGATACTTCTCCGCCATTTTCGCTGGAATAAGGAGCGTTTGCTCGAAGACTACATGGATCGTCCAGAGAAAGTGCTGGAAGCGGCCGGTCTGAGCAGCAACACCAATGATCTTCCCAAGCTCGAGGCTGTAACTGGGTTCGCCTGCGATATTTGCTTCGAAGATGAGCAAGGCCTAGAGACCTTTGCCCTGAAGTGCGGCCATCGTTACTGTGTCGATTGCTACCGCCAGTACCTGACCCAAAAGATTCGTGAGGAAGGTGAGGCTGCTAGAATTCAGTGTCCATCTGACGGCTGCGGACGGATCCTCGACTCACGGTCCCTAGACTTGCTCGTCACCGCCGATCTTACCGGTCGATACCACGAGCTTCTTAACCGCACATATGTCGAGGATAAGGATATCTTTAAGTGGTGTCCTGCTCCAGATTGTCCAAATGCTGTTGAATGTTCTATCAAGAAAAAGGATCTTGAAAGGATTGTGCCGACAGTCGAGTGCAGTTGCGGCTTTCGCTTCTGCTTTGGTTGCCCGAACCCTGACCACCAACCAGCCCCGTGCGATTTGGTCAAGAAATGGCTCAAAAAGTGCGCTGACGACTCCGAGACGGCGAATTGGATCAGTGCCAATACGAAAGAATGCCCCAAGTGTCAATCGACCATCGAAAAGAATGGCGGCTGTAACCACATGACTTGTCGCAAATGTCGCTATGAATTCTGCTGGATGTGTATGGGTCTCTGGTCTGAGCATGGCACATCATGGTACAATTGTAACAGATATGAGGAAAAGAGTGGACACGAGGCAAGAGATGCGCAAACTAAGTCGCGTACTTCGCTGGCTCGGTACCTACATTACTACAATCGTTACGCCAACCACGAGCAGTCAGCACGGTTAGACAAGGACATCGCTAGCAAGACGGAGAAGAAGATGGTGCAGCTACAAACCAGCTCAGGCATGTCGTGGATTGAGGTTCAATATCTGAACGCTGCGTCACAAGCACTCCAAACATGCCGCCAGACTCTCAAGTGGACGTACGCGTTTGCCTTTTATCTCACCAAGACAAATTTGACGGAAATCTTTGAGGACAACCAAAAAGATTTAGAAATCGCCGTTGAAAACTTGTCCGAAATGTTTGAAAAGCCGATCCAGGAACTTTCGGACCCGAAGCTCAAGGTTGACATCATGGACAAAACATCGTACTGCAGCAAGAGGCGGGTAATATTACTCGAGGACACTGCAGATAACTTAGCCCGAGGTAAGTCTTGCCTTTCCTTCCATTGGTCTGAAGCATGCTAACATCATCCCAGGCAAATGGTCTTTCAATTCGGAGTTGACGACTCCGAGTTCAGTCCTCACGGCTCCTCCGGCGCGGCCTTAGAGGTAGTACCGCATTATCCTCAGATGTCCTTCCCATCAGATCTGCGGGTCAAACTAGCAAACCCCCTTCTATCCGCCTCGAAATTGAGGGACCCTGAATAGCAAAGGCGCTTCCTTATGAGCCCACGGCGAGCGAGAGATCGTCGAGTGCGTGGTCAAGCTTACCTGTGAACAGTGGGGGCATGCATTTGACGGGTTGGGCTTGTCGGCCGCATCTCTACCCTGAAAACAAGCAGAAGAATCAGGTTACTATTGCAAGATTCATGGTTACCTAGAAAGCGATGTACTTGGGGTGCGTTTGCCAGCATACCACAGGGATTCTGTGTGAGGGCACTCTCACCATCTCACAAAAGCACCAACAACCCATCTATATACGTACGGCGGCAGGCTTCGGGCGACGGAATACGTTCATCAGCGATCTTTTTTTTCCCGATGCACATATACTGGCATCATCCAATAGACGACTTGTTTGGCGAGCCGAATGTGCATTTTCCATCATAGGCAAAGGGCAAAGACCCGGAGACTGGAGTTTTGGTCATGATTGATATTTGACTTGTGGTTTACTTGTAGCTTTATTCGTTCGGTCAGCATGTTATGACATTTTTTTGCCTTTGAAGAATACAACGTCTGTTTCCATCGAACATTGCGCAGTCCCATCTTCCGCGGCATTTGACTGCGACTTTGATGAATAGATTTGAGCGTATATTGTGCACGCTACCAAGAGGGCTACTGATACTAAAATGATAAGGAAAACAACAAATTCTAGAATTCTAAACTCCGTCCCCAAGAGCCATTCTGTGAACGGCAGATGCAAAACAAGATACACGCACAGCCAACACCAGGTCCAACACCATGAATGAAACAAGAAATATGCCTGTCAACCAGTACTGTGCCAAAAAGGTAAAATAATTCTAAAAAAAAAAAAAAAGAGACGCCTGGAATGCTTTTCCTGTGAATGTATATATATACATATGAATATCTCCAAACAAAACCGTTTTTTTTTTCTCACCGGAATGCAAACTGCAGCGGATTGAACCGCTTTCCAGGTGGGAGCTTAATGAATTCGTCATCATCTTCCCCGTCGCTATCGGGGACGAGTTGGTCTTCGCTGCCACCATTGCCACAGGGTGCGTGCAGTGCCTCCACCTCTCTGACGTCAACCTTGGGCAGTGGCACGAGCGTCGGGTCCCTGGGGGGTAGCTTTTCACCCGTAGTTTTGGATGGTTCGTCGTTGTTGGCGGCGCGGCGCCGAATCATAGCCACGTTGGGGGAGAAGAGGGAGTCGGCGGCCCGGGCTCCGAGACGCTGAAGGGGCGTCATGCGCGCGGAGCCGATGCTCGAGGCGGTAGTTGAGGGTGTTGAGAGGCAGCTGAAGATGGAAGACTGGGTTGACATGCTAGACATAGGTGTGGATAAGCTTCGCGAGGTTGATGCTGTTGAGGTGTAGGCAAACCTGCTGAGAGAGGCGCACGCTGGAGTCCTGGTCTGCTGGGAGAAAGCCGTGACCTGCTTCGGCGGCGGCATGGAGAGCGGCTCAATGGAATTGCAGGCAGTATCAACCTTTTCTGGCTGTGGCGTTTGCGACGTGGATGGCTCCGTCAAACTGCTCGTCTCGCCTAAGGTAGACTGCGACGGCATCTCCGACCGATCGTCCTCAAATACAAGCATTTTCTTTTGGCTACTGGCGCGTGGTTCCCAACTATCAATGTCAGGCAGGTCCTTGAGGGCATCTTCGACAGAGTCGTCAGAGAAGAGATAGCCTTCCGTGTTTGCCGGTACAGCCTTCTTCCCAGTTGCAGACGGCGTCTCTTCGGAGAAGAACCTGCTTGTTTTGGGGGACGTGTCGATAGGCTCAGTGTCGTCACAAAGACGAAGTTTCTTCTGCGGGCGGCGCTGCGGTTCGGATCGCCCGGCGCTGTTGAACATAGATTCCTTGGGGCGCGTGAAAAGAGGACTACTGGCTGTCTGATATACCAAATTGCCCAGCGTGTCGGTGCGCCGGCGATTTAAACGGGGCGATATCCTTTGTGGTGTGTAAGGCCGGTTGAATCGGTTGGATGACTCTCGGGTACCTTCGATATATGGTCTTGGCAAGGGAAAGACACGAGGTACCAGCCCACCCTCAGTTAATTGTGCGACTTGTTTAGCATCTACGGAGAAACAGTTGGGGTCCATCTCGCCCATTGGCCTTCGGCTTGGCGTCTTGAAGAACGACGTGATTGGCTTCCGAGGTGGTTGCGTAGCGAGAGGGGCGGCAGAATACGACTTTGTCTGTCCCAATTTTCGCTTAGAAGGCGTATGATGTAGAGTAAAGCGTTCCTTTGTGATAGGATTCACATCACCAGCGGCAATCCCGCGAGCAAGGTCAGGTTCGACAAATGCGCCAATAAAGGGCATCTCGGCGGCTGTGCGTGAACCATCAAGCTCTGTCAGATGAACCAGGGCTTTTTGCGTTGGGCAAAACACCCATTGATGCAGGAATGTGAGCTCTGCTTGGTAGAATTGTGTCAGGTAGTTTTCAGAGACACGCTTGCCATCGAACTGTAGCATGCGAACAACGCGTTCGGGGGATTTTGATTTACGTATCAACCTGTACGCTGTCTTGAGACCAACGCCTGGAAGACCGTTCAAGTAATCGCAACCACTCATTATTGCCATTCTGCGGAATTCGGTATCGGACCAGCCAGTCAGGGAGACCTCTCGACAAGCCGCAAAGTCACGGCGGTTGATCTCGATGCAGTTGCCATACTTGTCAAGCTTGGTGAGCAGGCGCTTTGCTCCAAAAACAAGTAAATCAGAGTCGTCGGATAGAATGCCGTCGATGAGACCCTGCTTTTCGAGGTAGACCAGCTGGGCATCAGCCTCGTAGGGCGCAACGATGCACGGGATGTCCATCTTTTTGAGCTCTTGGATTAGTGTCGCTGCCATTTCCGGGGTAACGTCGACACATTTTTGAAACTCCTGAGCGGCTTGACCGGGCTTGCCGGCTTTCATCAGATCATCAGCCAACCTTTTCTTTTCCTCGCGATTTTTGGCACGCGAAAGCTCGGTGGCAGCTTTGCTTGGAAGGTAGTCGCCGTCAAAGACCATATAGGGCTTGACGCCGAAATGAAGCAGCATGCGAACTCGATGCATTGCAGCTGTGACATATCTCGAGAAATGTTAGCGGTTTGATTGACTGGTGGGCGTGAAGACTCATACTTAGTTGTGGGTTTGCCCTGGCCTAGCTCAACCGCGCAGCAAAATGCTGCTCGATGAAGCCAGCCATACGCGTCAACGCCGAGTGTCTGGCCGTCGCATTTCTTTAATTCGATGGGTTTCTGTATCGATTTCAAAAGGGGCAGCAAGCCTTTATCGCAGTCAGCAATCTCTGGGTTGGACCAAAGCAGCTTTATGGCAACATACCAGATACACCCATGCTGTTGCGTCAGGGCAGACGAAGGCGGCCCTTGACGAGATGATGACTTATATGGGGGATTGATCGGTGCGATGTTGTCAGGAGTTTGTCCTGGGGTGGCGGCAAAGCCACTATTGTTGTCAACAACGCCGTCGTCAAGTCGGTGGTGAACGGTCGGTAGCGGCGTAAACAAACAGGCAGTGGATGCAGCTTGTGAGAGGATCTCAAAGTCGAATTGAAGCAAAGAGCAAAGCACGGAATGCAGCGGGCATGGCGTATGAAGACAAAGAAAAATGAGCTGTCAAGAAAGAAGGTCAGTCTGGGATAGAAATGGTATGAGTCCAGCAATGCTGTTTGGTAACGCGACAAGCGAGGGCGTGAAGGAAGCAAGCGGGCCGGGGTACGGTTTGTGGGACTGGCTGGATCGCGTTGAGAGGTGGATTTTGAATTTTGTCGCGCCAGGGGCCGCCATGCCAAATCGCAAGTACCTGAAGACAGTCTAGCTATATTAGTACTAGCGTAGGAAGTGCGTCCAGTGAACAGGACGAGGTGTAGATAATCCAGATTTATCCAGATTTATCCGTTTATCCAGGAATCAACACGACTTCACCAAAATGCCCACCTCACTGCACAAGACACGGAAGCAAATCTCCAAGAAGCGCGGCGGCGAAGTAAATGCCCTGCACGCCAAATCGCGTGACTCCAAGCGTCTGCGTATGGCTCATGCCCGTGATATTCGACTGGAAAAGCTTGCCAGCGCCAGAGCCAAAAAGGAAGAGCCTATTGGTAAGTAAGACCTTGACCGCCACCGCGAGATTTTCAAACTTGCTCCGACACTGAATCCCTGTGCAGTTGACCGAATTGAGTACTTTCACAGCCAGCTCAAAGAAAAGGATGTATCTCAACTAGAGCTCCCAGAGGTTCAAAGCCTCATTCACAAGTACGCAAACCTTCTCTCATAGCACCATCCCATCCACTCATCGACCTCTCCAGCCTCGTTCACCAATACGACGAAGAGCTTGATCAAATAAAGAAGGCACGACGCCCAGGCCGACCCGCCAGCACACGTGAAGACCTGCTAAAGAGAAAAATTGATACTCTGGAAGAGGAGTATGAAAACGGTTTCTGTACGCATCCCACCCCCCGTTTTGAGCTGCACGCGCCTATTCTAACTTGGCTCGAGTAATCCCCAACGTTTTTGACGAGGAAAATGGCAAGAAGCTTCTCGGATACGAAGGCTCATGGGCATACCTTGCCACCATTTCCTGGTCCAAGGTTTCGAAAGCTGGCAAAGTAAGCAATGGTGACTTCCCCTCCAAGGGAATTATGTAATGGCAGTTGACATATATGGGAGAAATTTACGCATGTGAATCTATCGGCCTGTTTAAAAACGAATCAAAAATTTCAAAGGAGGCAACTCATCCGCAGCATTTTCGACAACTGTTGATGGTCACATTGGTTGGCTGCATACTTAACCCAAGCTGAAATGGCATCACGACAATACCCTACCCTACAGGCTTCGCCTTCACTATAGAGCCGTCCGAACTTGATGCTGCTAAGAATAAGCTGTGTGATCATTAGTATATGTTGTGTAGTAGTGAACATGAACCCATTTATGATATTTGACTACTGGAAATACAGATTCCGCAACGGCCACACAAACACACATATTTCTCCATTTCTCCATCAAATTGTACGTGTAGGTCTAACCAACAGCCAACTATCACTAAGTTGTCCAACTAGTCCTGCTCACTATTACTCATGTAACATGGTACTGCGTTATGCAGCATTATTATTTTTTGAGCATTTTATTTTAATTACAGGAGATGGCCGGAATTGCGAACATAGAAAACGCCTGAGGTGTAGAAACAGTCAAGCCCGATCTGCTTCCGAGGATCCTTGAGAGTGGGGCCGCACTTCCAAAACTCATGGCACAAGCTGCACTTTGCACGACACCACTCGAGCGAGCGAGCGAACCAGCAGTGCCTCCAATTGAGGCTTAGATGGTACCGGCAGCGGGGAAGATATCAATTGAACATGAGTATGCTCCTGTGTTCTCGGGCTCGTCCGCTGGCTACTGGTGTGGCGGCAGCTGTGCGAGAAGCAACAAAAAACCTTCGCCACTCGCCGACACTCAACTTGTCCGGGCCGACCTCGCGATGGATATCCTGCGCTGGTCGTAAGGACTTGCGACCGAAACACGGTGGCTACACGGTCGCTTGGTGCCAGACACCGGCTATAGCTCAATCATACAGCCGGCGAAGGACCCTGTTCTCCCATCACGCGATCCGCGACTATGAACAACTACCAGACGGGTACCAGGACAAGATTGGATTGCCATTCCGCAGCAAAGAACTCAGCGGGGCCGAGATACAGCGCATATTAGGCGCGGACATGAAACCAGAGGCGGGGAACTATCTTCTGCGAGTGCTCCACGGTCGCCGCGTCGCTGGCACGCTCGATGACCCCATGTACGCCGTCAACACAAGGCAATTTACCGACGAGCATATCGATAAAGCACTGGCATATCTAAGAAGAGAGGTACCGGTAGAAGAGATTCGTAACGCCGGTTTGCGTGCCGAGGATGAGCTGGCCGTAATTGAGGAGGAAATGGCCAAAACGACGCGAGCCGCCGCGGAGCACTCGCCTGATAACGACAAAGCGGTGACGGAAGGGGAGGTGCCGCGTGTACAAGATCCAGTCTACGGACACAGCGTGCTTGATCAGATACGAGCGACGAATCGAGCGAAGCAAAAAGCGATAGATGTGGCCCGGGAAAAGGCGCGACTGGAAAATGAGGAGCGTGAAGGCCTCGTTTCAGGGACACTGGAGGAGCTTGATCACGAGGGTCGCGGCCACCAGACGCGAGCCATCACCAACCCCAAGATCCAGGCATATTACGAAGCGGCGCAGTCAGACCTCACAGAGCCACCAGAAATGTCAGCTTGGGCGAGAATCCTGCCTAGCGCTGTCGTGACTGCGTTGGTGCTCGGAGTCATGGCTGCCATCGGGATAGTGTACGAGGAGCCGGCTCAGCGCTACCGCCTCTTCCCCGAGATCTCGACGGGGCAGGCGACCGTGGCGGCGCTTGTGGGCGTCAACGTCCTGGTGTACCTGGCCTGGAAGGTGCCGCCGCTGTGGAAGCATCTCAACAAGTACTTCATCGTGTCCGTTGCGACGCCGCGTCCGCTGGCCATGTTCGCCGCCATCTTCTCACACCAGTCGCTCGGCCACCTGCTGGCCAACATGGTGCCGCTCATGGTCATCGGCCCCGCTCTGCACTCGGAGCTGGGTGGCCGCGCCGACTTCCTGACGCTGTTCCTTGCGTGCGGGTCGTTTGGCTTCATCGGGTCCGTCGCGACGTATACGCTGCGCGGGATGCTCGGCACCACAACTATGGGCGGCTCCGGCGCGGCGCTGGGCCTGTGCGCGGCGTACTTTTGGGCGCACCGCTCCGACGGCTTCCGTTTCCTGGGCCTGCCCGAGGGCGGCGTGCACGGCATCGTGTTCTTGGCGGCCCTGCTCGGCCTGCAGCTGGCGGGAATAGGCCGCGCGCTGGAGCGCAAGATTGATCTCGTGAGCCACCTGGCGGGCTTTGCGGCAGGCGTGGCGGGCGTGGAGGCGATTAGACGGCGGACGGCAATGCGCAGCAGGGCGACGGAGGGGCGGGAAGGGAGGAGTGTCATTGAAGTCATGTACTGGCTGAAGCCGGCCCTGCAGGCGCAGATGGTTAAGACGTCTGCGACCGGGCAAGCGGCGGAGAAGGACCAGACCAAGAGACCGGAAAAGAAGTGAGTGTACAGAGAATAAGCGAAGGGTGCAAGATGTGATTTAGTGTAAATAGTCCGTCCTGTACAGGATGGACCTTGTATTTGAAGAGATGTACGATTATTATAGACAGGCATGTTGATATCTTAAGACTAGTTAAAGCCTGTGAAAGGTCGTTACAAAATGCCAATTAAACCAACACCTAGAAGAAATGACACATGGTAGACTTGTGAAATCGATAGATGGTATTTTTGGTAAAAGTCAGGACAGGGCAGCACAAGTACTGCACGCCACCGGGCTGCATCTCGCAGGGTAGATTCGCGGGATTGCCACGGTTGAGAGTAACAGTGGTGATGGGCAGTCAAAGAGGATCATCTATGATTCCATAGAAGATTGACAGACTTTTTAAGAGAGAGACTACTTCAGAGCGAGATACTTTCCGAGAGAGATACATTTTTTTACACACGTATTTCATGTTGAACTACATCATCGGGAGCTTTTTTCGTGGGGTCTTCTGCAATGTTTGGATCTTGCAGCAAGTCTCCACACTGGAGTGGGCCCGCATCCGTATCCGGGCAACGATGCATGTTCATGGCGAACGTCCATGGTAATGTTCAGAATTGGTATGATACAGTAACACAACAACCCATGCTCGCCTCTCGGGTACTCAGTGGTGGGATGCATACCGCTCGGCCGTCATGGCGAGCGTCACCTCATTGGCGAGAGCAAAGCGGAATCTTCTCTGAGCGGCTAGGCTGTCGAGGCAGCCATGGGGGATGAGATCTTGCATATGGATTTAAGGCTAGATGATGAGCAGTTTCATCGGGGTCTCTATCTGCAGAGCCCATGAGTGATTTTGCGGCCGGTTCCGAAAGCCAAAAGATGGTGCATATTTTTCGAGTAGACAGGTGGTCACTGGGTGTATGCGGATAACTGAACTAGGCACATGTGCCCGCCACATTCTATTTTCCACTGGTTCTTTTTTTTATTCATACTTCTGTACTAGGTTCGTACCCAGTTAGCTAAATACTAGACATGGCATTTCAACCTCGAAACTCGTCTCAGCTCAGCGCCAACCCCACAATCGAACTCTCTCTCTGCATCCATTCGACAAAGCCCGTCCCGTCAAGAGGTTCTGAACTCGTACAGAAAGCTCGCAGCCGCCATAGTTTGAGTGATACAAATTAGTTAATCGTGAAAGAGCGGTATCGTGCCTGAGCGGCCTTGTCTCCTATTTACCCAGCACCACCGCCATATATTATTCCCCCTTCCTCCGTCTTCCTCGCGAGCAAGTCAGTCTCATCAGGCATGACATTTATGGAGCCGCTGTTTATTATTCCATTCAAAATTGCCAACTCGCCGCCCAGTTTTCTTCTAGCTCCCGACCCGACTCCTTCTTGGCGTCCTTTGGTTCTTCTTCCCCTTCCTCTCTCCAACCTCCAACCTCGTCACCTGCTCGAGGCACGTAATATCGACTCCGGCCTGGACTAACTTTTAGTCTTTGCTGGCCGTCCGTGTTTCCGACGCACAAAAGAAGTGGAATCCCCCCCCCCAAATCCCTCCCGCGCCGTTGTTTGTCTTTTTCTGCCCGCTCCCTGTGTCGTCCTGTGTCTTCGCTTCTCTCCGCCCTTGGTCTCGTCGCTTGGCTTTGCTTGTGTTCCTGCTCCCGGTGCCCCTTCGCAACTTGGCCGCGCTTCACTTCTCCTCCTTGCATCATCGCCATCCATCCACGCAACTCGACGCCCATTTTCCGCCATCGTCCGCTGCCATCCGCATTCTTCCCTCTGGAGACGACTGTTAGCCTTCTCCCGGCGACAGCGCACCATTGCATAACTTGCTGCGCCCACCACGCAGCAATTCCTTGCAACGCTCGCTCACCTTTTCACGGCCACGCGATGATCTAGCGCACTCGCTCCAATTTCGCGTCTTTTCCCTCCCTCACGGCCACGCTCCTTCCCACCGCCTCCGCCACCCGTCATATTTACTCCCAGTCTCCTCCGAAATCGCACCTCTCATCGCCATGGAGCGCCGGCAATCGTCGGTGGACCTGCCATCATCCACGCACCCGTACTCGTCGTCCAAGTCGCCATTCAGCCCTCCCCCGTCGTCGCCGCCACGTGCCGCCTCGGAACCACCCTCATCGCCCTTGTCCGTGCTGTCCAAGACGCCATCTCTGCCCAACTCGCCCATTGTTCCCATCACCACTCGCCGACGCTACCCATCGCCCGAATCCTTGTCCGCCGACACGCCTGGATCCCAGACGCCCGTCAAGCGTGCCGATCGCTCCTCCAGCCAGTCTGACGATGGCAGCACCGGCGACCGCCCTCCCAAGCGTCGCAAGACGGCCGCCCCCAAGGACCGCACAACCAAGCGCCTGGATCTCTCCAAGACGGAAGCCGAATTGACGCCCGAGGACATTGAGCAGAGGGACCGTCTATTATCTGCCCTGCGCAAGAAGAAGAAAATTGTCGTCGTCGCCGGCGCAGGTATTTCCGTCTCCGCCGGCATCCCCGACTTTCGCTCCTCCAACGGCCTGTTTGCCATCACCAAGAAGCAGTACAACGTAAAGTCTTCTGGCAAGCATCTCTTCGATGCATCCGTCTACAAGCACGACTCGTCTACCCAATCTTTCCACGACATGGTCCGCGACATGGCCAAAAAGTCTGCCGATGCTTCCCCCACCATTTTTCATCACATGTTGGCCTCGCTAGCGCAAGAGGGTCGCCTTCTCAGACTTTACTCCCAAAACATCGACTGCATTGATACTCAAATGAAGCCTTTGGAAACAAATGTGCCGCTCAACTCCAAGGGCCCGTGGCCCAAAACAATACAACTGCACGGCGGCCTCCAGCACATGGTGTGCACCAAATGCTCTGATTTGTCGCCCCTGAAACCCGAGCTTTTCAATGGTCCCGAGCCTCCACTATGCTCGGCGTGCGCCGAACAGGATTCCATCCGCACAAACTTCGGTGGCAAGCGCAGCCATGGGATTGGTCGAATACGGCCCAGGTTTGTGCTTTATAATGAGTATAATCCCGACGAGGAGGCTATTGGAAACGTGTCTAGTGCGGATCTTCGTACACGTCCTGACGCTGTCATTGTCGTCGGCACCACGCTCAAGGTCCCTGGTACCCGCCGTCTTGTCAAAGAGCTCTGCCAAGTCACACGAGGCAGAAAAGATGGGTTTACTGCCTGGATCAACCTATCTCCAGAACCCAAGGGCGCAGATTTGAAAGACTGCTGGGACTTGGTGGTGCAGTCCAAGTGCGATGTAGTTGCCGATCTTGCATCGCTGCCACGTTCTGTCGATATTGGCGATGCGTACCTCCTATCCCAGAAGGATGAGCTCGACGCCAACAAGACCAATATTCAGATCCGCCTCGCCTCCAAATCGCCCAGCGCAGACGACAGCATCATCGAAACGCCAACGCCGGCCAGAGACGAAGCGCAGGCGATCTTGACGCCAAAACCCAGTCCCAAACTCGCAGCTGTCAAGTTGCCGAAACAGACCAAGCTCGGCTTCGGCACCAGCGAAAAGCTCGAGGCTGGCAAAGCGAAAAAGGCATCCAAGTCCCGCCCGCGCAAGCCCAAGAACACCGCCGGCAAGACGGCGCAGCCCAAGTCGAGTGCTGCAGACTTTTTCAAGACGGGGAAGAAAGTGTCTACCGGCAAGAACGTCGATGCGAAACCGATGGTTACAGATCTTGCTCTCGACGTTTCTCAAGCGACAGTATCTACAGTGGCGTTACTGACTCGAGGCGCTCTCGAAGACGAAGGGCCGGCCACTCCAGTTTCCGATAGCAAAGTCGACTGTGGAACGATTTCGCCTTCGTCAGTACCAAATGGCATGAAGGAACTGCTTACATAACAATTAGATGTGTCTTTCTGCCAGGGATAGGATATGTGATTATTGGGTTGTCGAATACAGCGAGGCGTTTAGTGGATTTAAAGGATTCTCATTCATCATGCGGCGTTTGGGATGTTGGGTTTATTAGCCGTTGGCGCTACGGCCGGGTAGCTGGCGTTAGCCGTGTTGATGGCTTCTTACCTAGGTATCGAATTTACTACCTTGCATTTATCATTGAAACTTGCACGGTACTATTACAAGCCCGTTCATTGCCGTACAGGATTGAGTGATGGTAATTTGAAATTTCGTAGTATTCGTGGGGATGTAAGTATTGCCGACTAGGAGAAACAAAACGCCAGGTGCTGCTGCCCGGTGCGGGTATCGTTTTACGCCCACCGCTTGAAAAAGCCCAAAAAGAAAATAAGAGTCCAAGAAATATAACCAAATAATTCTCTGAAACGCCCCCCCCCCCCTTCACGCCTTCCGCACTCACTTTTCATAAACTTCTATCGTATCCATGTCGTCAATGTCCGCATCCTCCATCGTCGCGTCCGGAGCCAGCCGCATGCCGTCGAAGTAGAGTCCGACGTCCACCGTCTCCGGCACCTGCTTCTGCGCGCGATACGCCGCCACCACCGTCTCCATCGTCGTCTCCGGGAGGACCTTGAGCCGCACCGGCTCCCCGCTCCTCGCCTTGAGCGTGATCCTCAACGTCGCCGGCATCTCCGCCGCCGCCGCCGCCGCGTCCTCCTCCGCCGCGTCCTCCCCGCCGTCGTCGCCCTCCCCGGCCGCGCCGTGCTGGTCCGCGGACAGCTGCTGCTGGAGGCGACGCTCCTCCTCGCGCTCCAGCTCCGCGAACAGCTCGGGCGTCCAGATCTGCATGTGCACCCTCGTGCCGCTCTCGTGGAAGCCGTCGCCGGTGGTGCCGCCGAGGCGCCCGTCGGCAAGGGGCACGCCGGTGCCGTCCACGCCGGGCCGGATGCCCAGGCTCAGCAGTGTGGAGCTCATGTAGACTTTTTTGCGGCGCCAGGTGAGCACGGCGTCCTCGTCGCGCCCGAAGATGTGCTCGAGGGGCAGACCCTTTCGGCGCTGCACACTCAGCCAGCTGTCGCGCACCTTGCGCAGCGGGCGGTCAAAGAAGAACTTGACGAGGCACCCTTTCGTGTCAGGTATATCGGACGTGACGACGATGTCGATGACGTTTTCCCGGGCTGGCTCTGGTGTCAGCGAGGACACCACGCCCTCGAGTTCGAGCGTCGGCGGGAACAAGGATGCGGCTTCCGCGGCTCGCTCTTGTTGTAACTGATGTCTTTCGCGCTCCTCCTGCGCCTTTCGAACGTAGTCGGCGAATTCGTCGTTTTCATCGTCGTCAATGGCGGCGATGCCGAGATCGAGGTCGAGGTCTAGCGACTCGTTCTGACTCGCAACCTCCCTAGGCGCAGCAGCAGCAGTCTCGGACTCGGAATCCGAGTCGAGACAGATAACTTGCGATCCGGCAGGCGCATTGGTGCTCCTGCGGATCTGTGCACGTGTATTGTATGTTGGGGTGGATGCGCCGCTGCTTTGCAGGTTTGTGGCGTAGAGCGCTGGTGTCATGGACCGGTCAGGGGCCAGGGAGCGCAATGTCCGCATCGTAGGCGAGTCAGGTACCTTTGCTGAGTCGGCGAGGCTGGGGCCGTTGCTCTCTGTGAACGAGGTCGAAGATTCGTGCCGAGAGCGTTTTGAGGATGGTGGTGTCATAAGTTCCCTGGTTGTATGAGGTTAGCTCCGCGCAAGCTGACTATACTCATCACGAGAGCATCACGCCTTACCTATTGTTTGATGCTTCCCGTGTGTCCATGATATCATCCTCTGACATGGCTAATGACGAAGATGCCATCGGTGTCGACGCTTGCACAGCTTCAACATCTCCATCTTCGTCCTCCAGCAACGAGCGCTTCCTACTCGCCGACGGACTACTGCTCCCCAACGCCGTCTTACGCGCCTCCTCCTCTGTCTCTTGTTCTTTTTGTTTTTGTAATTGCCTGCGCCGTTGCCACTCGCGATCCGCCTTGACGATTGGCGCCATCTCCTTGGCGCGACGGAACAGCGCCAGGGAGTCTTCTTCCTCTCCCTGCGCCTCCTCGTCGCCTCCCGCGCGCTCGCCTACTGCGGATTTCGGGGCATCGTGTCCGGTGCCGTTGTTTGGCCCGGCTTTCAGTCGCGCTTTTCGCAAAGCTGTCGGCTCGAATGGTAGTTTTTTCTCGGTCGCGGTTAGGCCGACCATTGCCGTAGGTAGGTAGGTAGGTAGGTAGGTAGGTAGGTAGGTAGGTAGGTAGGTAGGTAGGTAGGTGGTTGCGAGGCAGCCCGTGAAAGCAAAGTGAAGAGAGCAAAGAAAGCTTCAATGTAGTGCAACAGTCGAAAAAAAAAATAGGGCTATTAGCAAGAAGTCATAGCAAAGATAAAATGGAATGGAGGAGCCACAAAGGCTTTTATTTGCGCTCTTTTCGTGGGGAAGGCTCAAAATCAGCAGAAAAATAACATCAAGTGCACATGTTTGTTGATGAATTATCGTGGGGGCCCTTTGCAGTACTAATGCTTGGTGGGGCCTACTTAGATTCGTCGGTGGGGTGTGACCGCTGGAAAAGGTACGTCCCCACAACCTTCTTCTCGCTGAACCTAAGCTGGAGCGCCAAAATCTTTGGCCTCTTCCATTTCAATCACGACGACGATTGCACCCATCCTGTCTTGGCTATAGCTATTGGGTCAGCCCTGAACTTCATCGACGATACTATTGCTTGGATACCTCCGACAACGCCCACAAACACCACAGCCAGCCCCTCCAGCAGCAGGCCATGGAGAACGGCGCGCAGGGCGAGGGCAAGGACCCCTCCAGCTTCCTCAGCGACATCATCGGCAACCCCGTCATTGTTAAGCTCAACTCGGGCGTCGTCTACAAGGGTAAGAAGACGAAACCTCGCTTCCGCCTCCTAGGAGTATCTGGACTGGACGTACAGGAGGGGACGTGTGTTTTTCCGCCAGCCTTTACTGACACCCTCATAGGTGAACTCCAGTCGGTGGACGGCTACATGAACATTGCGTTGGAAAAGACACAGGAATTTGTCAATGGCGTCAAGCGAAGAGAGTATGGCGATGCTTTTGTGCGCGGAAACAACGGTAAGCTCCCTCTACAACACACATTGGGATGACTTCTGACATGTCTGCAGTCATGTATATTTCTGCGGACTCATGATTTACGAGCAGATGAATCAAACATATCAAACATCATATGAAGTCAATAGAGAGCTTTGTCTCTTTTTCGTGATTTCCTTTATGGTGAAGCTACAGACGTGATGTCCATGCATAGAAAGTATGTCCGTGAATGGCAATTTCTCCCTCGTCGTTCCACTCGCCATCGCCGGCTTGAACAACGTTGTTAAAGCTGGCCAAGAACACCTCCCGATCGACTCCTTCCAGTATCGAAACTTGGCTCAATGTGTTGATGCGGCCCCATAGCGCGTCAGGCCTCAGCCAAAGAGTAAAGGGCACCGAGGCCGTCTCGATCGGAGTCGAGAACATGGGAGATGCATTCTTTGCTTGCTGCTCGAACACCAGGGGCCATTTCTCATCACGGAATCGGCTGGGGCCCATACCTGGCAGCTGCAAGATCTGCTTCTTGATTGAGCTTTCCCATTCGGTCGACGTCGTCCAGGATGCTGGTTGGTTATCTGGCATGTGTTAGTCAATCGTTGCCGCTGTGGAGAGATGCTCGTACAGTTTTCAATGTTCCAAACCAGTGCGAGCTTGCCTCCGGGCTTCAAAACCCGATGGATCTCAGCCAAAGCTTCCTCATTATCGAACCTGGGATGGATTAAACCTTGGCTTAGAACAAAAAAGAGGACTATTTCTTGCGTCTCACCAGTGGAAAGCCTAACACTCCATCAGCAACTACGCTTATTACAACTGCGAACTTTCTTAGGACTTACCTGAGCTACTGTAATTGCATCTGCCCAGGCATCAGGTAGGTCGATACGGCTCGCCAGGCCGTCTTGCACACGAATACCAAGATTCTTGCTCACGAGTGTAGTGCGCATTGACTCCACAGGTTCGACGGCAACAATTTCAAAATGCTCATCTCGAGCCGCAAGAACCTCTGTAAACTTGCCAGTTCCTGCCGCAATATCTACAACCCGAGCATTCCTCTTGCCGGAAAGGCCCAGATTAGAAACAATGGCATCGACAATGTCCGGCTTATAGGTCGGTCGATGCTCATCGTATGCGCTGGCGTTCTTGAATCCAGTTGCAGCGACTGTAACGAAATTCGTCATCCTCGAGTCAGTTTAGGGTAGGAAGAGTACGTAGAAGCTCAAGGGAGACGGAAACGTGAGGACTGCCGGCGAGATGCCGAGTTTCTTATATAACAGACTTTATATTCTCGAAGATGTCAAATATTAACTCAAATCCGCCGATATTTCGTGTGTGTCGTTTGCGTTTGGGACTCCAAAGCGAGGCAGAGGGAAATTCCTGGAGAATTCGACCCGATTAGTATGGTGATATTGATGCTAAGATTGCGTGCCCAGATAGGGCAGGAAACCCTTAAAGAATACTTGCCTGGTCGAATGCCATCTAGCATGTCTGAATGGCGATCATTGTTCGGTGAGGGGAATTGGTCGTGGTTATCCACACCAGTGGCCTCCTCCAACCTACCTGATAGGTACTGGTAGATACTAAGTCGCTCGCAAGCTAGCGAGTTTTGAATGCTAGCCAATGATGGTCGCCGCGTTATTGATTCGGTATTTGAAGCCACTGTACTGCCTTGGTTCTACACCTCATCCATAGCCTAGGCTGGCCCCTTTGACTTCAGCTTCTGCAACTTGTTCGGTGTGCGTGCTTCCTCTTTGGTGAACGGATCTGTGCTATCCTCTGATGCGCCCAGTTCGACTCGTTTCCCGAGAGATCCGGCAGGAAATATTTCGAATCCAGAAGGAGTACGCCGCGTACTGGTGTTGGCAAACACCTCGGCCGTTCCAAAAGGGACAGGTACGGATGCTCGGTTGGAAGCTGGCATCGGGGCGGCTACAGGACCAGCATCGCTGGGAGTTTGGATACTGCTCCAGCGGTAATTCGGCTCGCCAATCTTCGCCGCGACAGGGCAATTAATGCCTTGCGAACCTGATGTGGGAATTGCATCATCGTCACCTTTCCCATCGCTAGTTTCTGGCTCGCTGAACGGCTGCTCTGATAGGGTAGACCTCTTTTGGACCTTTGGAAGCCCGATTCTGGGAGATTGGGCGACACCTTTTCCCTTTACATTCTCGAAACTGCTCTCCGACCCGTGTCGCGTGGAAGATGGTTCCTTGCGAGATGCCAGGGCGCTGTCTATCGAGCCTTGGTCCATGGTTGTAGCGCACGATGCGCCGTGACTTGGCGCCGGAGTGTTAGGTCTAGATATCCATATTTCATCGACCTCTATTCCACTTTGTATTGCTCGAGAGCCGAAAGGTATTTCGTTTACGGCCGGTATGTCAAGGCCATGCTGTTGCATTTCGGCGAGTCGGGCCCGTTTCTCCTCGTCGAGCCGTTCGTAGCGGCGAAGGATTTGGTTTGTTCGCCATAGCTTGACGAAGCCTATCATGAAGACGATTGCTATCAAACATGCCAAGACCTTTTGAAGTGAAGAAGTTAGCGTTGATAATAGGCGGTTGCGTTGTAGAGTACCAACAAAGCTCAGTTCTTGCCAAAGCTGCCATCCGATAAAAAAGGCCATGGCCAGCGCAGGAGATCTTGGATTATTCGGCAAGATTTTCGGTGAATTAAGGGAAAGCCTCCATATACAAAGATATGCCAACATAGGTTGAAAAAGTGGAAGAAAAAATATGCAAAATTCTTGAACTTTGGATGGGAAAGAGCGCGCGGCACGTTCTTTGAGAGCTTTGTGTCACCTCAAAGTGTGGCGCATGGAGCTACTCATTGTTCGACGAGAAGGACTGTGTCAAGCGCCTTTGTAGTGATTAGCTTATACGCCGTGTTACATTTTTTACGAGACGTATATACGAGACAGGATTGATGAATAAATTGCGGCTGCATCTACAGTAAGCCGTTTGAGGGTGCGGGAGCATGCAGTGGTTGCACAGAACAGAGTGGCTGTTCTTGGGTGGTGGGTGGCATAATTTACTGAAAAGTTATCCGTGCGTGCCTGTTTAATTACCCAGGAAGGTAAGATGTCCGTAGATGCAGACGATTGAAGGCTTGATCGTAATCAGCATCGTTTGATGTCTTGCCGCAATGGCCATGTCAGTCGCCGCCACCCGAACTTGTGGCTGAGGACATGCGCTGTCATGCCGTCTGGCTTTCAGGCCGCACTGCGGGATTTGTCTTGGTGCCCAACACTGGGCGCAATCAATGCAGGTCGCAAAGGTAGCACCCAGAGGAGCGCACCGTCCGTTATTGCAGTTAATAACTCGTTAGTTGAAGAGTAAAAATAGCGAGGTTCAGGAATAGTTATGGATATCTACCCTAGGTATTAAAGTTCTCTGGGGTAAACGGGTTTATTCCCGGCCAATCTACAGGGCTTGTTTCAGCAGTCCCTACCTAGACATGGTCTCAGTTCGCCATTGCCGGCATCAGACCCGCCTCCGCACTTTGGTCACTAGGTAGTTCGTCCCGCGTCCTATGTCTGAGCAACTACTCCATCCTCGCTAAATATAAAAAATGTATAAATTATTTAAGATCTAGAATTATATGGTATTTTCTCCGAAACTCAGATCCGCCGAGTGCCGCAGAGAGGAAAACGTGCCAAAGCGAGGAGTCCTCACTGGACAAATGGGTTTAGCCAGCCCGGCGTTTCCGGCCGCCCGCCCCGTCCAGCGATTACAGCGGGGGCCGCAGAGCGGTCGTGTCGGGTATTGCGGAAGAGAACAAGAACACGAACAAGTGGGCAGTCAACTGTCTTCACATCCTATCTGCTTGAAAGAACTGCTGATTACTTTCTCATGGCCCGCCTGTCAGCCGAGAGGGGCGAGGTGGCAGAAAAAGTTTATTCCCAGTTCTTCCTGTGTTATTCAACATCTCGCAAGGCTGGTTGGTTATACTGGCATGTGCCGCTTGATCATCTTGAATCTAGGTGCCGGCTCAAAGTGCCGCCTACTTTCACATTTATTCCTCGGTGAGAAAGTGAGCTTTTGCTTCAAACGAGTAAGTAACATTATAAGTGGCGTGAGGGTTTCCCAGGCGCCAAGTTGCCAAGGTACGAGGGCGCCGGTGGTGGAAACCTCAGGGATCGGCGCTGTAGGTCGGCGCCGGTGCACCTAGCGCCAAAGCTACAGCGTCATTGTCTGCTGAAAATACCGTCGCGCTGGCCGAGGTGCCAAAAAACTTGGCCTCGGTAGGAGGTACTAATAATAAATAACCTACGTGCTACTTGGCCCAGCGTCGTCATGTGCGATACATACAGTTTCAAGTAGTGCCTGTGCCCAGGGCGGATAGGCTGTACCGTGCCTGGCTTTTCAAACGGGGCCTCTGTCACGGCTTTGTTGATCACCTACTAACTACCTACTAACCTAGTGACCTACTGTAAAGCGCAGGCACTTCTGTAGCCGGTACAGGTAGTGCCTGTAAACCCCGCCTGTATCAGCGCCGCCAGCCTGCTCTTTCTTTCTGACCGTGCACGTCGCATTCCCCCAGCTTCAATTATTTCACGCAAACAGGTTCCGTCGCATTTATTTCTCAATTGCCCCATCCTCCCTTTCCTCTCGCTCTCACGCTTCTCCGTCCAGTCAGACTTTTCGCTCGCGGTCGGAGTTGACGCGTATCCTGTCAATCTGCTTCTACCAGCATCGGCGACCGACGTCATAACCGTACAGGCTTCGTTTGGCCGCCAACATGCCGATCCGAAACCCTTTCGCCCGTCGCCCCGAGCTTGTCATACCCGGGAGCACAAACGAGCACCCGACGCAAGAAAACAATTCTCCTGGTTTCGAAAGAGTAGATACGGTGGGCTCGAAAGCCTCGTCGATGAGCATCCGTAGCCGTCGGAGCCATGACAACGGGGAATACAAAATGAGCGGTATGCGCAGTCGAGAAAAATACATGATGTTGGAGCCGTTGAGGCATTGTTTGCAACGCGATCAATCATCGCAATCGCAACATGTCGAACGCCGTGTGGCCACAATCCCTAATCATGGTCTCGCCACACGATTATGCTGACACTATGCGCAAATAGTCGTTAACGATAGTGGTATCTACTTACCGGTACGCATTCACCTCGTCAAAAAATTTGACTGCGTTTCTACTATAGGTCTATGCTGACAGCCCAACTAGCCATCCCCAGTGGAGGAAAAGGGCCAGTATTGGCCCAAAAGGCATCTGTCGTCCCGTGCATCTACCGATACGGGCAGCAGTTTTGGCGATATTGAGCCCTTCTCCATCTCTCGAGAATCCTTTGATTCCTACAGACGCTCTTTTGTATGTGGCAGTGTCATTGGTGTGCCGCTTATCGCTGTGGTTGACGAGGCTAACATGATTGCAGGACATCACTGCCCGGTCTCCGATCAAGCACAACACGGCAGTGCGCCAGAGCCTAGATTCTGCCCGCTTCCCTCGTCAGCAACTGTCTGTTCACCGCAAAGTGGAACGTCAGGTCTCTACACCCGAGGAGTCTTTCGAGGACGTTGGACTAGACGATGGCAAACAACAGCCTCGCAAACGCGGGTTCTTTGCTAAGCTGACTGAAAGCCAAGACAAGGACTCGATGCCTCGGTTTCTGATCGGCGGTCGCAAGCGCGGACACAGCGGCCAAGGTGCCGAACTGGGCAGCGTTGAGCACTCAGCAACATCAGCCACGGGCGAACGACACTGACGGCCTGACTGAGGGATGAAACGTGACGGAGGGATGACACGCTCCAAGCTCTGAATTTCGACTATCCATAATTTTTTTCCCTTTTACAAGCTTAAATGGTATTTATTGGCGTTCTGGAGTCGAGATTGCCGGACGGGGCTAGGGCGATCGAGGTTGCAATGAACGACTGGGGCATGAACTTCGGTTTCTTTTTAGGGATATGCATTAACTACCAACTATACGGATAGAGACAGGCACTCGTTACAGAATTGTACAATGACAGGGGCGATAGTCGATCAAACAGGGATAGCCATGTTGTGATGTACCAAAATCCAGAGACAATTCAGCACCGGCCCAACAAGTTCCGGGGGCCGGGTTCCGCGTCCGTCCCATGGCTGGCGCGTGATGCCTCCTAGTTTGCTTTCCACTGCCCCGAAACAGCCAGATGCATCATTCTCATGAGCGCCGATGACGGACGGAATCACGTCCGTACCCACAGTGCTAACTTCTTGGAGCTGGTCACTAGTTATCAGGTACCTCGTGTTGACATAAGACCAAATAAGCATGCAAGCGTTAGTTATACCTTATCGCTATCGGAAATTATTGTGATACTGCCCCGCCGAAGTAGTTCGGGGCTTGGGCTTGGGTGGTGTGTAAGCCATTAGTTAAGTAGATAAATGACGCCCGTGACATGAGGGGAAGCTTCCATCAATCGAGTCTCAATTGCGTCATGAGCACAAAATAATATCCTTCGCTTTATCGTTCTGAAGCCATCCATCCGATTTGGCCATCACTGGTGATAGAACCGATCAGACAGAAGAGCATACATACTCGTCCCTGGAAAATGAGCCCGCAAGACCAGAAAGATGCAGCCATCTCGCTAGCATTGCGCCCGAGCCCCGATGACACTGGCATCTCCAAACACAAAGCCACTGAAACGGTTGATGCTCGCATTTCGCTGGCCTCACGTCTTATCCACGGCGATGACGGCATCTCTAAACACCGAGCCGTTGCACCGGCCATGCATGTCAGCACGACGTTTCGTTATAACGATGACCCAGAGATGCTCCAGCCCGAAGTCTTTTTTGATGCAAGAACCCCCTCCGTACCGGACCCTATGCGACACGATAGATGAATCTAACAATGCTCTGACCAGCCCGACGCTCCCCTGGACTCCCACGTGTACTCTCGCTTCACCAACCCCAATACCACTCGCTTAGAAGCGGTTCTGAGCTCCGTCTTGGGCGGCAAGGCCCTGACCTACAGCTCGGGCCTAGCTGCCTTCCACATGATGCTTGTCCGTATCAACCCGAAGCGCATCGCCATCTGCGGGGGCTATCACGGCTGCCACGGCATCATTGACATCCAATCTCGTCTCACCGGCCTCGAGAAGTTGCCACTCGACTGCGACCCGTCCGAGCTGCAGCCCGGCGACATTATCCACGTCGAGACACCGCTCAACCCGACTGGGGAGGCGCGTGACCTGCAATACTACGCCGACAAGGCGCACGCCGTCGGCGCGTACCTCACGGTGGACGCCACCTTTGCGCCGCCGCCCCTGCAGGACCCGTTCGCGCACGGCGCCGACATCGTCATGCACAGCGGCACCAAGTATTTTGGCGGCCACTCGGACATGCTGTGCGGCGTGCTGGCGCTCAACCCGCGGCTGCCGCACGACGACTGGTTCCCGGCCATGCTCTACGAACGGTCCATCCTGGGCGCCGTCACGGGCAGCCTGGAGGGGTGGCTGGGCCTGCGGTCGATGCGCACCATGGAGCTGCGCGTGCTGCGGCAGAGCCGGACCGCCACGGCCCTCGTCGCGTGGCTGGCGCGGGAGGTGGCGGCGGGTGAGCCGGCGTCGTCGCCGATTGCCCGCGTGGTCGACCGCGTCCGGCACGCGAGCTTGCAGGTCGAGGCGGCGGACGAGGACGGCTGGCTGCGGCGGCAGATGCCGGGCGGCTACGGGGCCGTGTTCGCGCTGACGATGAAGAGCGAGACGCTGGCGAGGAGGCTCCCGAGCAAGCTGCGACTGTTCCACCATGCGACGAGCCTGGGTGGCGTGGAGAGCTTGATTGAGTGGCGGGTGATGACGGACAAAACGGTGGCGAGAAACGTGCTGCGAGTGAGCATCGGCGTGGAGGCGGAGGAGGATCTCAAGGCCGATCTGGAGCAGGCTTTTAGGAGCCTTGCGGATGAAAGTTAAAGCTGCACAGCATCGGACGAATGGCACGTGGTAGTGATATCACATATAGTTTGTTAGAGGATCTGGAACAGCTCCTCTACTTTTCGCCGCCCATTTTGAGATTCTACCTGTTATAGTGATAAGAAGCTGTTTCGAATAGTTTCTGTAGAATATATAGAACTGCCTGTCGCCAAAGCGGTTGGTAGAATTGAGGAAACAACAGATCATGACGGCACATCCTTTCATCTTTGCACTATAATTTGCTTTTGCATAGTGAAACATCGGCCCGTGCCCAGCGAGCTGCCCGCTTAACTACCTAGTAAAGAGCAAGAGTTGCAGCTATGTATGCACTGTGTATAGGTAGCAAAAGTACATGGATGTAAGGGATTACAAACTGAGACCGATCAAATAAACTATAGAGCAACTTTCCTAAAAAAAAAAAAAAAAAAAAAAAAATCCACAGAGATGTCCCTGAATTCAAATCTTAGCTCTTCATGCCCCCCCCAGCAGTTGGTCAGAAGACTTCACTCCGAGGGCCCCGACCCCGCCGTACTCGGCCGCTAATAAGGCCGCCTAATCTTCTGTCTGGTTGGCTAACGCCACCAACCATACATCCCCCACACACAGCACGGTTGTAGTGACTTGTTAATGCAGACCGTCTCTCTGGACAATTCGATACCCCCTCTCCTGCTCTTGACTGCTCATCTGGGCGATAATGCATACCCAGCGCCGTATCTTCAAAGGCTTCCGCTTCCATCGCAGATCCGCCAGGAAGAGCAAATAACTAGCTGGCTTCGCTTCGCTACCACGCGACGAATTTCAGCAACATGGACGCTGCACGATTCAACAGGCGAGTTCGTCAGGCTTGTGAACCGTGCAGGTATGGCTCCCTTGGGTATTTTCTATCATCTTCATTGTGCTGATACAACCGCAGACGCAAAAAGTCGAGATGTCCCGGGGAGAAGCCCGTTTGCTCCTACTGTCAGCGCCTGGGCCAGCTCTGCGTGTACAACAGTGGAGGAGGCGATGCAGAGCAAGGACCTTCAAGGCATAACAGGAAGATGGTAATTCTATTTGATTTCGCTGCACGTGTCTCTGGCCGCATACTGATCCCGCATGGTGCTCTAGGAGCATCGGATTGATAGTCTGGAAGAGAAGATGGATCGTCTGATAGAGAGAGTCAGGTATGACCAGCAAACAAAGAGAACGAAAGGGCACTGACCAAATGAGCAGTCCTGTAAATGCACCCTCTCGTTCGCCCCCTGTGTCTTATCAGCACAGAACTGGAAGGCCGGGCCGGACCAGGACCGTCAGCGCCGGCGACCTCCCATGCTGGAACTGGAATAATGACAATGATACGGCCCTGACGTACACCGACACTGACCCGCACCTCCAAGTTCTCAATATAAATAACTCATCGACCAGTGACCTGCTGATTCCTAAGGAGAATATGCTCGCCATGGGCCGCCTCTACTTGGAATGGTGTCACGGACAACCCATCGCCTTGTTCAATCCAGACACTTTTCTAGACTCTCTCACATTTCGAGACCTGGAGCTCATCTTGGCCCTGCAAACGCTCAGCCTTCGATATCCCCCGAGCACTTTGACGCCGCAAAAGCGAGAAAAGCTCGATTCTATGGAGCGGGAGTCGCGGAGCGCCGTCATGAATCGCATCGCGAGCTCGGCTGTTGAGCTTTCCACATTACAGACTCTATGCATACTGAGCATGGTTGAATTCGCAGGTAAGATGACTATGACCAAACAGATAAGCCGAGAAAAATTGTGGTAACTGTTGTAGATGGTAAAATCGCACAAGCAGGGCTTCACGTGGCCATTGCCAGCCACCTGGCGCAGAGCGTCCAGTCCAACAGCATGTTGGGTGATGCGGACGAGTTCGACGACTGCGTTCGAAGCATAATGATGCTTCAGAACCTTCAGGGCTGCATTGCGCCGGCTACGGGGCCCGGAAGTGCTCTCATCGGTGGGCAGCCCCCGCTCATCTCCCAGATGCCCGTCCTCTCTGGCGGCGGTGGCCGCGAGCATCTGCAACAACCACAGCTGCCGCCATCAGGCTCCCTGGCCGGGTCTGGCGGTAGTCAGATGGACACAGGAATCATGCGATACGTACTCGAGCTCAGTGAGGCGTGGCGCATGGCACGATCCTACGCCGCCTGTCGCGTAGGTTCTGACGCGCCGCCGCCGTGGAACCAGCACTCGGACTACTCAAGCGTCATGAATCTGCATCTCGAGTTCGACTGCCGCGTGCCTCTGCGGTACCGCTTCGCGGCTAACAATTTCGCCGAGCAGGAAGCCGGCGACCTGGAGCGTCACCGCGACTACTGGGGTCCCTGGCTTTACATCCAGATTATCTATGCCGTAATCCCGTGCATCGTCAACCACCCGTTCCTGCTGTCGATGCGCCTGAAGAACTTCCGGCAGACCCTACCGCAATCGTTCATCCACCATTCTTTTGAGTACATAAACCGCCACGCGGGCTGGATCATGTATTTCATTAACATACTGGAGAAGAAGTCGTTTCAGATTGCTGACCCGGCACTCGCGCACTGCATCGCGGTCGTGGCAACGATACACCTGCAGCACAGCTTCGTCAAGGATAGGCCCCTGCGCGACAAGGCACAGGAAGGATTCGAGAAGTGCATCAGCTTTCTGCGAGGCATGGGCGGCACCTGGCCGTACATATCTACCATGGTAAGATGCCATTTCTCACTGATATTGCTGCTACTGCTGACACGAGAACCAAGGCGAACAACCTAGCCAAGCTTCGAGAAAGCGTCGGGCTGCTGTACTCCCCCCCGGTGGTTCACGACGGCGCGTCGCTCTCGGACGAGCGCGACTCATTCTCCATCGACGCGCAGCTGCTGTGGGACATTCTCGTGTACGAGCGGGCCGGCCGGCCCGACGCCGGCGCCGATCAGTCCATATTTGGCAAGACACTCAAGGTGGGCACCAAGATGCGCGGCGAGGATGACGTGCGCGCCGCCGCCGAGTTTGACCTCGTGGGCTCCGCGGGCATCTCCGGCCACAAGACCGTGTCCAAGGAGACGCCGGCGTACGCGCCCAACGAGTACTCGGCCTCGCCGCCGCAGCTGCCGCCGCCGCCGCCGCTCCCGCCACCCTCGACGAGCGGCAATGCGGTGGTGGGCGGCGGTGGTGGTGCTGGTGGGATGGGGGACATGGATGAGGATGGGGCGATGGGACTGGTGTCGGTGGAGGATCGATTCTTCGAGGGCATCGGCGGCCTGGACGGCGAGGAGCATCTGTTCCTGCAGGCGAATGACTTTGGCAAGGCCATCGATACCTGGATGAGTCATGATGTATTATGAAGTCGGTAATATTTGGGACTATATCAAGCTAACCAATGACCAATGAAAGCAAAAGGTACACAGGGAACGTGGAACATAAATCGTGAATTCATAACGCTGAGAGGAACGCCGGGTGGTCAATCTACCATGCCAGCTCGGCGCTGGCGAGCCCATTCGCGGCACAGTCCAGCTTATTGCACAGGTCCACATCCTTCTGGATCGTCTCCGACACGCGATGCTTCGGCACCGCCGGCCAAATCTCCTCCCCCATCGCCTGCTCACCCTCATAATGGTCCGTCACGAGGTTCCTCGTCAGCATCTGGAAGAACAACGGTCCCTATATCGTTCCGCGACCAGCCGTTAGCCCGAAAATCCCCCTCGCATTTGCAGATGGGCGAGGCTTACCTTTTCCGCGCGCGGATGCAGCTCGCCGTTGAGGAAGATGCCGCCGTTGAGGTTCTGCTGCGCGCCGTTGCAGAGCTCCTTGTCCTCCATCATGATGTTCTTGAAGAAGTCGGAAATGTGGGTGAACTCGGCGTCGGTCGCCTCGAGGTGGCGGTACACCTCGTACTCCATGTGCGTCTGCGTGGCGGAGAGGGGCACGCAGCGCTGGATGAAGAAGAAATGGGGGCTGTTTGTGCGAGTTGGTCAGTATGATATGTCAAAAAAAAAGGGGGGGGAGGAACACATCGTTCCCGGTTGCTGTTGTCCTTGTCTGGGCGTACGTGACTGTGGAGGACGCGTTTGGGTAGTAGTAGGTGCTGACGTTGCCGAGGCTCTTGGCCTCGGGGTCATCCTTGTCAACGGCGTAGTGCTGGATGTGCGTGCCGGCCGTCTCGACCCAGTACTTGGCGAGGTCCGTCACGGCGGGCAGCGCCGGGTGTCCGGTCGGGCAATGATAGCACTGTGCGTAAGCCTTGTTAGTTTGTTCCCCCCCTCCCCTCCTCCAGGTTTTGAACGGATCGGCGCACCTCGTTGTAGTTGTCGGCCAGGACCTTCCAGTTGTAGTCGCCGGTCATCTCCCAGCTGTGGTCGTAGGCATACTTTGTCATGTCGAACTTGAGGAGCCTCGGCTGCTCGTCCACCGTGGCAAAGTCTTGCTCCCAGGGCACCGAGGGGCTCTCCTCGGCGTCCAGGTTGACGTAGACGAAGCCGAGTGAGTCGACGTGCACATGGATCCGATAGAGCCCGTTTTCCTCCTTCTTGAAGGCGGGAACCTCCTGGTACTTGGGCGCCTTGGCAAGATGTCCGTCAAAGCCATACGACCAGCCTGTCGCCCACGTGTTGAAAGATTAATGTGTGTCCAAATGGATGGATCACCCCAGAAGAAGAAGAAAAGGAATGCTCACCGTGATATTTGCAAGCCAGAACTGACACCTTGCCCGACTCCTTCTCCACCATCGGGTACGCGCGGTGCCTGCAGATGTTGTGATGCGCCCGGATCTCGCCCTGGCGGTCACGGATGAGGAAGAAGGTGTACCCGGCCTCAGTGATCTTGACGTAGCTTCCGGTCTCGGGGAAGCGTAGCTTGTGCGTGATGAGCAGCCACTTCTTGGAGAAGATGGCGCGACGTTCGAGCTCGTACATGGCGGGCGACCTGTACCACGCCGCGGGTAGTGCCGGGGTGGCCTTGGGCTCGCTGCCCTCAGCATGCGTGTTCTGGCCCTTGGCAAACCCGAACCAACTCATAGCGGTGCGCGTGTATGTGTGGAAAGGGGGATTTTGTGTATGTAAGAACTTGTTGGTTCCGAGTCTTGTTGGTCGGTAAAGTTGGCAACCTGGATGGCAATATGCTCGCCTGACCTCTTTTTTTTTTCTCGGGAATATTTCTTCCTTATTATAGTAGCAGATATGAGAGCCTTCTTCCCCATTACCCCAGGTCAAGTCGCCCTCGTGGCGCGGCCGGGCTACTACAAGACCCTGGCCGAGACCCGGGACTAGTGGGACCCCGTGCCCCATCGGTGTCAACGGGCCGGGTGGGGACGGAGAACCCGGACCGTATCCGCCCACATGAGCTGCGACAAGAGGTCTTGGGGATTTATAGGCAAAAAGCAAGTGCGAAATCAAGGAAACCAAATTTACTGTATTATTCCCGACGGAAATTATTGTTCCTTGTGTGAGTGATCTTGGCTCACGGTCCTGATGTGGTGGCGTGTCTGGGTGATGCATGTCTAAAAGGCCAAAGGCACGCTAAATGGCGCTTCAATATTCCATCCCAGCAATCATATCGCTGGAGTGATGAACGTCGAGCGATTAGGGATTCGGGATGGTGATAATAACCTAGGGTGATAGAAAGAGTGGTAGTGTAGGTAAATAAACCACTAAACTATTATTAAGTAGCCTTTATAATTAATTAAGGTAGACTATATAAATTAAGTTATAAAGTACTCTATTTTCTCTATCTTCTCTATCTTTATTATCTTTATTATCTTTATTCTAAATACTATATTTTAATCTTTATATATATGGGTCTCTAGATAAACTTCGTAGCCCTCGGTTAACACTCGCTAAAAACTGTTCACTGTTTCTAGGTGTTATATAACTACTATTCTTGATTTGATGACCCTCTTGTCTTCCACACTGTTGCGATCGCTTCGATAGGTCACCGTCGGGCCAGGGCTCGATCCAGGGTTGCCGGGCGGCCATATTCTCAATACAGCACATGTCGTAGTGATGGCGCAGTGCAGCCCTGGACACCAGACGGTGCACTTGCGCTTTGCGGCCATGATAGGCAATGAGTATGTCGTATGGCATAAAGACGCGGATCCGGAGAGTTTCCGGGTGAATCGAGAAGAGCCGCTGGTCGAACAATTCGTGGAGATGGCTAAAAACAATGATGCCATTCTCTGGCGCCCAGGTGCACTCCCAGGCTTTCACCAACTGGTGCGCATCTGTTGCTATGCTGCCTCCATCTTGAATACTGCTTAGTGGGAATGTATGATAATGCAGCTGGGGTACAATGTGGCATGCATGTAGCGCAGGACCGATGGGTGGTGCGTCAATCCAAGAGCGTCCCATACCAGTGACGGCGCAATTCTTGGCCAGCGCAAGACAATGGCTGCGAAAGTTGGCCACGTCAGAAACGTTGCATTCTGGTGGTGCAACAATGCTGGTGAAGTCATCGTCAGCCTGATTCGGATCCACATCCTGATGTGGTGACATGGAACCAGATGCTGATCGGTTCGAGGGGGAAGCAGATTTCCTTCCGCGTATTGTTTTGCGGAACGGATAACTCGTGTAGCGAGGGTCGGTCGAGGCCGTTTTAGGAGGCAAATAGCGTGGCTCTACTCGCCGGACAGGTTGAGAGATATTTTGCGCACATCCAGCTACGACGCTTAGTAGCGTTCACTACGGGGACGATACCTAGTAGTCTCTGGACGTACCGTCGAAGTGATGTTTCAATAACTTATCAGCTGCCAAGTTGCAAGCCCGGTGCTTTAACACTTGGTACAGGAGGACCGCACGGTCTTCAAGGGCATTGGGGTTTAACTCAGGAAGAGCCGGAACTGGCTGATCCAGGTCACTGCTGGGCACGAACTTGGGAGCCAGGCAGTCATCCTCAGCGATATTCACCATGCTTAAAAGGCCAAAGGCAACTCGATCCCACACATCCGAGCTCTCTTCAGGGAATTCAAAAGATAGATGCATCTCCTTCAAGATATCTCGAAACGTCATGGAGACACTCGTTGCTGGCTGAAAGACGCCGGCGAAAGGAACATTGTCTGGCGCTGTCAAGAAGAGCTCAATGTTCCATCCGAGAGATCGTGCGACTGGAGTTATGGCTGCGCTGGTAATGTTGAGCGACCCAGCTCGTGAAAAGGGGGAAGGCGAGGCGTTGACGGTGGGAACTAAACATAGCTAGCTGGCGCCGCCCTAGTGCTGCAAGCTTTTGCAAGAAACAGCTAGAAAAGGATGACTTGTAACAATAGACATCAATTCCATACGCTGTAAAACGGAGAGATGGAGCAAAAATCAGATATTGGCGAATTGATGAACGAGAAAGCGGTAGTTGCAGTTGTACAGTAGTCAGCAATCAGTCAACGCGTTAACACGTGATTAGCGGAAATCTTAGATTATATAATTACCCTAATATGTGTATTAAGTAGAGAGTAAAATAGTATAAAAGGAGTTAGACTATAATTTTAGCTAACTTAAGGTTGTAATCGCTTAATTCCCTTATATAGTTGTCTAGAATTTCCTCCTCCCTTTATAGGTTCTATAAAAGAAATTAGTGCTAGCCCTAACCTTAGTTTTCTAGTTTTTATCTGTAAGTTAGACCGCGTTATTAGTAGCACCACATGTGGCTACGTTAGCCATAGTGTGCCCCGCTTATATCACAACACAACGCGTTTGCATGTGATCGGCGGAAAGTAATCTTCCATCTTTCTCTATAAAGTCCGGCGGCCTAGACGGAGCAACACACAGCCCGAGGCTGTATACCAGCACCCTCCCTACCACCGCACGCAAACGGTAGGTTCTCAACGACATTCGCAATGTCGAGCATTTCGTCAAGCTCCTGCCTTGGGTAAAGTTGGCCATTAAGGACGACTCCAACAATCGTGTCTATGTTGTTGATATTTTCGACGGGATTCCCGCTTAGCACGATCATATCAGCCGTCTTTCCCGCTTCAATCGACCCCAGTTGGTCAAGCACGTTCAAGGCCTCATATGCGGTTGTCGTCGCCGCCTGCAGCGCCTCTAGCGGCGTAAAGCCTGCCTTGACCATGAGCTTGATTTCCGTATGCAAGGCACCGTTGGGGCATAGCCCTCTGCCCTGTGGCGAGTCCGTGCCGGCGAGCATCCGGGCACCGGCGAGTCGCAAGTCGTTGGCGAGCTTGAGCCGGGTTCGCGTCGGTCCCTGAATGAGCGTACCGGTAACCCATAGAGACTTGCTCCCTATCGTCCTGATGAGATTTTCATCGCCGGGTGTGATGCGGCTCATGTGCTCGATATACCCCATTCCATTTTGCACGGCAAATCGGGCGTCAATCGAGTCAGGCACGTGCCCCCCGAATGCAATTTGGTTCCTTTGGCATGATTCGGCTATTGCTTCAAACACTGGCCGAGATGTGTTCAGGTGAACTTTGATTTTGTTCACACCCTGCGCTATGAGTTGTTGAACTTGGAGTTCCACATCTTCAGGATTCTCCAACCTTTTCACCGTCTGGAATGGTGAGTAGGCTCCGTCGAGCATCTCGCACGTTGAGAATATGCGTGGCCCTAGACGTTGATTTTGTTCGATTTTCGCAATCGAGTCCTGGATACCACGGCAGTCGCTGCCAAGGTCTTGGACAGTGGTAATGCCGTTGGCCACCAATGCTGGAAGCACCGAATAATCCGTTATGGGGAATTGTCTCTCATCGTTTGTAAAGTACAAGTGAACATGCGAATCGACAAGTCCCGGCATAATGAACAGGCCTGTGGCGTCAAAAGTTGGAGCCACGTTTGTACGGGTGCCTGCATCTTGGATGGCTGTGATCATGTTGTTCTCGATAATAATATTCTGTGGCTTCTGGGTTCTGCCGGTCGCCATGTCGATAATACCAGCGTTTGCGAGAGCGAATGCCTGAGCCTGGACCGAGTGAGATAATATGAATAGGCATGTTGCCTGCAAAACTCCCTGCATATGCATTGCTGCGACCTAGGAGTCTGAATAACTGTGAGGTAAAGGTATAGTTGCGAAAGGTACCGATGTGTTGAGAAGTATTTATATTTATGAGGATTTTTGAGTTCTCTCATAGTTTCATATCGAAGGAACTGCTAGATCACAATTGACAATGGCATAAAAGGCAGTGTTTCTGGTGTTGGCAACTATGTAACCTATCTAGCGTTTCATGTGAGACAGAGGTTTCACATCTTTACGGACTGCAGAGGCAATTCCAGATTAGAAGGTAAAGGTAACCATACTCGTCCACTGATTTAACTGCGAAGATTTGCAGTACTTCATATCTTCTTGTTCCTTCGCGTCTTAACCAGGCTAATCAACTACAAATCTTTCTCGCTCTAAGGTTTTAGAGCTTAGCACTTTGAGATGAAGACTAGTAGGAGCTGTGAAAGATCATATTATGTCCAGATTCTGAGTTTAAGTGACTGACTCGCCTAGTACCTTAAAACTCAGATTCGTGGCATTAACTCATGGAAGGACCCGCCCCACAAGGCGTAGCTTTTATGCCATCGGGCGCTTCCGCTGGAAGGTGACCGGAAGCTTCCCGGCATCCAGAACGGAAGAACATTCCACTATAACCTGTATATAAGTACCTTACAGCAGCACAGTTATCTTCAATCAAGTCTTGTTTCTCTCATCATTCCTGTGCCTGGTTCTTATTAACTACTATATGTGCTAGTTCTTTAGTGGTTGGCTGTGAGGGTTGATGAGGAGAGTGCGTTAGTTCGAGTATATGCCTGTGAGTTTATAGCGTGTTCGTAATGAATCAGAATAGTGATGGAATTATCGGAATTATCGCTGCTCCCTCGCAGCTAGTGCGCTATAAGGTAGCCCCTAAATAGCCACTCCTAACACGTGACTCTCCACTACCGCGATAGCAATAGCTAATAAAACCTAGTTGCCTCCTAAGCTCTTAGCACGCCTTATATTAACATATAGGGCACGATAAATCACCCAAGCATTAGGTGGTTCCACTCTTTTACCGGCCGGTGATTCGACACCTCATCCTCTTATAGGTTGGCCGACGCTCTGTTGTTGACCAGGTCACTGTCTGCGGTGACGTAGGGAATTCGCTGGTTCCTCGACGGTCCTCCAACGGCTGTGACAGCAACCATTACAATCCTGGTTGTCCGGGTTAGGACCCTGACATTGGCCCAGCAAGTAAAACTACCCGAGGCCAATAAGAGCTCTCTCGGCAACCAAGCCACACACCTCGGGCACGCTACCCTATTCCTGACAGAGATCTGATCGGCGTTGGTGGTACATTAGCACTTCTAATACGATTTTGCTATTTAATTCCAAGTTCTGGATTTCAACCAGATTGACCGGCAGAGTGTGAGTCTCGCCACGGGCCGGCCATCCGGGCTTGATCGCGTACTACCTTGAAGAAGGTTTAACTTTGAGCAAATGCGGATGTGCTTCTCTGTCACGCTCAGACCGAGATCAGAGCAAAATCCGTCTTCAGGAGAATTGACGGCCACAGAATATGCGTTAATCTATGTATATAACCTAGAGAGCTAAAGCTAGGCGACCATCTAGGTTGGAAGCTGTGGCACCACGCTGCCAGGCGCAGCATTGACGGCCGGTCACCACCACTGGCCAGTTATCTCGCGAAGCGTATTCGTGGCGCAATGAACATCTCCGACACTTGCATGATGCGAGAACCAGTCGTCCATGTACTCGACGGTGAAGCTGGCCTTGGCGTACGCCGCGTTGGCGGCCTCGACGAAGATGTCTTTGCCGTCGACGACGGGCCCCCACGGGTTGGGCGCCAGCACCTTGCCGTCGTTGAGCACGACGCCATTGATGATGGCGGGCCAGAGCGAGGAGAATTCGTGGGTTTCGCGACGTTCAAGCTGGGCGGCGGGCGATGCGCCGTCCGCGGACACGGGGGCCTTGTCCGGCCCGCCGAGGCTGTCGGCCCCGGCGCCGGCCTCCTTCTTTTCCTTCTCCTCGCATCGCTCCCAGTGGGGCAGCTCTCTAGACTTGGGGTAGTAGATTGTCGGCAGGCGGATGATCTCGGCGTCGGTGATGCCCGTCTCCCGCTTGAGGAGGTCGATGTTCTTGTTGATGGCCTGGGCGGTGCTGCTCTGGTAGTCGGCAAAGCCCGTCTTGTTCAGTACCTGGTCGACGGTATCAAGGGGGTGGCAAGTCCTGCCACCGACCGGGTCCGAAGGGCGGGCGGGCCGCGAGACGGCTTTGACGGCACCGTGCCCGGCCCGCTGCGCGCCCCGGAGCAGCTCCAGTCCCGCCTCGGGGTCGTTGACCACCATGACCCACTTGCGCTCCGACGACGTGACCGGCAGGAACTGCAGGAACTCATCAACATGGCCGACGCTGAGCCACAAGGTGTCGAGCTCGAGTGGCTCCTGCACCTCCTGGGCCTCGAGGAAGGACATCATGAGTGGCCTCTCGTCCTGTGATCCCATGATTGCCCGCCCGACAGGATAGGTCTTGCCGTTGTGAGTGTAAGGCGGGATCGCCTCCAGGTTGCCCGTTGACTCCACGTTGCCGCTGTCCAGGATGGAGCGGATGTTCTGAACAACGCCGACAGAGTCTGAACGGAGCTCCTGGAACAGCTTTCGGCCGACGTCACGGCTACCCTCTGAGGAACGGATCATGATGCGTAGGCCAACGGGGCCGTTGGGGCCTGGGATGCTGGTGTAGCCAGGCTCAAAGAAATCCTGAGTCCAGATGTCAGCGCCGTTGCTGTCCTTTGCACAGTCGGTGGTGTTAAAGACGTGTACAGGGATCCCCATGCTGTCCGACACGGCCTGGAGTTCCTGATTGAACGTCTTTGAGTGCTCACGATTGGCAGTAAGAGAACTGAAAAGCTTCGTAACGCGCTGACCGTGGTGGTGCGTCACGACAGGGGCGACACGGAGAGCCACAGAGTCGTTGGCCGTTTTGTCCCCGTCCTGGACGGTGAAGGTGACAAGGGCCTTGCCGTCCCAGCCTTCGGGGCGGCGAACATCACGGCCATCCACGCCGAGCTGGAGGCCGGCTTTGACGTCCTCGGCCGAGAAGGTGTAGTCGGGACCAACGTACACCCATTTTCCCGCCTTGTTGTGGAAGATGCGGACCTTGGCGGCCGCCTCGCTCGAAACGGTGATGGAGCCCTTGGCAGCAGTGCTTAGCTCCGGGTTCGGGACGGTCCGGAGCGGTGCGAGCAGCGCCGGGTTGCGCAGCACGTCATCGGTAGCATCGTGGCACCTCTCGATGAGGGCGCCGTCGCCTCTCGCCCATTCCCACTCCCTCATACGTTGGGCGAAGGCGTCCACCCCGGCCTGCCACAGGGCATGGCCCTTTTCCCGGTCCTCTGGGTTCGAGGAACTTTGGAGCTGGTCAATCTCGGCATTCCCCTTGAAGGCTTCCGGCTTGGGGATAGACACGGGATTTTTGCGGAAGAGGTCACCTAGACTTGACGCGCATTTCCCCGTAATCTGGGACGAGCAGCGGCCGTCCGTATCCGCAATGTTGGCGAGGAATAGCGCGCCAGACTCGGCCGTCCACTTCTCCTTGCCTGCGCGGTGGTCTGAGTCGTCAACCTTGCCGTCGCGGTTGGTGTCGGCGAGGAGGACCGCCTTGAAGCCACCGGCTTGCTTCTTTTCTCCGTGCTTGCTGCGCGTGGCCTGGGGAATGGCCTGGCTGAGGGCGCAGAGACTGATGAGCACTGCGAAGCGCATGCTGGATATAACGAATATGGATGAAAAGTGAATGATTGGTTGCCTTTGTATAGAAAGAATGTAGGTGAAGTGGGAGGCTTGGAAGATAATACAAGAAGAAGAAGGACTTTTGTGAGAAAAGATGGGCGATTTATATAAGTTCTCGAGTGTACGACGAGGTATCCAGCCGCACGGCATCCTTACCAAAGTTGGAGTTATGATAATCGTCCACGGCGATAATTCTTAGCTAGATGATTCCTATTAAGCTTGGCAGAGTTTCTGTGCTCTTATCCCCATCAAGTTACGTTACACGGAACCCTTAATTAATGGTTTTTTCGAATGAGGTTAAAGCCAATATGAAGCTTTTGTGCGAGCAGGTGGGCAGGGGAGGCTGCGATACAAGGAAGAGGCAGTGCGAAAGTGGGACTGCTTGGAAATCCATTTCATTCATTCATTTACTTTATCATGCACGGCGGAGCATCAATTGCAAGAGGGCGCCTATCGTACCTGAAACGAATATGCGCTCAAACGGCCGCGAGTATGAGTCATGACATGACGACAGAAGCTGAAATTCGCAATCATAATAAGTACCTATTGATCAGAGAATTCTGGACGGACTAGCGTTCCTCCGGGCATTGTATAAAGGTACTGAATTCAGCAGTCATAGTCAACTCATCCAATCAATTCGATTCTTTCTCTTTCATCCTCACCCATGCGTTCCTATGAACAAGCCCAATGGCATGCGTAGATGAAATGCACGGCCAGCCGCCACGTCTGACTCTTGAATTACCACAAGCCGTTTGTAGAAAACTGGACTATTATTAACATTATAGCGCCGCGTCGCATACTGTTACTTGTATGTGTATCGTGTATATTACATTTGCATTGCCTGGGCTAACTTGTCAACCTAGCAAAGGCTGAGCTAGTCATGCAATCTGTCGCGCTCTGCCTCGGTAGATGTCGTTCCATTCAACTCTGAGCTTTGGACTTGATACTTTTCTAAAAGAATTCTCTCGTTCGATACTCGCAGGCTGGGTAGGAGAAGTAAAACATCGTGGCACTGCAAGCCCCGTCCCGGCCCGACAACCATGTCCACCTTTGCACTCACAAGGACTGGACTTGCCAGCTCCAAGAAAAACGACAGCATACCTATAGAAAATCTCCACGAGGACAAGTCCATGTGTTGAGATGGCCGCCCTTTTACAGCCGTGCCTTGCTAGGCCAGGCCGCAAGACGTGTGGTCGGCGTAGTCCAACTGATCAAGGGTGGGGCCACCGAACAGTTCGGCTGTCGCGCGGAGTAGTTATTCCTCATAGAAAGATGATTGATTGAACGAAAAAGGAGCTGACTCTAAGGCCGAAAGTCCAGGACACCCTTAGGGGGTGCCGCCTAGGAATTGTGTAGGTTCTATAGCTAATTTATAGGGTTTCTTCCCCCTCTTATATCTTATAACCCGTCTTTCTACTTAATACACCCCTTTAGTAAGTTTTTCTTATAAAGAGAGGCTATTAAGTAATTAGTCCTAATCTTAACCTAAAGTCTAGTATTATATAGAGCCTAAAAAAAAAAAAAAGAAAATAGTAAAAGTAGGAATTAAACTTAGACTATTATTATTTTAACCTACTTTTATATATTACTATATATATTATTATATCTTATATAATAAAAAGAAATAAATATTAAAATTAAATAAAATAGTAAAACTTAATTAACTACTAAGCCTTTTAAGAACCCTTTTCTTAACCTTTTATACTTTAGGTTACTACTTCCTTTATTAATAAGGTTAGATAGGTTAAGATTCTAGGTTTTTTAGATTATCTAGGGCTTTATAGAGTACTATAATAGAATTACTAATTAGGCTAAAGCTATTATATATTCTACTACTAGGAATAAATAGAATAGTAGAGTCTAAAGTATATCTACTTTAGGTTAGTATTCTACCTTACTTATTATACTATTAAGAATTATAGATTATTAGTTATAAGGTAATAATAAATTTTAGTATATAACCCTTATAATTATATTATATATTAACTATAGGTATTACTTTAGGTTTAGCTTAAAAGGCCTTTATAAACTACTTTTTATTTTCTTTCTTTTATAAGGGATCTTTAAGGTTATTATTTAGTTCTAATTAATCTATTATAACTAGTCTAATTATTAAGGCTTTTAGTTATAGCTTAAAGCCTAACTAGTTAATAAAGATACTAAATTTCTATTAGTTAAAAACCTTAGTAAGCTTATCTATAGTTATCTTATAAGTTAACTTTTAATAAAGGTTAAAGGTATTAATATAGGCTTTCTATTAAAGTTAATAATTATATATATTAATATAATATAGCTTTATAATAAGCTTAATAAGGTTTTTTATAATAAACTAAATTATTTAACTATTATTATAGAAAAGATTAATTTTTCTATTAAATAAAAAGTTAATATTCTTATAAAGGTATTAAAAGGTAAGAAACTCTTTAACTAACTAAAAGAGTATAAAAAACTCTACTTTAGTTAAAAAGGTTATAATAGTATTTTATTTACTTAATTAATAATAAATTAGGCTATTAAATAACTTTAGTATATATCTCTAGGTACTTTTCTAGTCCTTAAGGTTATTAGTAAATATAGTATTATTAAGTATTTTTAGAACCTTAATATAACTATTAAAGGTAATAGTAAGATCTTAGCTTTAATAAAGATATTAAATATAGTTTTTAGCTTTTAAAATATACTCTTTTAATAGGTTTTAAAGGAATTAAAAGAGTTTTAAAGTAGTTAATACTATATTTAGTTAAGTAATAATTAAAGAATAGTTAATTAAACCTATTATAGTTTAATATAACTTAATTTCTTTTTTATTAGCTTTTTTCTTATTTAATAGAAAAGGCTCTATTAAAAGTAGTATATCTACCTTCTTTTAGTTAAAGTAGTTAAAGTAAAAAGCTATCTTTTAAAAATAGGACTTCTATAAGAGCTATACTTTTTATTTTAATTAATTCTTAATTACTTTAATAGTTAAAAACTAGTAGAGATTACTAAAGAATTTCATATTATATTTTTTTATAATCTCCTAGTATAGTTATTAGTATTAGTTAGTCTTAGTTTTTAGATAAAGAATAATAAGGTTATTAATAAAGAAAAAAAAGAAGATTCTTACTATAGTTATAATATAAAGGTCTTTTAAATAGGCTTTAAAGTTAAGCTTTTTAAAGAATCTAGAGAGCTCTTTAAACTATAGAAGAGGTAATCTTTAAAGACTATAGAGTGCCTTATAAAGCTACTAGAGCTTATAAGGCTATTAGAATCCTAAAAGGAGGTTAGTATAGATTTCCTTATTAAGTAGTATATTTAAAAAGGTAGTAATAAAATTATATTAGGCTAATTTTAGGTTAAATATAACTATTAATACTATTATTAGCTAAAAGGTCTATATAATAAAAGTTAATATTACTTTTATTAAATAGTTTATAGGTTATTAATCGCTATAAATATAGACTCTTACTTTATACTTCTCTAGATATCTAAAAGGGTTAAATTTATATATATAGACCTAGTAAAGGTTAAAGGCTTATTAATTTAGTTTAATAATTTAATTATTAAGAGTCTTAATAACCTTTAGGTCTATAACTTACTAGATTTCTTTAACTATTAAGTTATAGAATTAGACTTAATTTAAATATAATTTAGTTTATTAATAACTATTTAGAAGAGGTAGAAAAAAATTATAGTATAGCCTATTTAGGAAAGTATTATCTAGTATAATAAATATAATTCTAATAAGTTAGTTTTTTTAATTTTTACTACTAGTATTATTAGTCTAGTTTATATTAAAGTCCTTTAGGTTATATAGGGTTTATAGAGGTATAAAAAGTAGCTAATTCTTATCTTCTTTAGTAATTTTTTAAATTTCTTTAGTTAATTCTAGGTTTATTAATTAACTAACTAGTTATTATTAATTACTTTAATTATAGTTTTTACCCTTTAAACTCTAAAAGAGATTAAGATTACTACTCTTAAGTATAGTAAAGGTAGTAGAGGTATAATCTTAAAGATAAGCTTTATTAAAGGCTTATTCTTTATTTAAAAGGTTGTTAAAGAGCTTTTTAACTAACTATAAAAGCTATTAAGAAGCTTCTTTATAGGAATAAAAGTAAGTCTTATTAAACGTTATATAACTTAAGTTAATTATTTTTATACCTTTTAATATAAAGACCTAGATTTAATATTAGGTTAAAGAGATAATTCCTATAAGGTATCTAATATATACCCTCTATTTAAGCTTATTAATTTAACTAATAATTCTTTCTTTAGTTAGTATAAAGGCTTTATACCTAAATATTTAAATATAGCCTATTTAAGGTCTCTAATCCTTTTAAAGGTGGTTCTATTTAGCCTTATTAGTCCTTAGCTAATTCTAGATTAGTTTAAAAGAAGACTTCTAATTACTCTAATAGTAAAGGCGTTAGTTAAAGAGATAAATAGCTATCTAGTATACTAGGTTCTAGAATTAAAGAAGGAGACTAGCCTAGAGGTAAAGTAGTATTACTACTTCTTTTATAATACCTTTAAAGTGTTTTTAATAGTTACTATAATATAAGTAGTTTAGTAAGTTAGTCTAGAATTTAATTCCTAATTATACTAATACTTATTTAGCCTAAGCTAAGAAAGAGGTCTTATTATCTATAAAGATTATCTAAATCTTAATATTATATTAGTATTTAATTATATTAATAAAGGTATTAATAGTATTATTAAAACTAGTCTTTTTATAGAGTATTTAGTATACTTAAAATCCTATATAGTAGTAGGTTATTAACTATATATATTAGTTATAATTAAATACTAGTCTAAAGCTAAATAGGTTAACTAAAACTATTATAAATAGTATAGTTAGGAAGCCCTTTTTATAAAGAACCTATAATATTAATTTTATAGCTTTCCTAGTCCTATATACCTTATAGGCTAATATTAAAGATACTTTATTAATTATAAGGCTATTTAGCTATTATAGAGCCTATTTTATTATCTTTTAGCTAGGGTGGTTAAGTTAGTAGTACTAGAGGTTAAATAAGGTCTCTATTATTAGCTTTAGTGTCTTTAATAATATAGTAACTATAGTTATAATAGGATTCTTTTTCTAGTATAAAATAAAAGACTATTTTCCTAGTCTTATAGTATTAAAGAGGCTAGTCCTTTATTTTCTATTATAATAGTATACCTTATTAGTCTCTATAGACTAAAAGATATTAGTAAGCTTTATTCTATTCTCTAATATTAGGTTATATACTAATTAAAAATAGTAAATAGCTTTTATAAGATAAAGAGTTAGGCTATTATTAAGCTTTATAGTTACTATCTTAGTTCTTTAAGCTATTTTATATTAGTTAAGGAAGGTAATAACCTTTTAATAGTCTATTTTATCTAGATCTTTAAACTAAGACTAATTATTAAAGATATAGTCTTAAACACTAGAGTCCTAAAGGATAAGGTCTTTTAGAGATATATTAGCTATAGGTTAAGGTTACTAAGTGATCCTTATAGCTACTATAAAGGTTATTTTCTTTCCTTCTTTAATAGGTCCTTTTAAAGAGTCCTTAGTATTAGCCTAGGCCTTTATAATCTCGTCCTAAACCTTCTTTAAGGCTTTAGTAATTACTTATTAAGCTCTTTCTTAAGGGCCTTTCTACCTTAATAATACTATTAGAGTAGTTAAGTAGGTTCTTAGTAGGTAGAAGAAGTATAATTTCTAATAAGCTAAAGGGTCCTTAATAATATAGTTCCTTTAATAGAAGTTATAGTAAGGATAGTCTCTTTTTAGTCTTATAACTACCTCTAATAGCTTAGAGATAGTTATTAAGGCTTTTAGTTAATAACTCTATTAGTTAAGCTAAAAGTTAATAGCTATAATTACTCTTATAACTAGTAGGTTAGGATTATTATTATAGAGTTAATTAAGAAGATATTCTATATTTTAAACTTCTTTTTTTAATACTTCTAACCTTATAATAGCTATAAAGGTAGGTAGATAGGTCTTAATAACTATTAGGACCTTATCTATTATCTAAGCTATATTAATAAATCACTAAATATAGAAGTTATAGTACTTTTAGAAGGTTAATTTAACCTTTTAGGCCTACTTATTAAAGCTTATATTCTTAAAGGTCTAGGTAGAAAGAAGAGTGTTTATTTCTTTAATAAAGGCCTAATTAATCTCTTTATTAAATGGCTTAACTTATCTTTTAAGCTTATAGTACTATTCTTAGAGCCTAGTAAATTCTAAGACGTATAGTAAATAGTCCTTATATAAAGATAATTTAACTATAGTCTATAAAAGGTTAAAAGTATTCTTTTAGGTTTTATATTTTTTATTTTAATAGTTAAATAGATTAAGTTAATTATTAAATTATTATTATTAAAGTTTTAAAAGGTTAAAAGTATTTTTCTTTTATTAGTTAGTTTAAAAAAAGAAAGTAAGTAGTATAGTTCCTTTAGTTAAGAAAGATATAGTAACTATAGCTTTTCTTTTTTTTATAATAAAAGTAGTTAACTTAAGGATAGGTTTTTAAGTTAAAGGTATTAGTTTATTCTTATTTATATTTTTATAGATTATAATAGCCTTTTTAAAAAAAGGTAGGATTAAAAAAGTAGGTTATTTAAAGGTTTAGTTAGTTATTAGGTTAATATATAGCTAAAAGAAATTAAGGTTAGTTAATTATTTAAGCTTTTAATCCTAAAAAGGCTAATTAAATAGGCTATTAAATCTATATATAAATTTAATTAATACTAAAGTTATAATAGCTATTAGTAAGTTATTTTTTAAGTAGATTATTAGTTTTTAGTTAAACTAATTAATAAAGAATTTTACTTTACTAGAATAGTAGAAAATAACTTTTAGAGTAATTAAACGTTCTAATTAAGCTAGCTAGATACTTAATAGGCTTATAACTATTGTATAGAGTAGTTATTCCTTATAGAAAGATTATAATAGAGTTAGGCTCTAGCCTAGCTTAGGTGATACCCACGTGACTAGTTACGTGCACTATTACGAGAGTAAAGCGGAGCTACCTTATTTTAGCTATTTTAGACTAACCTCCTAGCCTCGTCCCCTTTCTACTCCCTAAGAGTTTTTAATAAACATCCTTTATAGTACCTACTTATAGTAGCCTAGGGCTAGCCTATAATAATTAAAAACTCTTTATAATAGAAATAAACACTTTAGTAAAAGTACCTTTAATAGAATACAATAAGCTAGTAGTAAGGATACGAATTCTATTAAAATAAAACAACCGACTTAAAATAGAGATATATATAATATAGGAATAACTATTAATAGTAGTTTAACTAACTATATATAATAATAGCTTACCCCTAAGTGTATAATAATCCTCCCCTAAGCTAGTAATATAATAGAAACCACTCCTATAAGGCGAAAAATTTAATAGTAACACTAAAACCTTTATAGGATAGAAGTAGGTAATAGAATATAAGCTAGAAATTAATATAGCCTTTATTAGCCCCTAGTAGGCCTAATTTATATATATCTAGTCTTACTTAAGCCTTTTAGCCTAATAGAAAGTCACTATATACTTTAAGACGGGCGGCTAATAAGGAGAATTAAACCCCTTCTTCTTCCTAACGTACCTTAAGATAGTATTTAGTAACCCTTACTATTAGGAACTAGTAATAATATAGCTAGGCCTAATAAAATAAAGGGAGAAAGAGTCTTTCTTTTAATACTATATTTAGTTTAAATAGGAACTTACTATAGCTAGAGGATTATCCTAGTCTAATAAGGTAAAGCTTAATAAGCTATAGTTAACCTTATTAGATATAATATAGAACCTCTTTATTAGGTAGTATATTTCCTAAACTAACTTTAAAATAGTAGTCTAGGATATAAGGGCGATCTTAGTTAACCTTAAATCCTATTAGATTAAAGAGTCCTACTAATTATAGGTAAAGAAGTCTAATAGACCCTAATAAACCGACTATAAGGGGGATATATAGATAATAGGGGTAAATATACTATATACTAGACCTTTAGAATTAGTTTAGTATTAACCTAGCACTATATAATAAGCCACTTAAGTCTCCTAGTCTAAGATCTAGAAGTAATAAGACGTAGGGATATACCTATGTTATAGTTAGGAAGGATATAGGATAGTAAAGTACTAACTCCTACCCACTAGGCTATCTATAATAACTAAAGTAGTAGTAATTATAGATAATAAGTATAAAGAGGAGGTAGAAAACAATAAGGTCTAGGGATAAGACTCCCCTTAGATGAATAAGTAGCCTTATTACACTTTAATAGGGGTTAGAAGAAAGAAATATAGACTTAGTTAGTAACTTAAATAAATTTTAAGCTATTTTTTATTCTAAGTATTATTAATATATCTACCCCTATAGACACCCTAGTCGATATAGGGTGTAAATACTATAGAGTAATCTAGGAAAGCTTAGTAGAAGCTCTTTAACTACTATACTTCTAACTACTAATAGTAAGACGTATATAGCTAGTAGCTAGTCTAGATTTACTTATAATAATAAGTAAAGCTATATAAGTAATAATTAATATTAACGGATAGAAGTTCCTAGTCTTATTATATATTATTCCCTTACTAGTACGATTAGTAATCCTAGGATTACTATAGCTAAAGTAATACTACCTAGTAGTTAACCTAGTATAAGGCTACCTTTACCCCTATAAGGAACCTAACTAGTGAATCTTAATAACTAATCGCTAATAAAAAGGAAAACTAGTAAGACTCTTAATAGGAAGCTAATTCTATACACTCTTAAAGTAAGAGTAGTACTAAACTAAGGAAGAGGTAGTAGTTAATATAACTAGCCTATATAAGATTAACTCCTAACTTAAATACACACTAGTAGGAGAGTAAACCCTCCCTATATAGTATAACGACTTTACGTCCTTATTTAAAGAAGTAGAAGTGTCTAACCTTCCCCTACTTTAATAAAACTTTAACTATACTATTAAAATCTAAAAGCAGCCTAATAGTACCCCTAAGGAGCTACCCTATAGACGGCTATACTAGATGTTATAAGATTAGCTATTAGAACTATAATAGTAACTTATAGCCCTATTAGATATAGGATAGATTTATATAAGTTCCTTAGTAGTAGTAGTACTAGTCTTACTAATTAAGAAACTAAGTAGCGCTTAGTGCTTCTACGTTAATTACTAGGCCCTAAACGCAATTATAGAATACGACTACTATCCTTTACCTCTTATTAAGGAAACACTATACGTGCTGTCTTAGGCGAAGTAGTACACTAAGTTAGACGTCTACTCGGCTTTCTATTAGCTCTATATAGCCCCTGACTTAGAGAAGTACATAGCGTTCTATATACGGTTTAGTCTATTTAAGTAGTAGGTCTACCCCTTTAGCTTATTAGGCGCTCCTATAACGTTCTAGAGATATATTAACTATATCCTTAGGGATAGTCTTAATAACTACACTATAGCCTACCTAGATGATATCCTTATATATAGCTCTAGAGACCTAACCGACTATAAAGCGAAGGTAAAAGTTACCCTAAGCCGGCTCTAAAAAGGTGGACTCTTTCTAGACCTTTAGAAATACAACTTCTTAACTAAGAAGGTTAAATACCTTAGGTTTATTATTAACGTAGAAAAGTTATTAATACCCGACCTTAGGAAGGTTAAGGCCATTTAGGACTAGGAGGCCCTAACGAAAGTGTTAGGCGTCTATAGCTTCCTAGGGTTTATAAACTTCTACTAGGAATTTATTCCTTAATTCTTAACTTAAACGGCCCCTTTAACTAGGTTAACCTAGAAAGGGGTCCCTTTTCTTTAGGGTATAGTAGAGGAAGACGCCTTTTAGGAACTTAAGCGCCTATTCTTCTCGGCCCTATACCTAGCTCTTTAGAACCTATAGTTAGACATAATCGTTAAAATAGACTACTTAGGTATTAGCCTAGACGGCTACCTCTTATAGGTTAAGGAGGATGGAATCCTACGCCTAGTAGCCTACTATTCTATAAAGCTAACCCTAGCTAAACGTAACTATATAATACATAATAAAGAGTTACTAGCGGTTATTACCTATATTAAGGCCTAATTAGTAGAGCTATAGGGACGCTTAATACCCTTTATAATATTAATAGACTATAAAAACCTTAAATATTTTATAAAGCTACGCCCTTTTTCTAAAAGGTAGGCCTATTAGGTAGAGTTTCTCTCCTAGTTTTATTATTACCTCTATTACTAACCCGGCCCCCTAGTAGTACGACTAGACGCACTAAGCCGCCTAGAATCGTATAGCGACCTAGGCCTAAAATAAGTATAGGCTATACTCGTCTTAACTATAATATAGGCCCTAGAAGGCGATAATAAGGGTTTAGCCTAATAGAGCCCCTTTATAGACCTAGAGTTATTAACCCTCTAGGTGTGTACGATTAGAGAGGACCTAATATACACTACTAAGATATATAACGTATAGATAGGCGTATAATAGTTCTCTATATAAGCTACTATAAAATCTTAAATAGTAGACTACTCTATCTTACTATTGTTTAACTTATAGTTCTATAGCTGCTTATAGGTACTATCTTAAGAGCCTCTTACTATACGGCTAATAGAGCTAATATACACGTTAAAGGCTATTAACCACCTAGGGCGAAATACTACCTTTATAATCCTAGCCTAGGACTACTATTAGCTAGGTATATCCTAGGACGTTATACACTATATATAGAACTATAAGTATTATAGTGTATATACGTTATAACGGCTATACTAGGAGTTATTAAACCTAATTCCTCCCCTAGACTAATACTAGTAATAAATCTTAATAGATTTTATAACTAACCTACTTATATAGGATAAGTTATAGCTATACTACCTTATAGTTATTATAGACCGTCTATTAAAGTTTATATACTTAGAGGTAATAACGTTAATAACGGCTAAGGTATATACTAAACGCTTCCTATTATACTAGTAGCGCCTATATAGCTTCCTATAGGTCTTTATTAGTAATTAAGGTTTAGACTAGGTTAGGTAGTTCTAAAGAACACTATATACCCTAATAGGTATAACCTAGGCCCTTTTAATAGCCTTCTACCCCTAAAGTAATAATAGTATAGAATAGGCTAACTAGGAAGTCTAGGTAATACTATACGTCCTAGTCTCTTATTTATAGTTTAACTAGCCTAACTAACTTTTATACGTATAACTAGCCCTTAATAATTAAAACTCCTTTACTATAGGGTATAGCCCTAATTTCCTCCTCTATAGATTCTATATAGTACCTATTTAACACTAGTTTAAAGCTATACCCCTTCTATATAGGAATTCCCTAACCACCTATACCTATACCTTCCTTATATAGATATAGGTAGGTATTAAGCTTATATAGGTGAGTATTATATACACCTAGTAATAGTAGAAGGATATAGTAGATAAGTCCTATTAGCTAATAGAGCGCTATTAGGTTAGGGATAGGGTATAGTTCTTTTTATATAATATTACTATATCTTAGCTATTAAAGAAACTTAACTAAGTCTACTACTAGTATATAGTAGTAGCTATACTATCTCTACTTATAGTAATATTAGATATCCTAGGGAATATATATAAGACGTTCTATATCGACCTTATTAAACGTATAACTAAAGACCCCTTTCTTTCTTAAGCTATAACGAACTAGATACTAGAACTAGTCCTTATAGATAAAGGCGATAGGTTAGGGCTATACCTATAATATAAGGTAGAGGATATACTATAGATATAAAATAGGTATAGTTAGGGAAAATCGTATAAGGCCTTTACTAAGTAGTAAGACTATAGTAAGCTAATATAGGAACTACTCTAATCGCTAATAGGTATAGAAGTACTAGTATAGTTCGCTTCCTAATAGGGCAACCTTTAATTCTATAATAGCCTAGTAGTAGTAAAACTTAGGCAATATAAGTAATATAATAATACTATAATATAGGCGTAGATAGTTATAGAATTAATATATTAAGATATATAAGATTTTATTAATTAGTGCCCTTTAGTAGGCTTATAGTGTTATAGGTACTATACCTTAGACCTTTAGTATATATAGTCTATACCTAAAACTAAGATATTATACTTATTAATAAAAAAAATAAAGAAAATAATAGAAAATAATTATATTAGAACTAAACCGACTAGTAGTTAGAATATAGTAAATTCTTATAGTACCTATATTAACTATATAAAAAAAAAAAAAAAAACTAAAATAAAATAAAAATAAGGATAAAAGAAATAAAAAAAAAAAAAAAATATAGTAGAACTTCCTTAAAGCTTATTATTATTACTAGACTCCTTATTACTAACTAGATTAGTACTACTTAAAGTATTAAGGGCCCTAAAGACACTACTACCCTAAGACGAACTAAAAATAGTATTAAAGAAGGTATAGCTATAAGAGGGGGTCCTAGAGAGGGTACTATCCTATAATTAGAACTATAAGGAGGGCTAGTTAGGCGTTAAGCTAGTGACCTTAATAATAGGGGTTAAGGTTGTAGTAGTAACGTATAGGCGTATAGTCCTAACCGATATAGAGAGGTTATAAGACTCTTTAAAGCGTATATAACGTATAGGAGAGTATAGATAGGGGTTATAGTAAAGAGAGTGTAAATAGTAATAGCGTAAGTAGGAGTAGGAGTAGGAGTAGAAGCGATAAGAGCGCTTATAGTACTAGGACTAACGAGACTCCTAGTGGTTATTATTATAGTACTATAGGGAGTAAGAGTAGTAATAGTAAGAACCTAAACTAGGCCACTTAATAGTACTAGTAGAGGACATTAAGGTACTAACTAGACCTTAGATAAGAGCTATAGTCTAGGCCTATATAGCTATAGTTTACTATAGGCTCTATATTATTATTACCTATATAGTCTTAAGACTATAGCTAATCACTACTATATTATTATTTATAGTCGTTATAGCCTAAGTAACGTTTAGGCTAGCTTTATATTTACTACTAGTTAAAAGGATAATATACTAACTAAGAGTAGGCACGTTATTACTATTAGAGGGGGTAGAGGGGGTTATAGTGGTAGAAGCGACTTAAGGGTAGGGTAGGTTAGCCTTTAGCTAGGCGATAGTATTAAATAGGTCCCCTATAACGACCACTATAGTGGGTATAGGGACTCTTTACTTTAACCCTTTCTTACTAGGTTAGCTAATAGTAGAGATCTTAGTGGCTATATCCTATAATATAAGCGACTATATATACTTAAAGAGGTAATATAGTATTAGGCTTATAGTAAATAATTAGTTATATAAGTTATAGCTTTTTTTCTATATATAATATCTTTTATATATTACTATTATAGTAGGCTAATACTCTATCTTTAGATAGAATACTATACTAGTTAGGCACTACTTATATAGGAATCTTTCCTACTAGAACGTAATAAGCGCCTCTTTATTAGAGTTACCCTCTATAAGGACACTACCTATAACTTAATATAGATACTAGTAGCCTTCTAGCCTAGCCCGTCTAGTACCGCCTAGGGGAGGAGGGGGTAGGGGTATAGTAGTAACTAATATTTTATAAAGATAGAATATTAAATTAATAAAAGTTTATTAAAAACGAATAAAGAGAACTTAAGAGCTAGTAGAATTTATAGAGAATAAGATAATAAAAAGGAGAGAATTTAAAAAGAAAGAAAAGGGTAGTTAAGAAATAAAAGAATTAAAGGAATAATAGTAGTAAATTATATTTATATTAAAAGTAACTAGGCTAAAGTAAATAGTTACTTACTTTTATAACCCCTTCTAATATAGGCCTTAACACCTAACTATACGAACCTAAATAGCTACCTATAATAAGAGACTTATATATAAAAAGGTAATAGTTAATAGAAGCAACCTATCCTTCTAACTACTCTTATTATTTCCTAGCTAAGGACGATACTATAAGGTAAAATCGTAAAATAGGCGTTTATAGACGACCACTAAACAACGAGCTAATAAAGTGCTACTAGATATATAATACTAAACTATAGAATCGTCTTAGCGATAAGAGAGGGGTATAGTAATAGGGTAGACACGGCTCGTTAGTAGTACCTTACTAATAGTAGGGGCTAGTAGGGGGGCTATGTGATAGAGTTAGGCTCTAGCCTAGCTTAGGTAATACCTATATAACCGGTTATATATACTATTACGAGAGTAAAGTAGAGCCACCTTATTTTAGCTATTTTAGACCGACCTCCTAGCCTCATCCCCTTTCTACTCCCTAAGAGTTTTTAATAAACATCCTTCGTGGCACCTACTCGTAGTAGCCTAGGGCTAGCCTGTAATAAAGATAATTAATTAAATAAAAAAGGAGCTAACTCTAAGGCCGAAAGTCTAGGACACCCTTAGGGGGTGCCGCCTAGGAATTGTGTAGGTTCTATAGCTAATTTATAGGGTTTCCTCCCCCTCTCGTGTCTCGTGACCCGTCTTTCTGCTTGACATCGGCAGTCGGGAGAAAGTGGGCACGGCCCGTCTCCGGTCAACGGCGCCGAGATAGGGATCTGCTTATAACATGCCCTTCCCGACGTAAAATTGAAAAGTCTTACCAAACAGATAGCCAGCAGCCCTCCTCAGCTTCCAACCATGACCTCCCGACCACCGCCCGCCAAGGACGAGCCCATCCTCATCGTCGGCGCCGGCGTCTTCGGCCTCTCCACCGCTCTCGAGCTGGCCGACCGCGGCTACACCGACGTCACCGTCCTCGACCGCTTCGCGCCGCCCGCCCCCGACGGCAGCAGCGTCGACGTCTCGCGCATCATCCGCTTCGACTACGGCGACCCGCTGTACGGCGCCATGGCCCGCGAGGCCGCCGCCCGCTGGGCCGCCGAGTACCCGGACCACTACCACCAGTCCGGCTTCCTGATGCTCAACGAGGCCGGCGACGGCGACGGCGCCGGCGCCTACTTTGCCTACACCAAGCAGTGCGTCGCCGTCGACGACCAGCTCGGCCGCACCATCGAGCTCTACGACGACGCCGCCCGCCTGCGCGCCCGCCTGCCCTGCGTCCCCGCTCGCCTCGACGGCTTCCGCGCCTTCTACAACCCGCGCGGCGGCTGGGCCGACGCCGCCGGCAGCATCACCCAGCTCGCCACCCGCTGCACCCGCGCCGGCGTCTCCATCCTCTCCGGCGCGCGCCGCGGCACCGTCGCGCGGCTGCTCTACCACGACGATAACGACGACGCGCGGGTGGTCGGCCTGCAGACCCGCGACGGCAGCCGCCTGCCCGCGGCGCTCGTGGTGCTCGCTACCGGCGCCTGGACGAACCACCTGTTGCGCGTCGCGCACGCGAGCTCCGCGTCCGCGCAGCCCGTCGGCTTCGTGCAGCTGACCGCCGCCGAGGCCGCGACGGTGCGCGGCATGCCCGTCACGATCAACTCCAACACGGGCGTCTTCGTGTTCCCGCCGACGCCGGGCACCCACCTGCTCAAGGTGGCGCGCCACGGGTTCGGATACTCGACGGCGGAGACGGTGGAGGACGGGCGCGGCGGGCCCCCGAGGGTCTTGTCGTGCCCGCGCAGGGACGCGGACAATGCGCGTAACTCGTTTGCGCCCCAGGACGCGCAGGAGGCGCTGCGGCAGGGCCTCCGCGATTTGGTGCCCGAGTTTGCGGACCGGCCCTGGTCCCGGCTCCGGCTCTGCTGGTACTCGGACACGCCCGAGGGCGACTTCATCGTCGACCACCATCCGCAGCTCCCGGGCCTCTTTCTGGCCACTGGTGGCTCAGGACAGTAAGTCTCTCCTCATTAACCTGGCTCCCTAAGACATCATCCTTCGGTTCAGGAGCTGACTTGAGAAACATCGCAGCGCGTTCAAGTTCCTTCCGGTACTGGGTAAGCACATCGTCGATTGTCTGGAGAACAAGGCTGCGGAAAGTCTGAGATACAAGTGGCGCATGCGTCCAGACTCGGGCCAGAGCGAGATCAAGATCGGCGACGGAAGCCGGGGCGGGCCGCCGCTGAGAAGCTTGACTGCCCTGGAGCAGTCCAAGTTATGAGGGCAGACCAAGTTGAAGTTCATGGCTGAACCTGGTTTGCAGACGCACCTGTTGGTAGAGTGGAAACATTACATAGAAAGAAAGAACTGTTTCTAAACACCCAGCTTGACGTGTACTCTTCGACGACATCTGTTTCAGCCCCCTAATCAAATCGCAAGTTGCAATATAACTCCCAGAACCAAACACTGCAGCCATAACAACAACCCCAGACTAATCAATACAGACCTTTCGTGATTATCCTTGAATTCGACCCAAATGACTACATCTTCGTACGTAGAAAAAACAACTTCCAAAGCAAAATGTGACTACGGTTAATACAAAGCACCCTCCTACTGCGCCACTGCAACCCCATCACCTCGCGCACTCTACATCCTGTGTTTCTCGGAATCTATAATCTTGTTAATGTTGATCCGACATCGTGTCACGCAATTTAAGACGTACCAAGTCGAGAGTACAACAGGTACAGAGCCATCCGGTTGCATTCCTCGGTGCCTGTGACTGTAACCAGTCGCTCGTTGCTGTTGTCCTGGGGCTCGTTGATCTTGATGACACTGCCGCTCAACTGGCGTATCTCATTAATCTTCGATCCACCTTTGCCAATGATTGCGCCGACCATGTCGTTAGGAATGTAAATCTGCTGAGTCATTGGTCCGCCAGGCATGCCAGCATGCATGTTTTGCGCCTGAGGGCCACCGTGAGGCTGCGCTCCAGTATGCGGTGGCATGTGTTGCTGAACATGAGGAGCAGCTGTCCCATAGGCGCCAGCTTGGCCGCCATAGTGCATCGGCATGCTGGGGACTGCTGCTTGGGCGCCAGCGTGAGGAGGATACTGCGCCGGATAGGGAGCGGGCGCCGGCATCGGTGGGCGGCGCTCCGAATGGCGTCCGTAGTTCTCGCTACGGCCATACTGGCCAGAGGCAGGCTGCGGGCTGTAAGGAACCACTTGCATGCCACCGGGAATGGAACCAGCGGGTGCACCGCTCCTGGTAGCATAGGCAGAGGAGGCAGGTCCACCGAAGCGTTCGTTTAGTTGCTCAAGAAGCGTCGAGCCAACATAGTATGTTGCAATGTGTACAGCATCAGCAACGCCCATCACTACCAGCGAACGCTCACTGGACATGGGAAGGCAGGAATCCGAAGCATTAAGCCGAGCCCCAGACGCTTCCTGGATTTCGCGGATGCGAGCACCGCCCTTTCCAATGATAGAGCCAATGAGGATATGGGGAATAAGGAGACGAAGCGGATACGTCTTTGACGAGGCAGTGGAGGTCTCTGTTAACGGCTCATTGTTGAGGGTCCGGATGATCAGGCCAAAAGCCTAAGGGGCAGGTTAGCGAATCGTTTCACGCATTACCAAGGGTTATTACCTACCTTAGCCACCGCATCTACAATCCCACTGACTGTGAGGATGCGCTCGACGGCTCCCTTTTGGTAGTCGCTAACGGTGCATTTGGCATTCGACATCTTGCGAATGTTGGAAACATTCTCGCCGCCCTTGCCAATGATAGTGGCGGCTTCTGGGCTAGATATGACGGCGCGGATGTGAATCCAGGATGTTTCATCATGCGCGTTGGCGGAGGATGAGGCTGCACCGGCTGTAGCAGCCACCTTGTCATCAGCAGTGAGCTCACCAGTGCCAGCCTCTGTCTCGGTCTTTGAACCATTAGAGGCGTCCTCGCCGTTCTTGTCGATGCTCTCGGCCGCGTCCTCGGAGGACTTTGTGTGCTTGGCATCGGCGTCGTTCTTGAGAACTTTATCGAGGGCGGGACGCTTCGCATCTGGTTGGTCTGTAGCGCGAGAAGGAGAGGAAGCCTCCTCCAGGGGTCGCTTCGTCGACTGGGTCGGCTGCGGCGGTGGTGAGGAAGACATGGCTCAGAATTTCACGCGTTTGTTTTTCGAACGTGCTTAATAAGAGTCGTTCTGATAGAATATTTATTGATATCGTCTTATCTACACTCAGGGGGTTTTCAGGAGGAAAACGTGCTGGTGCAGTGACGGACGGGGTCGAGGAGCTCGAGTCGTGTGAAGTCTTCGTGAAGTGGCGTCGAGCAGCCTTTGGGCAGGACGGGCTGGAGAGAGGTGGCAGAGGAAAGCTTCAAGAAGCCGAGGCAGGAAGAACGTGCGAGTTCGTGATCGAGAAACAGTGCCGAAAATGACTCTGATGCAGAGGAAAGGGAGGACGAAGAGGCGAGATGAGGATTTGGATGACTTGAGATGGAAGAGAGGATGGTGTAGCGAAATCGAGGATGGAAGAGTTCTCTTGGGGATGGAAGAGGCAGGCAAGCAGCTCAAACCTATCTTTATCTTTCCTTTTTTTCTTTCTTTCCTTCGTCGCTACGCTCTCGTGGTATCGCTTGACTTGGTGTCACGTCAGGTACAGCCTCAGTGCGTCTGGTCGCAGGATGCGCGTCAGGGATACCTGGGTGGTTGACAGATAGCTTTTTGTCGCGCGCAAGGGACTCGTGGCCAAGGACCGTCAACCGTCTATCGGATCGTCGCGGATCGGAAAAAAAAAACAGTCCCGGACGAGTTACAACTCGGCGACACTAGTGCCAGAACGCTGAAAGCCCAATCCTCAAGGGAAAAAAAAAGAGGCGAGGGGATGGCGATGATTAGGGTAAAGCAGATAGCTCGGCGCAAAGGGAAGGACGGGGTCTCCTTGGACTTGCCCCCAGAAAAGAGAGCTGATGCCCTTGCCCCCCATTTCGATGAGTCACGTGCTCTTTCGATAATTGAAAGCGGACGGACCACGTTTGCCTGGTGGGGACAGTGCGAATGCAATCCAGAAATAGGGCTTGGAGGAGCGATCCGGTGAGCGCACTCCACTGTGTGCGGCCAGCCAGGCTCCTATACACAGTGCGAATATGGCCACGCACGGGTAGAACGCTTTGTGTCAACGCGAACGCGCTCAGCTGTCTGTGATGGATGCAGGGATGATCTACGGAGAGTCAGTGGACAAATAAACAGATTTGACGAAACAAGGATGGTCTTCCGCTGAAAATACCCCATTTAACGTTTCATCACCACGGCGGTATGATGGCGTCCTCCGAAGACACCACCCATGCCAACAACCTCGAATACACGCTCAAAGAACTACGGCGCGAAGTACGGGAACGCGAGCAGCAACTGAGTAGAGTACGTTCTATTTAGTTTTACATATCAGGCCAAGTCTAACACAAGACAGTTGCGCGCCTCTCAGGAAGATGCCATTCTCTCACCCATAGTCCAGGTGCAGGTCATCACCGCGGCCTTGGACAAAGTCACTGATGCAGAGCCATTTGTACCCATCACAGGTTCGCTACTGCCCTCATTAATAGCCCTGCGCAAGACGCACGCTACTATTGCAGAGTCAAATGCTCTGGTAGAGGAGCAAGCCAAATCACAGGAAGCGCAGAACAAGCGGCTAGAAGCCGACCGTGCGGCCCTCAAAGACCAAAAACTCATACACGAGGCTCTTACAGCGCGGATAGCGTTGCTGCAAGAGGAATTAAACTCAAACGCGGATGTCACACATGGCAATGCCGTCAGCGCCAAGAGGGAGGAGCTGAAGCAAAAAGCCAAGGACTACAGCAGAAGAAAACGGCAGCTCATGATTGATCTCCTGGCATTTATGGAGCGCGAGCTCGCACCGCTTCTCGTGGCCGAGGAGATGGGCGGGCCGGTGGTGGGAGATCTGATGGACATTGACGCCAGCGACCTCGCCGCCGGATTCACCACACAGGGCAGACTCAAGAAGGCGGGCAAGGGCGACGCTGGCCGGGACAAGGGGCAGCGACGCATCGACGAGATTTGGGGCAGGGATGGCGGGGAGGGCGGGAGACGGCCAGCAGCTGATAATCAGCGGAGGCGGCCGCTAAACGACGTGGAAGCTGCTGCGGAGGAGATGCGATGGCTCACGGAACAGCTGCTCAACAAGATGACTGAAGCGGCGGGTAACACGGAGGATTCGTACGTGCATATCGGGCGCGAGTCCGCTGCGGTTCGATTCCTGATACGATCCAAAGTGGCGCAGTACCACCCGAGAGATATTTCACGGATCAAACTGATCGACTTTGGACGAGAGCTTGAAGAATGAGGAGGGGTGGAGGGCATAAATGTGTGGGTGGTAGTGGTGATAGGTGCGGCAATATAATGATACATATAATGGTAGCAATATTACAGAGTTCAAATGTAATGCATTGGATTACGAAGCCCGAGATTGTAACTTGTGACTGGCTTGACGACAGGCCAGCAAAGCCTTGTTTGCCGGATCGAGGCTCGTGAGCGCTTGATTGCGCGGATTACGTGTCAAGGAGTATCAGCCTCGTTCCTAGCTAGGTATGTAGGTAGCAGTCATCTGGGACAATTCATTGGTTGTTATTCAGCTGGAGAGCAGATTGATGACAAGATAAGCAGCGATGGGGAGGGGTATTTATTGAACACCGTTTCCAGCCGATGACAGTGCATTGTCAATGGATGACAGTGCATGTTGGAGGGGGGGAGAGCGGGCGCTACAGCCACTAATATCCTCTGAAAACCCGCATTGTCAGCAAGCCTCAAGCCACTGAACTCAGTCTGCACTGTGCGGCCTGTACAGTACGGCGTCGCCTGTAAACCCTGCCTGTGATTGCTCTGGACAACGGACAAGGCCCGAGAATTCCACGGGCGCTCTGCGGCCGATGCAGCTGTCGTCCTGACCACCTTTCCGCAACTCGAGTGCTTTGCTGCATTCTTCTTCATCCTCATCTCTGACACTGTCACTGTCATCTGTTTGCTGGCTGCATCCATCGCCTCGTCTCGCCTCCATCTTGACTGATCTGGTCGCAGCCTAGGTAGATAGATATTCGACGACAAACACCAAAGAAGATGGCCTGGATGAAGCGACTTTGGCACGTCGCCGTCGCCGCTGCGACCATGGGAACCTTCTCCTTTGTTGCTGCCCATGGTGGCGAGGAACATCACAATGATGCCGGCGCCCTCCCGGATATCGCACAGTTCTGTCTCAACGCCTGGGACCGCCAAGGGCCGCGTTTCTGCATGGCCGCCAGCATGTACCACAACCATTCCACTTCGGCCCACGACATGCTCGTCTCCGTTGAGGTCACCCGGCCCGCTGACGCCGCCCTCGCCAGCACCGGCTGGCTCGCCATTGGCTCCGGCGCTGTCATGTCCGGGTCCCTCATGTTCGTCGTCTACGGCGACCCCCTCACCAGCCAGGGCCCCTTTGTGAGCGCCCGCGGCGTCGAGCTTGGCAACGGCCACACACCACCTGAAGTGCTCTCCCGCGACGACCCCAGCCTCAACCACGGCGTGCTCGTGCAGCAGCTCGGCGCCGGCGAGTGGCGCGCCGGCGCCGACGGGACGCACGTCGGCCTGGTGCGCTTCGCGTGCTACGGATGCACCAACTGGCAAGGCCACCCCGTCGACGCCGAGGCGACGTCGCAGCCGCTCATCTGGGCCTTCAACGGCTTCGAGGACATGGCGCCGCACGCCTGGGACCAGCCGCTGCGCAAGCACGTCGGCACCAGCGGCTGGGGCAACTTCTACGCCAACCTGCAGGCCGCCGAGACGCACCACGCCGCCGGTCCTCCCGCCATCGTCCCCGGCCACCAACATATCAACGCCGCCGCCACGCACATCAACGCCAAGCCGCCCACCTTCTTCCAGCGGCTGCGCGCGCGCCCCGCCGCCCACGCGCACGGCTTCCTCATGCTCCTCGCCTTCCTCACGCTCTTCCCGCTCGGCGTCGTCGGCATCCGCTCCGGCCTCGACCGCGCCTTCAAGTACCACTGGGCCATCCAGGCGAGCGCCATGTGCGTCGCCTCCGTCGCCGCCGCGCTCGGCATCTACATGAGCCGCGGGAACCTGCTCGGCTCCGCGCACCAAAAGGTCGGCCTCGCCGTCTTTGCGCTGCTGTTCGCGCAGGCCGCGTCGGGCTGGTGGCACCACGTCCGCTTCGTGCGCATCCGCCGCCGCACCTGGGTGTCGTACGCGCACATGACGCTCGGCTGGGGCATCATGCTCGGCGGCTGGGCCAACGCGGTCACCGGCGCGATGCTGTTCGGTCTCGGCAGGCCGGGGCTGCTGGTGCTCGTCGGGCTCGTCGCGACGGAGATGATGGCGCTCGTGGCCGTCGTGTACGTGGCCAGGAGGAGGGCGCGACAGGACCGGGCCAAGGCCACGCCCAAGCCGACGGACTGGAGAGACGGGGTGAACGAGGAGTACTTTGCGCTGGACGACGCGGACAGCGAGGACGACGATGAGGGGGATACGTCGAGCAGGAAGTCGGACGAAAAGCTACGGCCGGCAAAGTATCACAAATAAGCAGTCTTGATAGCGGAAAATCTGTTGATATAGTACTGAAATAAGGAGAATGCTTGTTCAAGGACAACCGTCGCCACGCACCCTCCCATTTCCCTGCCAGACTAGTTGGCATGGGGAAATAAATCCGTCTCCAGCGTGGGAAAGTATGCTTTATTGTATATCACGCGTTTGGTAATGAACGGCCCATTCAGATATAGATAACTGGCCATCGCGGCGAAAACGTAGCTCTCAGGGTTTTTTGTGTAAAGGGTTCTCAGCGGGCCCTCCTTCTCTACACCTTTAAGGATGTCCGTTATGGAATCTGCATCGTTGGGTAAGCAATTGAGCAGGATGGATGAACAAGACTTCTCAGCATGCGCCCACCAAAAGAACTGAAAGAGATAGGGGATTCTTCTTCTTCTTTTCACATTCTTACTTACAGCTAACATCGGACGAGTCGTCGTCATTGTCTGTCAAATGGTAGAGCTCATGATAAAGTGTTGCCGATCTGGGAAGCATCCAGTCGAGCTGGTATTTTTGCTGTTGCAGGTCTCCTTCAGGGTAGTTGTCCGGGTCCACGGTCTCGGCCAAGGATGGAAACGAGTGAGTGTTGACCTTCCCGTTGCCGGAGCCCCTCCGATCTTCGAAAACCAGAGGGCAAAGTAGGAGTAGTCTAGTAGGCGTGCCGATGGTGTAGGGTTCGACACCGTGTAGTTGTCGTGTTATCTTTGGGGTCAGCCTTGTCACGGCGCCCTGGAGCGTGGGACCGCAGACGTGGTCGCGGGGCAGAATAACGTAACCGTTGAAGTGTTTGCACCAAAACGGACGCTTAATCGTCCAATCTGTTTCTGGAAATATGGCGCGAAAGTCGAAATAGGAAGTAGGCTCGTTTGTGTTCGGGTCTCTCTCGACGATGTACTCGCCCTTGTTGTCTCGTACGGCGCCGTCCGGATCCTCAAGTTCAAACTCGCTTCCTGAGCAAAACAAAAGAGGCTTACCGGGCCGGTCAGAACTCCTGAGACCTCCGCCGTTCAAAAACTGAGTGACGCCCGCGATTCGCTCTGTGGCATGTAAGAAACCAGCAATGGATTACGAGGGAAAGCCTTTCTATCCTCCGTATTTCAAAAAAGGGGTCTAAAAACTTACCTTTGACTAGCCTCATTGTTTCAAGGTCGTCTTCATACCCTCTTAGTGGAATTGTACCAAAAAATGTCATGAGTATCATCGTGAAAGGCGGGATCCCTGATGCATCGCGAGCCGCAGTCTCGAAATCAGAATGTAGTTTCTTGACCTCGTCAAGCCACATTTGAAGAATTTGAACCCTCTCTTTGCAGCTATCGCCCAGCTCAAAGAGATCGTCAATCTTGCTGCTGGGGTTATCTCTCGGATACAACGACTCGAACGCATCCGCCGTGTCGAATGAGCCATTGGTAGGGAGGACGCCAGCAAAGGCGACCGACACGAAGACGTGAGCAATGAGGGGCAATCTTGACCACAACATTTTACAATTGTTGATTGCTGTTAGGTGCCAAAAAATAGATGAAAAGCCAGAAGACGTAACTGATAGCCAGGGATGGAAGATGTAGGGGGGTGTGTAGGGGGGAAATTGGAGCTCTGTGGATATATCTGGCTCTGGACACTGTTTGATGAGTTAACGGAGAATTCACTTATTGAAGAATTTTCATTAATAATTTTCCTTTTCCTTAAATTGCTACAGCTTGCAAGGATCTTTTCCTGGGGGGGGGACTACGGAGACCAGAGACGTAAGGCACGCGAGAAGCAGGATGCTAGAATAGGCAGTTGTGATCGCGTTACTATAGAGGAAGGAAAGATATATTGCCAAACTTGGAAAAATGAATGATAGATATTATGGCCGAGAATGACAAAGAGAAGTCTATTTTTCTTTTCTAAAAAAGGATGAACTCTAGAAATGACTGCCAAGTTCCGCAAATACTCTTGAGTAACTATGCATACTTGGTAGACCTTCCGCGCAAGATCCCTCACAAGCCTGTATCTAATAAACCGACCTACTTCCTTTTCTTCCACCAGTACTGGGGCGTTAGCCAATATACTCGTATACCCTTGACTGTCCATTACTCACTGGCCACGCTTGGATGTCAACAACGGCAGTGGGCCATAGAGCCGCCCCAACCAGCACCTGGGGGAGCGACGTTGTTGCAGCATCGGCCGCCGCATGTGTATGCCAAGGTCCACTGAGAGTTATTCCAGTCGCAGTAAATGATGTCTGTGTGCGCATTGTCGCAGGCGGTATACTGCTGGTTGACGTTGTGGTCGCACCATTCACCTACATTCACAGCGAGCGCCGCCGGAGCCAAGAATGACCTGGATGGTGAAGAGGGACTTGATGACCTGCATTTCAAATTTGATGGGAATTCGAGGGTTAGGTCTGGGATGCCTCGCAATTCCGGTGCGGCATGCCTATCTTTTCTACTCGAGCAAAAGGGACGACTGAAGGAGTAAAGTGAAGCGGCTGCTACCACACGCGACTTGAATCGGGCAGCAGTGATCACACAAAATCACCCGAGAGAGCGCGGATTTCCCGAAGTTTTCATTTATGCCGCTAGGTCCGCAACATGCACAGCACGGGGAACGGCGGCCGCCAAGTACTCTCGTAACAGCAAACTGTGTGTATGTGGATGTATGTATGCATGCACCAGGAACAATACGATTTCACGGACTCTGCAAATTCCAAGCATACCCGGCCTTCCTGATCAAGTATCATGCCATTTCCCACAATCTCACGTAAAGTATTGTTGCGCAACGTGGGGACCATGTATGTAGAAAAGGCAATACAAATATAACATGCAGCTTTCAACCCACTGAGAAATGGAGCGCGCTGCATCCCGATACCGATCTCCGCGGAAGCTTGACTGATGTGAGAATGAGTCAAATGAACAGAGCAATGTAGCCCTGTGGAGATACTCGGGGCTTATTAAATGCATCATGGCAGGAGATTATTACTCTTCTCAGCAACGAAGCCAGTTCCGGTTTCCAGAACCCCTGTAATATTGGCTGAGGGTCATATTTGAAGACTTATCATAACCAAACTCATAAACACATACTCACTGGGGCTCTCGTTGGCTAAGCGGTAAGCTTGGCCAGCCAAAACACCCGACTGAATCCAAGGTCCGTCGCGTAGTGTGATGAAATGTTGTGGAATCTTCTACGGCAAAAGTTCAATGGTGGCTTAACTCCATACCTGACTGTGTCCAGCCCGTGGCTAACCCTGAAACTTGACGGAAGCCTGAATGAACCTTTTCTTTATGGGCCAAATTGCATGTGTGGCCAAATCGTTACGGCGAGATGTTGCTAACCTCGTCCCGGCATTCCCAGACGAGAATTTACAGCAACTGCGATACCTGTCAGGTCGCAAAGAAGAAGGCATCATCAATCTAATGAAACCATGGAGTTTCCCTGCTGTTTGCATTTCCTGAATATCGCCACCATTCCTAGAACCGTTGGTCGCATCTAAGACGCCTCGACAGTGCGACGTAGTCTCCCTGAATTGCACACTCTGTACTCGTTTCAACATCTTGTGCACTGGTCGAGGACAGACTCGCTACAAATTCAAAAAAATATTTTGCCTCGAATACGATACATCGAGTGCCACAGAAAAAGAAGCCTAGCAGCGTAGTGCCGAGCCGGCAGCCGACACAGACTTCATTCCGCGACCTCGAGATCGTTGCGCCTACCACGCTGTCGCTGCCACAATCAGAATTATTGAAAGTTGAAAACAAGTGTTACTCAGAGATTACTCGGCAGAATTGACGAAGCGCTTCCTTTCGGCTTTCGAGGTCGACGATGCGATGCTAGACAGACATCTCGCGCCTGACGAGCTGGATGACATACATACCAGAGCGCCCCGGCGCTAATGAGTTGCTTGATAAGGCAGCATCGGCGTTTCTGGATGTATTCAAATTTATCCAGACCGACGCAGGGAGCAGTGCGGCATCGCCAGCGTATACGGTTGCTATGGAATGCCTAGAGCCGGCGCTGAAGGACCAACACCAGGCCAAGTCTCCCACGCTGGCAATCAGAGCCAAGACGCATATCATTCTCTCGGCCTTGGCATCGATTCGCACGAAAAGACATTCACTGGACAGCTAACGCCACTTTCCGATGTTCATCACTTAGGTCCTAGCATGTAAACAATATCTCCTTGTTTGCTTGAGCGGGGGTGAGAAACCATTAGCCACCATTATAAGACACATTTGAGACGACGGCTGTAATTCTGATCATTTTATAAAGGAATTCTTTTTACACGCGCACTATTTGCCGTGTGATATTTGATTTCAAATATAGGCGGTCAAGAATCGAGCTCGGCTACTAGTTACTGTGTCTGTTTGTAGGTAAAGTGCCCCTACCTACAAACAGGAGCTGCAAGCGGGGACATCTTCCTCCCAACATCATCACCAACTCTGCCAATGATGACAAGCCAAAAATCCGAATATGCTTCATCTGATAATCATGGTATTTATTATGTTTTTTTTACTTGTATGCAACAACGGCTAACCTTACAGCTGCCTTGTGCTCTCACGTATTGTGGCCGTCAACGACTAAACGATGGTGCGGCATTCTACGCGTAAATGTCCATTCCGCGCGCCTGTGTCTACCATCGAACGAAAACACTTCGGATTCCTTGGGCATCTTGCATGAGGGTAGCGACTGGAAAATACACGCTGTAGTAGAGTGTGGCACGTACCAGAGATCTTCGGCGGCTTCCTATTGGCGTGACTGGCCTCTGAAGTCGCAGGGACGGTTTCTTCAGCATGAAAGAATTAACACAATCGCTTTCTGGACGTTGCCGGAGGCCTGCCTCGAGTACTGGGTGTGTGAGGACTCCCTGAAGCTTACTGTCCATGTAATGGCGCAGAAATACGGGACTCAAACAACCGTTCTTCTATGTTCTTTCCGCACCGAGCCGAAGCAGCTGGAGATGCACCAGTCGCTGCAGGTCGACAGCCATCATGGCGAAGGCTTGCTCTCTTTGAGCCTCTCATTTTCCTCCCAAGAGTTTCAATCCCTGTCGGAGCTCCTGTACCCCTTGATCCCGACAGAACATAGTCCAGGTAATGTCTTGTACGTCTGTGGTGGGGAGTTTCTCAGGTATGCCCTGGTGGCTGTTCGTTCCGCCGCTGAATCGCCTCTTCGAACCGGCTTGCTTGATGCCACACAAGGAGCGGCGCCATTTATCAGCCCAGTTACCTTTGTCTACCGAGCAGAAAGGACACTGTTTTACCTAGCCACGGTTATTCCTGGTGGTGGAAATCTCTTCGTCCACCTTCAGCGAGAGAGACGCTTTACCGAGGAACGTGTAAGGAAATACGGAGCCCAACTCATCTGCGCGCTGGAGTGGCTTCATAAGAATGATACTGTTGCATGGTTACGCCCAGAAAATGTCATGCTGGACTGTTTTGACCATGTTTGTCTCTCTGCGCCCACGGCCTTCATTCTTGAGGCGGAGATGGACGCAACGCCTGTCGAGTTCCTGGCGCCTGAGCTCAGTCAGGGTCTTCTGCGAACGAGAATGACGGACTGGTGGGATCTCGGCATTCTCTTGTATGAAATGTTAACCGGCCTTCCCCCTTTACTTCCTTGTGCTGGGCAAGACGTCCGGAGGAAGAAAGGGGGGGTCGACCTGTCATTCCCAAGCTATCTTTCCGCCTCAGCCAAGGAACTATTAAGCATGCTTCTGCAGCCCGCACCGGAGAAGCGCTTAGGTGCGAATGGCATTGAGGGGATATTGGGTCACTCTTTTTTCCAGAGCATAGCGCGGCAAGAATGGGACAACAGAGACACAAGTGTCTTCCGGTCTAGCAGCCACAATGACGTGCTCACACTTGCGCCTTCAGATGGACCTGGGCCTTCGAGGTCTTCGGCACGACGAAATTCTCACGGTGTGCTCTACGAAAAAGTAGAGCTGGGCCCAGCACTTTTTTGGCAACCTTTGGGTGTGATGATGAGCGAGGAAGCGCGTGCAATTTATTCTAGCCCAACGCCTCCAGATACAGCATGGCAAATTGTCTGGGATGATGCGGTCGCAGACTTTCGTTTCTCAGACTCCGTAACCGGAGAAGCCCGTCCGTCAAGCGAACAAGCTAAACTCTGTGATCTTGAGAACTTGGAGTCAATATTGTCGTGGTGGAACCTGCGCCTGTCGGAATTAGGAGTACCTAGCGAGCTTTGCTATTTGCCGGGCCATGTCTACTCGCTACCCAGTTCGTCACTGGCCAAATCTTTTGCGCCGTTTTACCTAACTAGAGCGCTTGCAGTTGCCCTAAAAATGCAATGCAGTGCAGAGATTATTTGCCAGATCCTCGATCGCGGTGCGGATCTCGACACGATAGTTCTTATGTGGCAGGAGATATATGATACTTATCTTATGTCAGAACCACACCCTGACAGGGAGATCCCAGTTACACCGCTCGAGTGGGCAATCGAACATCAAAGAATGGATCTTGTGGACCTGTTTCTCGAACGAGGGGCTGATATCAACTTCGCCGGGTATCCGGAACACGGCCCTCCTCTGGTCACGGCCGTGCTGCGTCGAAATCTCTCTCTCGTGCGTCGGCTGACCGGTAAGACAGAAAAATGTGCAGCTACCAGGGCTCTGTGTCTTGCCGTGGAGCAGGAGGATCCTCTGATGGTCGAGGCTCTCCTCGCCAGCTCTGTAATATGTGAGTATGAGGATCCCAAGTGGCCTCAGCGACGGGAGTGCTGGGGGGGCATCTTCGTCCCTGATCCTCGGCTGGATGATGACTCTCACTTTACACCACCTCTCGCACGCGCCGTGCGTCTTGGGAACATGGAGCTGGTGTGCTTGCTACTCGACCACGGTGCAGATCCCAACGTGGCGTACCACAACATATGTTGCGGGCATCCTCGACAGGCCGACCGCAAATTGCATCTGCCGCGTCCGCAGTACACTTGCGGCCGCCCGGTCTATCTCGCTGCGGAGCTCAAGTTTGACGAAATCGTCGAGGTGTTGATCAGAAGCGGTGCGGACATCTATCTCCAGCACCCCAGAGCCGTTGAAGTGCAGGGTCCTTTTGAGTATTATATGCCTCACAAGTGTTCAGTAGTTGCGAGAAGCGTGCATCTGGCTGTGGTCTCACGCCTCGAGGCAGAGGCCAGCAAAATCACCAAGAATGAATTGGAAAGGTAACAGTTATAGCCCAAAGCCGAAAGAAAATCTGTGTTCAGAAATACGCGTTTACCAAGGATACATATAAGCATCTGGCGCCTAGATGAGTATGCTTTTGGAAATAGTTGCGGCATAGCTCTAGAAATGAGGGAATAGGAGACACTTGGGTAGCTAGCAGACACTGGATTTGGGCAGAGGGTCAATGGCGCAAGTGCCCTTACTAACACAGTCGCTTTCCTGGGTGGCGCAGGAGATGTACAACGACTTGAAATCCCAACCTCCCGACCAGAGCGTCCGACACTGTCCGCGGCTCGCGTAGCCATAGCCAAACCACTTACCCTGGCAGTTGGCCTGCTCCCAATAGCTGATGCGGACCTCGCCATTCGGGCAGGTTCCCTTGGCGGAAATGTCGAGCGACGAAACCTTGCAGTCGGTGTTGACGCAGTGACCGGCGCCGCTCGGCGGAAACTCCTCCGTGCTGTGGATAGCGCCGACGCAGCCGTCGCTGTACCTCGTCTCGAGTACAATGGAGGGGATCAGGTGCACACAGGCGTAGGTATTCGCCCAGAGACCACCGCAGTTGCTGCCCGTGTTGGGGTTCCAGAGGATGAAGTCGGCGAGGGAGATGCCGGCGGCGGAGGCGACGGCGCCGCAGTTATCGCCGGGCTTGATGAAGACGAAGCGGTCGCAGTTGGCCACCATACCCGGCTGTGTCGGCTGCGGAGTAGTGATGCTAGGAAGGAGTCAGGAAGTGCTAGGTGAATGATAGAGCGCATGTTACATACCCGTTGGAGGGGACGGTGGTGGTGGGTGGCGGCTCAGTGGCATGGGTTGCTCCGGGAACATGTACGCAGACATAATAGCCCAGCCAGAGACCGGTGCAGTCTGTTGTAGGGTATGGGTTAGATGATGGACGGGAGTTGAGTTGGGGGCAAAGGAACTTGCCTGCTTTCACGGCGGGATTCCAGCGAAGGAAATCAGCGGCGTTGATGTGGTACTTGGACTCGACAGCCGCACAGGTGTCGCCTTGACTAACGAGGTAAAAGTCGTCGCAATCAGAAGCCATTCCCGCCTGAGTGGGTGCATGCTGAGGTTTCTCAGTGGTGCTGGTACTGCTGCTGGTCGTCGTTGTCGTTGTCGAGGTCAGTGTAAGTGGGTGAAAGTCCACCTCAACGCAGTAGTAGAGGCCCCGGATCATCTGGCAATCCTTGCCTGTCTCGCCAACGCTCGGGTTCTGTGCTCAGGGTGAGCGAGGGAAGTTTTTTGCAGAGTTTCAGACATACCCATTCCCGAAATTGGTCCTTGGTTATGCCAAAGGTCTTGGTAATCTTGTCGCAGGACAGCAGGTACGAGTCCTGAACCCATTTGCTGCAACGAGAGGTCGCCCCCGGCATGGCAGCTCCCGGGGGATCAACCAGGTATGCGCTGGATAGACTAACAAGGGCAGAGGCCCAGTAGAGTGACTGTTGCATGCGGACCATTTTGAGGATGTCGCTGTTGTGCCTTGGATACTGGAAGGGACTCTACGGGAAGGAGAAGACGGAACGTGAAAGAAGGGGTGTCGTAGTTGGTCTATCTATCTACATGTCTTTCATCTCCAGTCTTCAAAGGTAATATTCGCCCATAATAAGACTAAGGTAATACTCATTAGTTACGGAAGAAACAAGACGAAGTGAGAAGCGCGGCAGAGGGGGCAACAGTCCACTACTGTGGGCATCACCTCTCATTCTCGTCGTGCCCCTTAACAGGCAAGACTTGAGGCTTTGGGCTTTCGAATGCAATTTTCAAATCAAAAATCAGCATTGGTCCACTAACTATATCCTTCTCACGCCACTTGGCCCATTCGAGTTGCATGAACAGCTCCATGTCTAATCAATACTACGGATGCACATGCGCCTCCGCGCATATGGGGCCTACAGCTGCATGCTGCGCTATTTCCATTAGTGCTTCACGAGAATTGTAATTTTCTGGAAACAAAAACTAATTGCCAATTTTGGTGTATACCGCCGCTGTCTTGCAGGCTCGCCGGATCCCATGTTACTTACTATCCTGGGTGGAATAGCGACAGTAAACCTGTAAATGGAGGTGATTCTTGGTGGGGTGTCCATTCAGAAAATATAATTGAAGAATTAAAACGTTTTTTCTTAAGTTGTGAAAACAGTAATGATAATATGTCTTGATTTTCATGGCGAGTACAAGAGTTCCTGGGCCTTTTGTATGCACCCAGTAGCACGCTGCCAAAATTTACAGCTCAGACTTGCTTGAACAAGGCGAATCTTTTTCATTACACTTTTTAACTGCAAACTCAACGACTGCCAGGCCTCTCCCTCTACCCCATCATGAGGTTCGCGACGATCGGGGCGTTCGCGGGTGTCCTTGCGGGATCTCTCGGCCTCGCAAAGGATATCCAAGGCGACGTCGCCTCGTACCTCGCAAAAATATCAATCTCTCCGAGCAATGAAGCGACCCAGTCTTCAGAAAGAGAGAGCGCCCGACACGCATTGCTGGCGAATGACACCACAACGCTTGGACATGTCCAGCACAGGATCGGGTGCCCAACGAGCTGCTTCGAAGCGCTCGGCGACACGACTTCCTGGTTCCTGTACGGCGGTTTTGATACTTTGAAGAGAGCCTGCAATAGCACCATGCTTCTGGACTTTGCGCTGTTCAATCCAGTTGACAGATACGACTCTCAGATTGCGATTCACGCCTGTGCTGCACGACCCAACTCCTCCGACCGAACCACACCTCTGGATCAGAGGTCCGACTCTACCGGTTGTTCGCGAGAAGGTGTGTCGCGCGGCGAATTCACATCGTCTTTGCAACTGTCAAGCTCCGGGTCTTCTTCTGCCTCGCACCTGGCTGACATCACTGCCAGCCTGGATTTGCTGAAGGAATTCTATAGCTCCCACCACCCGGGCTGCAACGAGACGTTGAAATTTGCATCTTCGGGGAATGTTGCAGTGGGAGTGTATGCTGGATCCGGGCTGGCCGGCCAGGACGTGTTGACGACTGCGCTCGACAAGCTCCGTGCCGAGTTGTCGAGAGGCGAGACTGTCGCAGAGCAGACTGCCGTTCAGCTGTGCGGCAACTCTACTGCTCGATATACCTTTGGCATCTACATTAGAACTGACGGCCAGTTTGGCCCAGTACAGCGAGCACTTCAGTCGTGGAAGAATGGCACGTGCGCTGTTGCCGAAGCGGCCCGGGTGAGTTGGCAAACGGTCACGTTTACAGCTCCGCTGCCAGTGACTGTCAGCACATCTCTTGGAGCAAACGCAACAATAAACACCACTGCTACATCCCACGGCAACTTCTCTGCAAGCAATGGCCTCTTCAGCAACCCATCGACGCTGACTGGGAGACGGAACAGGGATATCGACAGAGACAGCTGCAGCCTCATCCAGGTAGAGGGAGGAGATAGTCTTGAAACCCTCGCGCAGGAATGTGGTCTGAGAATCGACGAATTCACCAAATACAATCCCGGGGCGTCTCATTCCACCACCTATATTCCGGGGCAGCGCCTTTGCTGCAGCGCACCTGGCAATGCGAGTGCAAGGGAAAGGCGAGCTTTGGCACCAGACTCTGACGGCTATTGTCACCCATACCTGGTTAAGACAGGAGATAGCTGCTCTGCATTATCAGCCACATATGGGGTCACGAATGATGACATTGAAGAGTGGAACAAGAAAACATGGGGGTGGTAAGTGACTGAGTCCAAGTAATGTGCTCCCTGCTACTCGGTCGGCATCTCCGGTCTAACCTCACTAAATTAGGAATGGCTGCAACAAAATGTTTGCAGGTTACAAGATTTGTCTTAGCAAAGGCTATCCCCCGATGCCCGCTCCCGTCAAGAACGCCGTCTGCGGGCCGCAGGTCAAAGGCACAGGCAGATACCCCTACGATATCGACCCGACGAGTCTGAATGCATGTAGACTCAAGGCATGCTGCAACATCTGGGGCCAGTGTGGCACAACCAGCGAGTTCTGCACACCCTCGAAATCCCCCACCGGAGCCCCCGGCACGGCCGCTCCTGGTGAGAATGGGTGCATCTCCAACTGCGGCACCGACGTCATTATCGGCCACAGCCCCAAGGACATATATAACATTGCCTATTTTGAGGCCTACGACTGGGACCGCCCTTGCCTGCGCATGGCTGCGGATCAAATCGACGTCTCCAAATACACTCATGCCCACTTCTCCTTTGCCGTGCTCACCGATGACCTGTCCATCAGTGTCGATGACACGGCGACACAGTTTTCGCTCTTTAGAACGCTAACAGGCATCAAAAAGATCGTTTCAATTGGTGGCTGGGCATTCTCCACGGATCCCGCCACCTACAAAATCTTCCGCAGCGCCTTTCGCGGTGATGTGAACCGCGGCAAGCTCATCGACAACGTGGTCAAGTTCCTGACCGACAACGACCTGGATGGAGTCGACTGGGACTGGGAGTATCCCGATGAGCCTGACATCCCCGGTATCCCTCCCGGTACCCTCGACGACCAGGTCGGCTTCTACCTCTTCCTTCAACAGCTACAGAAGAAGCTGCCCGCGGGCAAGACTGTCTCCGTGACCGCGCCGGCGTCGTACTGGTATCTGCAGCACTTTCCAATTCAGGGCATCAGCCTGGTCGTCGACTACATCGTATTCATGACTTACGACCTGCATGGGCAGTGGGATTACACCAATAAATACTCCTCTCCGGGCTGTGGCTCATACGACCAGGGACTTGGGAACTGCCTGCGGTCGCACGTCAACCTCACCGAGACCATCAATGCGCTGTCCATGATCACCAAGGCCGGCGTACCGTCGGATATGATCGTCGTCGGCGTCAGTAGCTACGGCCGCTCGTTCCAGATGGCCGAAGCTGGTTGCTGGACAGAGCAGTGCACATACACCGGCCCAGAGTCGGGCGCGTACAAGGGCCGCTGCACCGGCACCGCCGGTTACATCTCCGACTTTGAGATCAATGAGATCCTGGCGCACAGCCCGTCAGCACAGACGCACCTCGACCCAGGTTCCTACTCGGATATTGTCGTATTCAACAACACGCAATGGGTCGCTCACATGAGCCCAGAGAACAAAGCCTTCCGAAAGCTCCTCTATAAGGGCATGAACTTTCTCGGGACTGCAGACTGGGCCGTAGACCTGCAGTCCGAGAGTGGTGGAGAATCCGAGAGCCTACCCTACTCGCATAACACCCTTTACATTGACCCAAACATCTGGCAGTCCGCCACGCAACTCGTCACGGCACCGCCAGGCGCGACCCTCGTGTGGCCGCCGATGCCGCTCGCGTCGCCGACGACCATCACATTTGAGCCGTGGAGCACCGTGGTTAGCTACTCAAGCCCGACGATCAAGACCACAACGCGAAGCGGTACCACTTCGACGTACCCGGCCTATGTCTACGTCACCTGGCACACGGTCTTGTCCATTCCCCCCCTCGTCACCACGGCAATACCCGTTTGGGGCGTCCCTCTCAACAACGCGAGCAGCACCGGCGGTGGCCCTATTATCCTGACAAGCTCCGTGCAGCCGCCTCCGTTCACAATCCAGGTCACACCAGTCATCGATGGCACGACGTCAATCATCAGCCCTACCTCGACGTCGACGACGACACCAGCAGCCATCATCTGGGGCACCAAGACTTACGTCCCACCCGTGGAGACGGAGACGTTTGGGAGGAGCACCATTATCATCGGAGGCAGGACCCTACTTCCCACTGGCGTAGTCGTCACGCCCCATCCGTACCCGTCCAGCAAGCCCACGCCCGGCACGACCGACCCGGTGCTCAACTCGAGGACCCCAACGTGGAAGTCGGGCAAGGTGCCGGGGCCCACCGCCAAGCCCGACTGCCCCGGATGCGGGAGGCCGTGCCTTCTCTGGTGTGACTCGGACTGCCCATTTTGCCCACCAAACGTCTTTGGCGGCGGCGGCGGCGGTAGCTCCGGCGGCGACCCGGACGACCCGGACGACCCGGACCGGGACAACAGTCATCACACTGTTATGTTCGACGGCCTGCTCATCGATGACAAAGGCCCCACGACGGTCGACCCTTACGACGTTGCCCTGTCCGCGGCCGACGCGCAGTCCTCTAGGTTCGAGTCGATCTGGTGGGATTATCTGTTTCCCCACCACGGCCCAGCGACGACGGTCTCCATACAGCCCGCAGTACGAACACCGTACGCACGCTGCGCCATCTCGGACAGCTTCCTCTTCTGGTCGTTCAAGGTCTACGATATCGACGGCTGGGCGACCGATGGCGGCAAGAAGCTCCACCAGGAGGAGAATGGCTGCGGCGCCCTCACCGGCTGGAGCTGGCAGGCAGAGACGAACGAGGAATCGGCTTACGCGGTGTTCAACCTGCCATTTTTCATCAAGGATGGCTGCGTGGAGCGGGCCATCGTGTCGGCGGGCGGTCCCGCGATCTCATGCGAGTCGGACCAGTTCTTCCAGCTGCACGATCGACAGGATCACAGTCTGGCGGGGGAGACGGCCTCGGCGACGGGGACGCGCTCGAGAGTCGCCAAGATTGGGAGCGGAAAGGCACGAGACGGGCCCCCACCGCTACCGTACACTGCAGCGCAGATGGAGGATTTTGCGCGATTCTACATCAGTATTCAGCCGGAAATTGTCAACATGGCGACGCACCCGCAATATGTGCCGATGGATTGGGGAACGACTGGAGCGGCTCGAATAACGGGTGTCGCTTTTTGAGGTTTTGTCAGCTACACTGGTTGGTTTTGGTGCTGCTTTTCTGTTTGTGGAATTCAAATGGTATCCAATAGTTAGCTCACCCATCTCTGCTTTGTTTAATTCAGTGATGGGGAAAAGAAATAAAATGTCCTTGTATCAATCGTACATCTGCCCACATCCCCCCACTCTAGCAAAACCAATTAAGCAACCAAAATCGCCAACGCGTCCCGACCCGCGTCAACGCGTCTCCTTCTCACCGCCAAGCAGCCCCCCTCAACTTTGTCACCACCACCACCACCCACCACGCAACTTCCTCCCTCTCACAACACAATGTCCTCTACCGCCGAACCTGTACCCGACATCTCCTCACCCCCCGCCAAGCGCGTCAAGACGGAAGAAACGACCACAACCACCACCACCACCACAACCACCATGTCGATCCCCTCCCTGCAAGTCAAGAAGCTCTCCCCCTCCGGCCGCCTGCCCACCCGCGGCAGCGCCTTCGCCGCCGGCTACGACCTCTACGCCTCGCGCGCCACCACCGTCCCCGCGCGCGGCAAAGTCCTCGTCGAAACCGACATCAGCATCGCCGTGCCCGCCAACACCTGTGCGTTCCCCCCTCTCCCTTTTTTTTGCTTATTCATCCCGGGTAGTGTTACTGACTATGCGGTATGCAGACGGCCGCATCGCGCCCCGCTCTGGCCTTGCGTCGAAGCACTTCATCGACACGGGTGCTGGCGTCATTGACGCCGACTACCGCGGCCCGGTCAAGGTGCTGCTGTTCAACCACGGCGAGGCCGACTACGAGGTCGCAGAGGGCGACCGCGTCGCGCAGCTGGTGCTGGAGCGCATCGTCACCCCAGAGGTCGTCGAGGTGCAGGAGCTGGAGGAGAGCGTCCGCGGCGCGGGCGGCTTCGGCAGCACTGGCTACAACGGCACGACGACGCAGTAGGCGAGTTCGTGTTGGGGGAAAAATGATACATGGCGTTTTTTGTTTTTGCGGAACGCTGTCATGATGACAGGGCCAAACGGGGAAAATACACCGCATGCATTATATGTGCTATACAATTTTCAATGATGGATAATGAATTTTAAACAAGAAATCAACTACATATATCTAACGAAGATATTTTCAAACTACAGATTGCGCTTGTCTTCTATCCCGCACCATGTATCGTATATATCTATCCCTTCCTTTCCCTCAGCCCCCACCTCCCAAAAAAAAAAAACAAAAAACTTCCACAACACCAGTTCTAAAACGGACGCACCTCAATCTTCTTCTGTGGCGAGCGGAGGCAGTCCAAGTTCCGCACCAGCTGCAGCTCCGCCGCCTTCTTGCCCGCCAGCATCCTCTGCTTCTCGCCCGCGCGCTCCTCCTCCGTCGGCATCGCCGCCAGGGTGCGCTCCACGACGCCCGGCATCGCGTCCCTCGTGTGCGTCAGCACCTCGTGCATGCTCGCCAGCACCTTCTCCGTCGCGCGGGCCAGCGGCAGGTCCGCCGGCGCCACGTCGTCGCCGCTCACCCAGCTGGCACGGGCGGTGACGCCGGCTGCGGCGGCCGCCTCGCGCATGCGCACGGTGATGAGGGCGCCGAACATGTCGCCGGTGCCGCAGAAGTAGCAGTCGATACTGGGGAAGACGGCCGTGAAGAGGCGTGCGCGGCCGGCCGATGTCATGCTGGACCCGACGACACAAAGGTGGTCGGCGGGGATGTCGGGCGAGGAAAGGCTGACCGAGGTGATGATGACGTGGGGAACGCGGTGCGTGTCGTGCAAGGCCTGGATGGCAGCGGCAAGGCTGTCCATGTCTGTGATTTTGACCCCGGAGAGAAGTCTTTGGCGCGAATGGATCAGCAAAAGACGCAAATGCACGAGGGAGAAAACGGAAAGCAGGACTTGAACGTACTCGGCCTCGAATTGGTTAGGAATTATCAGGTCGGCATAAGACAGAAGCGACTTGTACGCGGGGACGACGTCGGCAGCAACATACAAGTTGCCGTTGTCACCCATGACCGGGTCGAGCACCCAGAAGAAGTTTGCGGGCTGATCCTTGTTGGCCGCCTTGAGCTCCTTGGCGATCTCTCCAACAGCCAGGACGCCGTCGGCTCCGGGGATGTAGCCGGAAAGCATCATATCAAAGTCATCGATGTAGTTGTCCTTGAGGCCGCGGTACAAATCGCTTATCTCCTGGGCCGTGGCCTTTGTGCCCGTCCAATGGCGGTAACCGGTGTGATTGCCTGCCAATATTAACGTCTCGTTTTTTTTATTTTCCTGGTTGCTCTTCTGTTTTTGATGTAAACGCACTGAATTGCACGGTGTTGAGGGCGGCCGTGTCGCAGCCCAATGACTGTAGGACAAAGACGGCCACCTTGTTGCCAACATAGCTGCCGGGATGTCAGTATCCCGAGATCTGCACTCACTTGATCCTAGTTTTCCGGAAATGACCTACCCCGAGACAACCTAAAATAGCCCATTAGCGAGAAGTCCAAAATGAAAAAGAAGAAAAAAGAAGAAGAAGAAGAAAAGAGACTTGAACTGTCGGGCTGCACCACTCACATGGCTAGCGACGGCCAGGACCCGCGTGGGCGGCACGATCGGAGCAGCGGACATTTTCTCTCTCAGCCCCCAAAACAAAGAAAAAAAAAAAGCGGAAATGTATCGTATCGTCAGAAGCGTGTGGCGGCAGCCTCAACGAGCAGTTGTCCTGCAAATTGTGGAGAGAAAAAAGGGTAAGTAACAAAGGGCAGGAGGGAGGAAATGGAGGAGGAAGAGATGTCCCCCCTTCAGCCTGAAAATGACTTGCAGGACGCAGCGAGGCTGCAGACCACCTCTTGACGCACGCACCCTTGTGCTACTGGGCTGGCTTGTCGGTACGACCCCTCCAAGATGGGCTTGCCTGCGGTGATGCTTGACAGCAGCCGCGTACAAGCCGAAAGAGGTTGGTGATTGGCGTGGAGAGCGAGTGAGGCGTGAGGGCAGAGGCTAAAAGTCGATGGCTGCTGGTGACGGCGCCGGCTTGGGATGGCGAGGAAGCGAAGCAGGGAGGAAAATAAGCTTGCGCCAAAAGTTGCATGCAGGCTTCAGCCAGTGTATGCACAATCACTGCCGCGACGAAGCCAAGTCAGCCTGGACTACTAGGTACCTCGACCCTTGCCCCACCACAAGCTTGTACCAGCAAACCTGCCATCGTCACTACCAGTGCACATTAGTTGTACTGCATATGCCCATTCATCACAATGGCAGGAACAATTCATCAGCTTCCAATCACATTCCACCTCCTCTTCAGCCATCTCTTGTAGTTACTGCAAGTTTCATTTCATTATCGTGAGAGTCTCTGAGATCGCCCGAGCACGCCCCTCCCACCCAAAAATAGCAGGCAAAAAACACTCAGCTACCTAAAATCGCGCCCTCTTGTTAAAACTCAAGCCTTTCTCAAGTCCTTATTTCCCATTCATCATTCCCGTCTGTTCGGAATCCGTCTTCCCCGTATTGACCGATGTTTGTTGTATACTTGTAGTCAATACGCTCCAGGAACCCGGTTACCCCGGCCGTACCCAACGCCTGGTCGGTACCAATACGCCATTGCTCCGATCCCTCTTTGTAGAACCGACGGTGATTGCTAGCCATTTCTACCGCGTCTTTCTTGTTGATGTTTTTGTTTTCGTCGCTTACTCTTCATCACCAATCTGTACAGGGACCAGGTGTCAGCACACATACACACCCTCTCGTAGCATCGTTTCCTTACCTTGGGGGCGAGATAGAAGCGCAGGTAACTGCTGCCCGACAGGTTATACTCAACGAGGAGCGGCACCTCGCTCGACAGGCAAATCTTGACCTGGCTCGACAGACCCGCGGCCTTGCAAAAGTTTACCAAGTACTTGAGCGAAAAGGTCAGCGACACGGGCTCCGTCAGCTGAATGTCGACGTTGAGGTCCGGCTTCTCCACGTTGGTGTGGCTGCGCAGCGTGACCGAGCCGTTGCCGATGTCGCCGTTGCACGTGAACTTGACGCCGTCCTTGGAGGCCTCGATGCCGACCGACTCGGACATGGCCGACAGGTCGGTGCAGATGCGCCGGAACTCGCTCGACGGCATCGAGATGGTCGCCGCGTACTCGGTCTCGGGGATGCCCAGGTGCTCCTGGTCAATGTCCATGAGCTTGAGGTCGTACTCGCTCATGCGGTCGTTCTCGCTGCTCTCGAAGACGAGGTTGAGCACGTCGGGCGTGTCCTCGGCCTTGAGCGTCAGGATGTCCTCGTTCTGCGCCGCCCGCAGCACCTTGGTGAGAGACGTCAGGTTCACACCCAGCGCGATGTTGCGGTCACACCGGAACGGCGAGAAGCCCTCGGCCTTGAGCATCATCGACACTAGGGCCACGTGAGAGTTATCCATGGCCTGCAGTGCGATGCCCGAGTCATTGCAGTCAAAGTTGCAGTCCTGCACGAGGTCCTTGATGGCGTCCACGACCTGTGTTTGTGCACGTTCACCGGTTAGCAATAAGATCGACAGATGGGCGGCCGTGCCGAGGGGTCGCGCGGTAGCGTTAGAGTTGGTACCTTCTTGAGGATGCTAGCTTGTTCGAGTCGTGCCTCCAACATTTCTAAGCATAATTCGCGTCAGTATACAACGTGCTAGCTTCATCATTGCGACTGCCCGCGCTGTGGAAGGGCGGTGGGTGAACTGACTGGCTGATGTATGTGATTATGAGAGTGATGGTACAGAGAGAGGAGAAGCTGTTCGGAGATATGCAGCAAGAGTATGAGACGAAGGAGGAGATTCGTGGAAATGGATGGATTATAAGGAAGAGAAGGAGGAAAGGTTGTGCAGAAAACGTCCAACGGGCAGCCAAGCACTTAACACGCGGTGGATATCAGAGACGCGTCTCAGCGGGGTCTACTTGCCTGCGCCAACGCCAATTTCACGCGCCGCGGGGCACTCCATCAATCAAGGGCGATTAATTACCATACCAAGCTTCAACAATTCAATATTCTATCTTCTAAATTCGTTTCTTATTGAAATATCGATCCCAAACTGACAGCAGCAATTGTACATAATTACAGCCACTGTAACACAGCAGCGAAAACTTCAGTCTAATATACACTATCCTGCGTCGCCTGTCGTGGCACTGCCAGAAATGAAAATGGAAGTCTCAACAGCCTTCATATGAATGATACTATATGTGCTCGGCCTGTGTCCCTTTACTGTTAATACACATCTGCCGAATCAACTGGAAGCTGCTTTTCCACCTGCTCAAAACTTGCCGCTATAGCCAGCTGCAAATCAAGTTGTCAAGGGAAAAGAAAGGAAAAGGGTGAAAAGAAAGAAAAAGTCCAAGTCAAGTTGCACCGTAAACCCAGTAGCCAAATACTACTATACCAGAATTTCTATACGTTAAAATTGAAGCAAAAATCCAACCGCCCCAGCGCCGCAATGAAAAAGAAAGCGAAAGTCGAATCGTTGTTTGTGAAAATGGAAAGTCGAATATTTAGAACGAATAGGAAAGAAAAGAGCGTTCCAAGGTTTACATGGAGACAATCCGGTTTTTCTTCTCAGCCGGGGTGCTGTGTCGGTTCTTTGGACGAAGGTTGATGACCGTTTCGAGCTCACGCAGCATCCCTCGCGTGGCGTCCATTTGCTGGCGGGCCTGTGTCTTCTGCTCTCGGTCTTCCCTCATCTTGACCAAGCGCTCCTCTCTGGTGAGTGTGCTGCGGGCTCTGGGTAGGGCTACCGCCTCAAACACCTCCTGATCTACCACCGGAGATCCCTTTTCTGAGCGTGGGGGGGATTCGCCTGTCAACGCCTTGAACGCGTCCGCCGCGGTGCCGTCTTCGGCAGCTGTGATGCCGCTCATGGAACTGCGCGGTGACATCAGAGTACTCATAGACGATAGCCGTTTCTCGTTTCTATCGATACCGATCGCGAGCGCATTCTTGCCTTCTTCCCATGCGGCCATTAGTTCTTTCAAGTCGACACCGATGGAATCGTACTGGGCCATAAGATTTGGTCCCATTTCCGAGATATCCGTCGAGTCGTCAAGAGCTCTGTCGGATTCCTCTCGCAGCAGGTGTAGCTTGGCCTGCAAGCCGCGGATACCAGTGGAGAGAGATCCGAGCTTCCGTAGTTGCGCACGCCAGCGTTCGCGGCCCGGAGTCAAAGGAATCTTGGGTGTTGGTGGAATAGGGAAAGCTTCAGAAGTTTAGCAAAGGATTTGTAGTTGCGACTCGGACGGTACTCACACTGCTCCTCGCTAAGAATTTCTTGGACTCTCTTGAACGCCGTCTTTGTCGACTTGTTCAACTCTTGCAAGCCCTCTACTGCTGCTGTCCAGCGCAGAAGGTCGCTGTTCTCTCCGCTGGCGTCCAAGGCCAACATGGCACAGAGTAACATTTTCCGCTCCGTATAGAATCTCGCGGCTACGATTTTCAAGGTGCGCAACGACTCCGAGTCTTCGAACTCGGCTTCGGTGAAGCCTTGGCGCGCATCTTGAATATCAAAGTCGCTGATGTCGTACATGTCGTAATATTTCTCGAGTTCGGTTTGCTCGGAGAAGCCTTGTATCAGTGTAGCAACTCTGTCGTAGATTTCAAGCACCTGAGCCATACTTGTCTTCAGGACTTTTCTCAGACGAATACACTTGCGGCTCTGCGACCGGTCTTCAATGCGGCTAACCGGCGGAAGCGGCGCGCTACTACTCAGTGTGTCAGCTCATCTTTCTGGTGTGGCAAAGTTGCAGGAAACGTACATTCTATATCCTCGCGAGACCAGCTCGACTTCTTGGACCAAGGCCAGTGTAGCTTCAACAACGCTGTCGAACTCGTGTGAATTGATGATAAATCCGCTCAATTCAGACAATGATTGCTCTCGTCGGTAGTGAAGCCATTGTCGTCGTACATACACCTGCCCGAGTACTCCGGATGCAGCCAGCAAGGCTATTAGGAAGATGAAGCGCTTTCTGGTAACGTATGAATCCTTCCTATGCCCGAAAATCCAACTGAGCACTACTGCGATAGCCAAAGCAGCTAGTATTGACGCGATAATGCCTTCGTTGGAGAGGAGCGATTGATCGCTTTCGACTGCTGCGCTCAGGGCTTCGGTTCCTGCGTGTCGGCGAGCTGCAACCGTATGTCCGCTGAGCAGCTGGGACGCAATAATCATGTATCGGAACTGCTCTAGAAATTTCTCATTATCGGCCCTATCCATGCTGGCTGCAACTGCGGCCTAAAAGTGACTTGTTAGGCGTCATCGAACGATGCGGCGGGGAACGCGGAACAGCATACCGAGTAGTTCCTCCGCAGCGCCCGTAGTGGGTTGAGCGCCGCGTCGCTGGTTTGCAACGGCGTGGGTGCCTTGTTTCTGAATCGTTGTCTCACGAGAGGTCTTCCGGTGGGTGCGAACTGTGATGGGCTCGCAGGCGGCGATACATCGAATTGGCTTGAAGCTGGTCGGTCGGGCTGGCTGTCGGCCTCGGCCCAGCCCTGTTGAGACTCGTCATCCTGGCCTGGAAGGAGGGGTTAGGTAGGCGATAACAATGAGAATGATGGCGTGCAACTAGACAGGTTGGGAGGCGAACGGCGGCACTGACCCTTGAGATAGTCGGCCAGGGGCGACTCTTGGTCGATGACGGGATCCATGAAAAGGTCGAGTCGGGAGGGTGTAAAGAAACAGAGAAAATGCGACAGTGGCTTAAGCGACTCGGATGGTCATCGAATATAAGGAAATAAGGGTAGGACAAAGGGAATGTTGTTGCAGCGACCGCACAGGCACTTGACAGGTCCGGTAGCGAGATGTCGAGACGGCTTTAGGTGCTCGCTTGTAGCATCATGAACGTGTAATATGACGAGCAACCGTGAGCAGAGCAAGGACAACAAGCAGCCCGGAAACCAGCGCTCAAGTCCTGGTGGCGCGTGGTAAGTGATTGACGTTGCAGGAAGTGATGATTGGAGGAGAAGCCAGGTGTGATTGTTTATTATTAGTTGGGTGGTCATTGTTAAGCTGGGCACATGTCTGGGGGTCGTGGCGGAGGCAACTGCAATTTCCGACCAGGAGGCGATACAGCTGGTACCATGGCGGTAGAGGAGAGGAGGTGCTGGGCCGAGGCTTATGATAGCGGAAAAAACAAAACCATTCATCTGGATCGCTTCGGGACAAACAAACATGACATCACTTTCTATGCATCTCATCGTACCAATTCGTTTCCTTTTTTTCTTTTTCATGCGGTGTAATAATCTGCCAAGTACTTCATTTGTTCCCCTGAAGACGCTCTCCTCTCCCGCTTTGTGGCCTCCACTTCCACCCAGCGCTATTCCCCTTCCAGAACCAACGAAGAACCCCTCTTCCCACCCTTGTCGCCCAAATTTGCCGTCCACATGCAAACGCCATGCAGATAGATGCAAATGCAATCGCGTTGCCCGTGTGACTTGACTCGCAGCTCCCCACACCATCCGCAGATTCATCTACACAGATATACACCTCCCACCCCCTGACATTTCCAGATCACCCGCTCCTCAGACGAATCCCCTCAGCGCGTCATCCAGCGACCTGCTCTCCCGCAGTGGCACCGCCGCCCCCTTGGCCGCCAGCCCGACCCTATTGTGCCAGACGACCCTCATGCCAGCCTCCGTTGCGCCCTGGACGTCCCCCGCGCTGCCCGCCACGAACAGCGCCTCGCCGGGCTCGACCCCCATCGCCGCCAGGACCGCCGCGTACGCCTCCCGCCGGGGCTTGTAGAAGCCGCTCTCCTCGGCCGTGACCACCGCGTCGAACGCGATGCCCACCCGCGCGGCCGCAGCGGTGCCCAGCGCCCGCGAGCAGTTGGTCACGACCCCGAGCCGGTAGCCGCCCGCCCGGAGCCGCGTCAGCACGTCGGCGGTCTCGGGCCACGCCTGCAGGCTGGACCAGTTCCGCAGCAGGGCGGCGGGCGCGGAGGGCGCGACGCCGGCGGAGGCGGCGGCCTGCCTGACGAGGTCTTCGTACGGGACGTAGGCGCCTTGGCCAAAGGTGATTTCGAGGTAGCGGGCGCGCCACCGACGACCCTCGTCCTCTGTGCCAGATGGCGTAGAGGCGTCCCAGAGAGACCAAGAGTCTAGGAGGGCGGTCAAGAGGTCGAATATAATGACCTTGGGACGCCAATCCGCGTCAGTAGAGCCATGAACAGATGTAGAAGAAGCCATATTTGGGTGGCGCGTGTATGATTCAGCACAAGCGGAGTCTACAGTGTAGGGTATGTATGCGATAAATGATGAAATGCGGCACTTCTGACCCTACCAACTTATATACTTGGAAATCAAACGTCATCAAACTGCTAGTTAGCTGGCAATTCTTTGCGAGGGATTTTCAGGCTCGCCTTTTCGTTCACCTGACTGCACAAATCCTGTTGTTGAAGTGTCACTAATAAACTAAAGTTGCCCACCTCAACCATCTCCACCACACTATGTGCCTCGTCGTTCTCGCGCACTTCATTGGGTTTAGCGTCAGTTTGGTCTTGATGAGAAATGTATAAGTCGGCTCATATCTATGGCCGGCGAATTGCAAAGAATCCCATGTATTTATAGCAAGGCGAGGCATCTGTCAAGTCCAAGAGACACATACTGTTCTAGAACTTCAGTACACTTCACTGCAGTCACCACGCCCGCTACACCGCAATGTCCGTCCCGCAGAGACTGAACCCCAGATTAGAGAGCCTCCGTCAATTCTACATTGGCAAGGGCATTCACAACGTGCCTAAACCTGCTCTGGTGCTTGACCAAGCCAAGATGCGTCGTCACTGTGAGTCGCTATCAGCGGCAACTGAAGCTCTAGGCGTCGATTTTCGGGCCCATGTCAAAACACACAAGGTAAGTACAGCATCAAGTGGCAGACCACCGAAGCAAGGCGCTGATGCCGTTGATAATAGACGGTCCAAGGCACCAGACTCCAGGTCGGGGAGGCAAAGCTTGTGAAGTTGGTCGCTTCGACAATCGCCGAGATTGAACATCTGCTGCCCCTCCTCCAAGAGTACCAGCAACAGGGCCGACAAGTCAATGTCTTGTACGGCATCCCTCTGCCCCAGTCCCAGGTCAGTCGCTTGGCGGCGATGGGGCTGCAGCTGGGACCAAAGAGTCTCTCCGTTCTGCTTGATCACGCCGAACAGCTTAAACTCGTGTCTCGATTCCAGGACGAGGCCGGGTTCCCCGCCGGCGTCTATGTCAAGGTCGACACCGGCTACCACCGCGCAGGGCTGCCTCCCTGGGGACTGAACAAGGACAGTCTTCTTTCGGATCTCGTGGCCCTGGACGCGGAGGGCATAGTCGACTTCGTCGGGCTATACTCCCATAGCAGCCTCAGCTACAATGACTCGACTCCTGTCCAGGCCATGGAAAATCTCAAGGCGGAGATTACAGGTTGCATGGACGCCCTGGCGACGAACCATGGCCTATTCCCCACAAACAAAACACTTGTCGTCAGCGTGGGCGCCTCTCCTCAAGTTTCGGCGGTTGAAAACCTGCTCGATGAAAATAGCGAGTTGTCACCGGCTGCGCAGTCTCTCCGCGCCGCCATGCAATCTGTAGGTGATGGAGCTCAACACGGTATTCGAACCAGCCTAGAATTGCACGCCGGCGTATACTCTATCCTCGACATGCAGCAACTTTCAACTAGGTGCAGGTTTAACCTTGGCAATCACGAAGACGAAATCGCCATATCCGTCGTGTCAGAGGTGTGCAGCGTGTACAATAACGGCGAGCGCGAGCAACCGGAGGCACTCGTCGCTGCTGGCGTCCTTGCCCTTGGGAGGGAGCCCTGTGCAGCGTACAAAGGATGGGGTGTCGTCGATCGCTCGATCCTCCCGTCAGAGGCTGCTGGTGAGCGCCAGCTCATCGTAAGCCGGGTTAGCCAAGAGCATTCGATTCTTTCGTGGGATAGTAGCTCTTCTGGTTCGAGCGCTGGCCAAATCCCCCTCACAGTTGGTCAAAGCGTTCGCATCTACCCTAACCACGCCTGCATCACGGGTGCGATGTATGGGTGGTACTTGGTGGTAGACTCGGATACACCCGGAGCTGAAACGAAGATTGTTGATGTATGGTGCAGAGCCAGCGGGTGGTGATTTGAGAAGCCAGTATAGGCGACCGACCGGAAGAACGTTATGCGCACATAGCCTTGCCGGGTAATGGTATGAGTCTGATAGTTCACATGGAAATAAAACGCGAATAAAGCCGTCCTGTTTCCCTGCATCTGCTGTAGAGTAGCAAGGACGATAGTGCCTGACTTTGATATGAGCCAAACTTGCCCGATCCGCCACCATCTTCGACCGTCTGAAAGAGGCCGAAGACATCGTGCCCTTGACTCCGCTCTGTATTTATCAGCTGTATGATGTTAACCGTCTGAAGCACTGGAAAACTCCCCTCCTCGAAACTATTTCCGTCCAAGCGATTCCGAAGCCACTCCTGACACCACAGTCCAATACGAGGATCATGAGAGCGAAGCAGGCAGGCGATCAATATCCCGGTGATACCAATGGTATACATATTGAGCCGTATACACGCTTGCCAGTCCATACCGGCCACGACGCGAAGGAGGAGGTGGATCCAAGACTCAACTTCAGCGTAGCAACCACGAATCTCCTCCGCGCGTTCGATGGATAAACTCGCCAGAGGTCCGGCTGATTGGAGAATTCTTGTCGCAAAATAATATGCAGCATCCATGGCATCTTGGTGAGATGCCATATGCAGCGGGTGTACCTCTAGTCGCGCCGTGGTGGCTGGAGTAGTGGCTCGGCTGGCCCCTATCCCGCCAGGAAACGGCCATGATTGACACCATGCATCAAGTCGGGCTTTTTCGTCGCTGATGAGTTGCGCGAAGGAAACATTGTCCGACTGGACCTCTCCTACGCTCTCCTCCAGCTCGGGAATGGGGGCATTCGCCTCACAAAGGCCATCCCAGTGTGCAATAGTAGCCGCGTTATTAATGCGATGTGCCTCGCAAAGTATGAGAAGAATGGACGTGCGTCGGGAGTTCAATCCTGCCAAGTCTCCAAATGCAGGATGAAGTGAGACTTTCGGTCGATGTCTGTGAAAGTTGAGCGTGCTAAAGTAGACTCTGCGCCACCACATTTGCATCCGAGTCTCGACAAGCGGCCCCAGCACATCTCCGGCTGGACCATTCCCGGCCAGGGACCCCGTGTTATAGTTTTGGAGAAGTTTTATCGCAGCATCTTGATGCAACGCAAAGGTTTGAAACGAGCCCATTGATGATTCAATAAGACAGAACAGGGCAATGAGCGCCAAGCCGAGGACAGGGCGCGCGCCAAAGTCGTGATCGCTCCATCGCGCCATCTTCTTCATGACTGAGCCATAGAATTCCTGACTTACGGCTTCGTGCCCTGGATCTGGTCGGAAATTATGTTCGGGTGTGCTGGACCACGTCAGTAGTCTTCGTCTTGGCGACATCCGGCTTAGATGGCTGGCAGACACGGCCACCATCATGTCCATGAAGAGTGGTGACGATCCCAGGGAGGAAGCATCGTCGGTACGAAGAACCGATGCAAACGGGGCGAGACACTGCCAGTCCCACGTCGTTGAATAGAACCTGACAGGTTCAGCAGGGTCGAACCGTGGTAGGAGGGCTTGCGGTAGAGTTGGAGAAGAATGAGCCAGTTCACTCGGCGTCGACCGTGGCAATAACTCAACGGAACTTTTGACTGTGATCACTTCAAACGAATTCGTCCCATTGTCCGGGATTTGGGCTGTCGTTGCCGACTCCCTCCTCATCCTTCCTCCATTCTTGGTGCCTGGTATCTCAGCGACGCCAGAGTGGTACACTGGAGAGAACTTCAAGGGTGCATTCCGTCTACATTCACCCCCCAATCTTTCACACCTTCCACATATTGGAATCTTCTCGTCGCACTTGTAAGACAATGTTAGAGAACTGTGCCTAAAGGGAAAGGCCTTCCCGTACCTTTACTCGCCGCGCCCTGCAATCCAAACATCCGGTTCGCGTGCGTGTGATGTTCGTCTTTTTCGGCCGCAATGGCGCGGGCTTGTACATTTTCGGCCATTGACGAGCTTTTTCATGGGCCGAAGGTCGATTTGAAAGATTGCTTTCCAGCTTTTTGGGAGTGAAGGAGTTGGGTTGTCGTCACTGAAATGTCACAGCGTCCACCCACTAACTAATTACCTAGGGTGAAATTCACGACTGTGACGACATGTCACGCTTCAAATGTTAGGCAAGCATTCAGGAAAGTAAATAAAAGAAAAGACACGGAATTTGAATTAGCATATATTTCTGTCGAATTTCGAAGCCTTCTTTTCCTTCTCATTTCTTCCTCATATGCGGCGCCGATCATTACCGAGAGCCCCTGCCAGACCAGGCTCGGCCGCCGGAAAAACTATTCGCCAGCGCCTGTTGAGAGCTCGAGGTTCACACTCAGCACTTGACGCTAGGTATTTATCAAACAACAACTCGGCGAATTCGTATCAATTCGACTCCTACTATCCGTCAACTATAGCCATGATATCAAAAACGACATAAATCTACGGCAATGGCAGCACAATACCATGCGCCCTGCGGGCGCGCTGCCAGTCTTGCGACAAGCCGCAATCGAACCTCAGCCGCCGACAAGATGCTTCGGCATGCCATTGAACGACACCCACAACAAATTGCATCTCAACGTCGACGTATAATGTCACATAGAGGGCCACTGGAGAGTAGACGACGGCTTGGGAAGCGAACCCTCACTGGCGCCATGCATCCCCATGCACACCCCGTACCGACCTGGCATATCGAAGTCCTTTCGAACGCGACATTGCAGTGGTTTCCTCCCACCACCCCCGAAGAGCGACGGATCAACTCTCGCCAAATATCGATACCAAATCTATGGGGAAAGTTTCTCAAATGGCTGGAAATGTCGGACGCGGACAAGCCCTTCATTCTACCTCCAAGTGAGACCAACGAATATCCCAGCTTTTCAGAAACCACAGAGAACTTGCGCCTCCAAATATCCTCCCTTACCACCACAGATTCAAACGCAGCTTTAGAAATCTGTCAGAATTTCTGTGTGACGGTTCAGGAAGGCATCCTGATTGGACATGTGTCCACCGAAGACATGCTCGTGGCATTGAATCCTTTTGATTCAACGTCGTCGCAAGTCATTACAGATATGGGGATCAATGGCAAGATATTTTCCATGATCCGGTCTTCTATCGCAACAGCCTTGGAAGCTACACAACTCAGCAGACCTCATGCTGTGCCGGATGAGATGTGGGCAGCCATGTTTTGCTTTGTCGCGGCCATCAACGGCCGATTTCACGACGTCAGCTGCTTCAACAGCTTACTTACCACAATGCCTGAGGCCGTCAGGGCAACCATTTCTGACGATATCCTTTTCACATACATCAAGACATTTATCCAGTCACAGGCGACGCGAGATCATCGCAACCCGGCTTGGCAATGGTGCTGTGCAAAGATTGGAAGTGCCCTCGGGCAGCTGAATGCCAGCCAAAGGCTTACGTTGTTCACCAGGATGAACAAGTATATTCAGAATGCACGATGCGACGCGGACACAAGAATGAAGGTTTCATTTGCCTGGCTCCTTGTTCAAGCGTACGATGCACGCCGAAGTACGGAATCATTTATTAAAATATACAAGACCAACTCCGAGCAACATATGGAGCACAATGGCTACCGAATTTGGCAGCTCGCAGTTGCCCACCTACATAGCCGCCAGATGCTCTCCAAAGACGCCCACAGACGCGTCGCCGGTTGGAATTTCTACGACAGTCTGTCGCAAAGATGGGCGCTTCTTGCCAAGACATTATCAACAACCGAGAACAGCGACGCCAAGATGGCCTCGCTGTGTAAATTCCTTGCCGGCATTGGCGAGACGTGGCATCTCATTGAGGGACTAATGGCTGCTAACGCAGAGACTCCATGCGCTGAGATGCTTCGCACCGTTGCCAATGCATCTGGGAAGATGGACATTACTATCGCACTCAACATTGCCGCCAACGATACGAAACACGGCAATCACCTGCTTTGTGCAGCGCCAGGCAAGACCAGGGAAGAGCATTTCGAGGCATTCATGGCATATCCTAAAGCAGAATCGTTTGCCTGGCGCGCTATCAAGGCTCAAGGCGGCACCGTCGAATCCAAGATGGAGCTCATTGACTTGTTGAGCGAACTGTACGCCTCGAGCGCCATGCTGAGCAGGAGTCAGCGGATTCGACGCGTGCGGCGAGCCGTCGCCTACCAGATGGCGCTCGTCGGGAGAGTATCCCCGACCGTCTTGCGCAGTGTCATTGCGGCTGTCACCCTGGATCTCGACGAGGGACACTGGGGACGCGAAACGCATCTGCAGTGGGCAACGGGGTTGGTTCGCGACCACGTGAGCCCCGAGGCCGCGGCGGAGATGCAGAAGCAGCTGCAGGGGTGGCGGCATCTGATTCAAGATGCTACCCCTCGGTTAATAACGACTGGAAGTTCGGCTGAGAGCCGCTCAGGAGAGGCAGACGTGTTTTGCACGTCTCAACTGCGAGACTCGTTAAAATCCGAGCGCGACGAAGCCTCTGCTCTTCCAAATCGCTTCATCCAAGGTTAACGACAGCGCAGTGCACGCACACCTTGAAAAGGCTATATATACAGAACATTATTCCATGATACCCAGACGCTGCCAGATAGGCACCGTCATTTTATATAGATAAACAAGATCACATACATCATGTCGCTCAAGATGTTAATTTGATAAAAGATAACAATGGCACTTCTGTCAACTTGACCCTTGAAGACGAGCTTGCATCCGGGAAGCTTTGGTCGGCAAGTAACGTGCTGCCCGCATCAAACAGCAACAGGAGAAAGGTCAACGCTGAATTGTGCTAGATTAATCAATAGCCGCCTTTGTCCAAGTGTCCCGGTTCTCGCGGATTGTCTTGATCAATATCCCTGGCAGCATTTTAACATTGTCGCTCTCGTCTCGCAGCAAGCTGGCACTCCTGTCCAGGAACCTGGCCTCAAAAATGTCCCATAACCGCCGGTCCTCTCCAACCTGCGAGCCCGGACGCGGGTAGAACGGGTCGTTGCGCCAGAAGCACATCGCCGCGCGCCGCATCCCCTCCCCGGTCATCTCCAGCGGCCTGCAGCAGTCAAAGTCGAGGATCCAGATGCCGTGCGGTCCAAACGCGTCAGAGGAGAGCTCAGCTGCGCCGCCGCCGCCAATCGACAGCGGGGAGGAGGACCAGGGGGAGGAGGGTGGTCGCGGGCCCGCCAGGACAAACTCGACGTCGCAGGCGTCCACCTTGGCCGCCCAGTGCAGGAAGGCGAGCGCGTCGGCCATGGCCATCGCGTAGGCCGCGGACGGCAGCCCCAGCTCCTCCATCTGGTCGACGTGCAGCGGAAAGTTTCGCAGGCTGAAGAAGCGCTGCGTCGGACCTCGGCCGCCGCCGCCGCCGCCGCCCTGCTGCACCGGTCGCCGTCGGCCCAGGTACGGCCGCACGAGGCAGCTCTCGTTGGCCGGGTCGCGCGCGAGCTGCAGCGCGCGGTCCCGGCTCGGGCAGTACCGGCCGGCCAGCAGCTCGCGCACGGCGAGGCGCAGCGGCGGGATCCTCTCGCTCACCAGCGCCTCGCACGCCGTAAAGTGCTCCGGTAATCGTGGCAGGACGTTGCTCCACAGCGTCGATGTTTGTTCCAGGAACCCGAGCTTCAACGGGATGTTGACCTTGGTTCCGTCGCCGTCTTTGTTCCGGTGTGTCTCGTCTTCGCCGTTGCCGGGGTCTTCTTCACCCTTGTTCTCATGTTCCTGAAATGCTCTCGCGGCATCCAGGATTCGGCCATGGATGTAATATTCGTTCGGCAAGGAGCGTCCTGGACCGCCGTCGGCGCGTTTGATCACGACGACTGCTCCGCTGTGTGACCAAACCGTGCCGCAGAAGCCTTGCCCGATTTTGGTGAGAATGAATGGAGCGCTTAAAAATGCCTCCATGGCGCTGTGAAATAAAATATCAGTACAAGTTCCGTTTCGCTTTCGGCTTTTTGAAGCTGATAAACGTACTGTTTGTAGTGGTTGTAGGTAGGTAGATGGGTAGTCGGTATAGTATCAAGTCGATGGTTTTGCAAGCAGTATAGATTGAGAGGGAGGCTCTGCTATTAATCCCTGGCATGATGAATATTTGATTTTGCCAAAATTTTGACTCTTGCTTTACGAAGTATAATTACAGTCCGTTGCAACTGGTCCGCGAGTTGTTGTTCACGGGGTTGATCTGGCCCCACTGGGGGTTTCTAGATTTTGGTGCGATTACACACCCTGTTGCCAGACGAGAATGATTCTACCAAAGTCTGTTTTTACCTACACTGTCTCGAGGTCCTGTACATTACTGCGGCGGCCAAGTTTCGTAATTGGATCCAGAATACTCAGTTGAGAGAAAATATCATAAAATTACTATCTTAACGTAGAAAAGGTAAAGCATCGCTCCACATCCATCCTATACTGTAAAAAAAAAATGTCATCCAAATACACGTATTCTCGTCCTATCAACATGGTAACTTTTATATGCCAAATCTGTAGCTGCTTATACTCAAACCCAAAATATCAAGAAAAAAATACCCCTTGCATGATTTTGTATATGCAAAACACCGATATACCGTATATACTGAAATCCGCCCGAAAAAGATAAACAGAAGAAGATAATGGAGAAGAAGTCGTCAAGATGGGCCACCAAAGGAAGACGGGGAGGTGTCTCCCGGTGGTAAGAAGATTATATGAATGCGACGAGGCACAACTAGGCACCCGCCTGGCTGAGCATGGCATCGGTGTTGACGCTGAGGCGGCTGGGTGCGCCAAGGAGCGACGCGCCGCCCGCATCGCTCGAGGGCGTTACATGGCGCCTTGCGTGCTCGCGTGCAATAAGAACTTGCGCAGGACAAACGACAATCTCATCGTCGCCGAGACCAGCATCATCGCCCTTCTTGACAACCAGGGGAAAGAGGACAACGCGCACGATTGCGCTGCTGGCCTCAATCTCCTCGTTGGACTGCTTGTTTTGCGGGCTCCGCTCATTCATCATGGACGCGTTGAACTGCACCGTCGCCGCGAGCTCGCCGTCTGCATCATACTCGGGCTGCAGGGGCGGCAGCATCATGTACTCGGCGCGTTGAGTGCGCATCGCAACCGAGAGGTCGACGGCCTCGCGCATGACGCGACGCAGCTGCGACTGGATCTGGCTCTCTAGGTTGCTTGGCGGCGGCAAGATCTTGCAGAGCGTCTGAAAGATGGCCTGGACCACGGCTTCGGTATCGAGTTCGCGCTGTTCCCGGAAGCTAGCGCGCTTGGCGAGGAGCGTCAGCGTGACTGCGCGCCACTGGCGGACGGCATTTTGCGGGCCGACCTCCGTCAGAAGCTTCTCGAGAGACTTGAGCTTCTGGCGCTGCTCGCGGTCCATGCCAAACAGATATCGAGTAAAGACAAATTCCCAAATCATGCTCATGGTCATGGACATGAAAATGTCTCGTCGCTTGACTCGGTCGTTGAGATATACATCGACGTCTGAGCCATCCAGGACAGCATTATCTAGGCGGTCAATTGTCTTTTCGTCGTTGATCTCACTTGTTAGGCGACAGGCGCGCATGTCGGAAAACTTGGAGAAGCGAAGGACCCATTGCTGAACATGGGAGCAGAGCTGTTGGCAGCGATTGTCAAAGTAGTCTTCGTCCTTGATGTTGAGGAAGTCGGAATCGCCGGCTTTTGAAGCGAGAATTTGGCGCTGCATCTCACGGACTTGTTCCTTGGCCGCTTCGAGTTGCTCGCGCAGGCTGGCAATCTCGGCATCCTTTTCTTCCAGCGTTTGCATAGGGGTGCCGTCTGGCCCTTCTAGACTGCGTGTGCCATCGCCATAAACGGCAACGCCGGGGTAGCGATTGCTGTCTTTGTTCGCAAGCTCAGCGTTGGCGCTGGCCAGACCCTCATTGACTTCGGTCAAGCGATTGACTTCATTCTGCAAGTATTGTAGGGACTGTTTCAGCGCATGAATTTCGGCGTCGCGCTCGGAGTAAACAGATGAGGCGCTTCGGTTGGCGTTTTGTTCGGCATGGATGCGAGCTTCGACCAGCAAGTGATTCTCGGCGAGGAGCTGTTCTACTCTAGACTCTAGCTCGAGGACCTGCATACTCTGGCGACGGCGCATGCTATGAGGTCTTGTCGGCGACTTTGGCGAGCCCAAGCGACCTTCGCCATATCCATCCTATCAAAAATGTTAGGCGCTGTGGTGCATGTAGTAGTTGTCGCAAGTATAGACAGGGTACAGGTGTGGGTGGCTGGGGAGGAGGTGCCCAAGGCAAGCGAGAAAGAAAAAGCACCAACAGAAGAAATCAGAGACGGTCCAATCGAGCTTAAAAAATCGCAACTAGATAGATTGAAAGCATAATAATCATTAAGAGACACTCACGTATACATCGGCCATGTCCTTTGTACGGACACGAGCCTCGTTGGCAACGGGCGGCGTGGAGTTGTTTTGTTGACGAAGAGCTCGAAGGTCTCCGCTCATGCGCTTATCGACCCGCCTCAGCGGTGGCGGTGTAGGTGTGGCGGTGGAGCGGAGACCCGAAATGCTGCCTGGACTCTCAGGCCGCAACTTTAGCGGTTCAGGTGTCCGTTGGCGGGACAAACTGGTGTTGGACACGGATCGCCTCGGTTCAGCCCGTCCAGCCCCCAGGGTCGATCGGGAGCCGGAGTCAACTGCTGCGTGTGAATCAGAGACGACTCTTCGGTTACCATCGTGTCCTTGCTCCCGGTGAGCAGCACCAGCAGCCAGCATAGTCGCACCGGCTGCCGCTGTGTCAAGCCCGCTGTAGTCTTTGTTCGATCGGTGCAACTTCTTCTCGGGGTCGGCGACTGGCGTCATCGCATCATGACGAGATGGCTCTTGCAGAACCGGTGTATTGAACGGTGAGGGGCCCAGTCGTCTCTCGACGTCACGACTGCGCGCCTCCGGTGTCTGCATGTGTGTCGACTCTTGCCAGTCGCCACTGTCCACGCCACTGTCTCGGATTCTCTCCTCCGCAAGGTTCGGACTTGGGCGTCGCGGAGGAGACTCCGGGACGAAGCCGCTGTCGCGATTGGGTTCATCCACCGGCCAGGCCGCGCCAATAGCGGCTGCCTTCTCGGCCTCGGGGAGTTCTTGGACTGCGGGCAGTGCTCTGGAAGGCGAAGTCCGAAGCTCCCTTGGTTCCGTAACTGATTGCCGTGACGAAATCTCACGAGACGCCTCTTCAAATAATCCCCCGACAGGCTCCTCCAGCTTGGAATCGCGCCGGAGTAGACCAGCAGACGTAGACTGCGGCAACGAGGTCTCATTAAGCCCCTGGACAGGGCTCTCGACAAACTCCTCATTCACCAGCACACCTTGCCTTGCGGTTTCTCTCCATTCATCGCCAGACTCAGTGAAGCTTGTGCCAGCCGGTGTATACGGTGCCACGCTTGGACCGGGGTCTGGTCGGCTCGGACCCCAGAACTCATCAACTCCATCATCCACAACCTCATCTCTCGCTTCTTCTGCCACATTCTTCTTATCTGCTCCCTCCCACAGCGCAGGATCGTCAAACATGTCATCCTCCTGCGGCTGTCTCTTATCAACAATCTTAGACTTCTTGCCCTTCTTCTTCTTGCTTCCTCCATACATCTGCGCCAGCGCCGCTACACCACCAGTAATTGCCGCCGCCGCTCCCACTGCCTCGAGTGACTCGCGACTGGCCTTCCCCTTCCCACTACCCGTCGATTTGGAGCGTTCTGTCGTCGTCATCTTGCTATCAGAGCTGCTGAACTTATCGTCAACAGACCTTGTCATTTCAACATCGGGTAAATCGTCTCTCTCGACATCACCAACACTAACCGCTTCATCATATCGCCTTTCTTGCTTCTCATCACCAGTCGTAATCGCATCATTTCGTCTAGACTTCTCAGCCGTAAAAATATTGTCATCACCGAAACTGTCTTTGTCCAGTCCCGCCGTAGCCTTGGTAGTAGAGGTTTTTTCTTGGACAGATTGGCGCTTCTTGTCCTTTTTTGATTTCTTGTTGACTGGTACAGCCCAGTTGTCATCACCTCGCACCTCGCTGTCGGACAGGGCGGCAGGCTCTTCTACCAAGGTTGTCGATTTTTCGGTAATGGGGGGGACTGCGGACGGGACACTTTCTACCTCCATCGGTGGCTCTGAGATTGGCGACTGAGCAACCGAATCCTCCCAGGCTGAAAAGGACATCTTCTTTGCCTTCTTCCCCTTGCCCTTCTTCGTAGTGGTTACTGGATCAATGTCTGTTGCGGAGATCTGTTCAGATTGAGACGCGAACGGACTATTGTCCGTCGCTGTCTCGGGAGTCTCTTTTCTCTCAGTCTCCTCCAAGTCAGCAAGCGAAATTGACTTGTTCTTCTTGCTCTTCTTCCCCTTCTTCTTCGGAGGCTGAGAGCCCTCATCATCCGCCTCGGCAGTCGTTGTTGTCCCAGAGTCAAGGAGGATGGCTTTGTCTACAGTATCCTCGGCAGGAAGCAGGGTGGGTTCGGGGGCAAGCTCAGGGTCAGCTGTGAGCTCAGATGCAGGATCGGCAGCAGGCTCAGGGACAGACTCTGGAAGGGGCTCGACCACAGGATCGACTACAGTAAGAACGGGCTCAACTGTAGGGCTGACTGCAGGCTCGGTGACAAGCTCAGGAACAGGCTCGGTAACAAGCTCGGGAACAGGCTCGGGAACAGGCTCGGGAACAGGCTCGGGAACAGGCTCGGTAACAGGGTCAACCGTACGCTCGACAGCGGGCTCGAGAACAGGATCAGTAACAGGCACAGGAACAGTCTTGTCCTCAACTTGATAGTCCGCGGGAGACGTAGGTTTGCTCTTCTTGCCCTTCTTCTTCTTCTTTGAAGGCAAATCCCAAGCCTCCTCGGCGTCAGCCTCGGTAGGGGCAGCAGACTCGGCCGAGACCTCTAGGGTTCGCGTCGTCTCACTGGCGGAAGCATCCTGAACTGCAGCTTCAGTCTCGGCGGCTGCGGGCTTTTCTGTGGGAGCAGGTTCCGGTTCCACATCCAGGGCGGTTTGTTGCTCTCCCTTCTTGCCCTTCTTCCCCTTCTTCGTCGGAAAGGCCCATTCATTCGTAAGGACGGGAGTCTGGGCCTCTGCAGGTATAGACGTCTCGACGATAGGATCTGCTGTCACTGGCTCCTCGGCAGGCGCAGACTCGGCATTTGGTTCTGAAGACGGCAGGATGACGGTCTCGACAGCAGCCTTTTGCTTCTTGTCTTTCTTTGACTTTTTTCTCGAAATTGGAGCATCAAAGTCCGTCCCGCCAAAGGCTGTATCGTCATCCCCAGTTGGTTCGTCTTTGGTAACTGCCGGGAAGCTATCGCCCATCTCATCTGCCCACGACGACCCAGCCGGCCCAGGGTTCACAGTCTCAACAGCAGCTTCTTCGGTTGGCTCTATAGCTGCTGTCTCCTCTGTTATTGGCACAGGCTCAGGGGTGTCAGGAAGGGAAATGCCCAGTTTCTTTGCCTTCTTTTTATCCTTTTTGGACATAGGCTTGTCCCATTCACTTGCGTCAGCCTCGACAGCATCGGAAGCCGTGGCGGTTTCAAGCTCGCCTTGCTTGACATCCTCTTTGGGCGCTTGAATTGACTCCTGCTCCGAAGCAGCCTCGGGGATCCCCTCGATCAATGCGCCAGCTCCAACGGCACCTGCAACAGCCCCGAGAGCCGCAGCAGCTAGACTGGCCTTCTTCAACTTCTTCTTCCGCTTGTTGGAAAGACTTGCTATCCAGTCATCCTCCGGCTCAGCCTCCTTGACGGCTGCATCGTTTGGAGTCTCAGGGGCTTCATCTTTGATCTCGACCTCGCGAATGGTTTCGGCGGCCGGCTCCAGGGGCGGTCCTCCTGTCGTGTCTGTTGCGTCCTGTTGCGTCGGTTCGAGTACTTCAGCAGCCGCAGACTTTCTCTTCTTTTTCTTGTCTTTTTTAGAAGATTTAGTTGGAGAGCTGTCGCCTTCATCCACAGTTTGGTCTGCGGCTCCGGCTTCCTTGACCAGTGCCTCAGGGGCATGCTCGGCAATAGATTCGGGTGCGAGCTCAACAGCTGGTTCAGCGGCGGGCTCAACGACGTCGTCACGAGCAGGCTCAGCGACAGGTTCAGATGACTGCTCAATGATAGCCTCAGTTCCAAGCTCAACAGGAGCCTCGGGACTATGATCCGCGCCAGGAGGACTGATAATCTCCTGAGACTCGGCAACGGGCGGAGTGCTACTTTCCTCAGACGGCGAAGTGGTGGGGTCTTCCATGGGCAGCGCGGATTCGCCCTTGGACTTCTTCTTCTTGTTCTTCTTCTTGTCCTTTTTGGAAGACGCAAAGGTTGAATCAGCCCATTCCTCTCCAGCCTCGGCCTCCTTGGCTGGCATCTCGGAGACTACCTCGGGAATAACAACAGCCTCGGAAGCGGGTTCGGGCGTTGGTTCGGATGAAGGCATGTCAGTCTCAGGCATTGTGGCGCTTGAGACAGGTTCGGCAGATGTCTCATCCGAAGGGTACTGGGGAGTTTCTTCAAGCAGCGCCGCAGCTTCGCTAGTCGGCGTGTCCTCCACGTCGTGCTTCGGAGGCTCGGTAGTCAAGACAACAACAGGCTGTTCTTCCACTACAGTCTCTTGAGCCGTTGACTCGACTAAGGGTTCAGCAAAGCCTCTTCCATTTCCATCCACATCCTGAGTAATAGTTGGATCATTGGATTGCTCAACCGGAGGCTCAGCAGAAATCTCGCCAGGCAGGACATCCATGACATCTGATGGTTCAACGACTGCGCTCATCAACTGTTTCTTTTTCTTTTTCTTGTCCTTCTTCGATGACTTCGTCGTAAAGGCGCCTGAATCAGTTTCTGTCATAGACTCCAGTGCTGAACTCTCGGGGGAAGGTCCTTTCGCTTCAGGAGCCTCCCTTGTCAAGTCGGCCGAGATGGCATCAGCGGGCTGCTCTTCCGTTTTGGCGACAGTGATGTCCATATCATCCGCAGGGGTCACATCCAGCGCAGCAGCATCAGCCTGTGCCTTCTTCTTTGCTCTCTTTTCTTTCTTGGAGGACGTCCTTGATAGCCCACTCGACTGATCTTCGGGCTCGGTAGCGGCAGCGGCTGCGGGTTGTGCGAGGCTCTCGGGTTCAGCTGCCTTGGAAACCGACTCAGGCTCGATCTGTACAGTATCGTCCGCAACCGGAGCCGCAGCCGTTTCCAACATGGGTTCTTCAGTCGGCTGATGCTCTTCCTGAGGTGCTTCTATGGCACTTTGGCGGTCCAACGACGCAGAGTCAACATCCTTGACTTCTGGCTGGGGCTCAGGAGCTTCACCTGTTGGTTCTGTGGCTTCCGCTTCAGCAATCTCAAAAGGTGCTTTCTTAGTCTTTTTCTTCTTCTTATCCTTCTTTGATGCTTTGGTGGAGAAACCATCAGGCGACTCATCAGGCGTCGACTGTTCAGGTTCAGGAGACTTTAACCCAGGTTCGGGTGACAGGGCAGCTGCAATGACATTCTCAGACTCAGCCCCCTTATCTTCAGAGGCAGTTGACTCAGGAAACTCAGTTGGCGTGACAGACTCGGTGGGCTCCAGTGTGGGCTCTTCGAAAGAATTTTGCTTCTTCTTTTTCTTCTTGTCCTTTTTAGAAAGCTTCCTCGATAATCCGCCGAACTCGTCACCAGGGCTCGCCTCCTCTTGTTTCACTGGGGCAGACTCCGGCTCAGGGACTGATTCGGAAGCCTCGGCAACTGAAGTGGCCGGCTCGACGCTGCCCTCTTTTGCAACTTGGGCTTCATCATCCAGCGGCTGCTCCAACGGTTGCTCGGATGTCTTGTCAGCAGTTGTCACGGGTTCAGCCTCGTGGAGGTCTTCAGGGGAATCACCGTCGACTGCCTCGAAATTGGTCTGCTTCCTCTTCTTTTTCTTATCTTTCTTAGACAACTTGGAAGTCAGGGAAGAAGCAGTGTCATCAGCGGTAGACTCGGTGAGGGCTTCAGCAGCTGGCTGTTGGGGAGCAAGTTCAACTGGCTCTGCCTCAGTCACGATTGGCTCTAGATCGGTCGCAACTGGCTCAGTACCGGTCGCCTCACGCGACGATTCTACCTCAACGGCATCGGTAGACTGGGGAGCACTCTCCGGCTCCGGCTCAGGCTCAGGAGCGACCTCAGCAGTTGTCTCTGTCTCAGTGGGGACGACAGGATCTAGCTGAAGGGGAGGCGTCTCTGGAGGGGTTGAAGAGGCTGATTTCTTATTCTTCTTGCCCTTCTTCCCTTTCTTAACAGTCGCTACCGGCCATTCCTCCGTCGCCGGCTCCGTTTGAACCAGGGATTCCGTCTTGGCTTCCGGCTCTGCTGGCTCAGTCTGCTTGTCAGAAACGTCCATGATTGTCTCGGGCTCTTCCGTCAGATGAGAAGCAACGATGGTATCATCTTTGGAGTCTGTGGCTTTGTTCCCGGTGATAAGTCTGCTCCACTCGTCCTCTGATTCTGCTTCCGCCTTGTTCTTGGTCTCTTCAGCAGTAGCAGTGGCATCAGGGAAGTTGAGAGTCTTGTCTGCCTCGGCAGGAATCTCATCAGTGAGGTCAAGCGTCTTGTCAGATTCAGCAGCAGTGGCAGCCAGAACGACATCGTTAAAGTCCAATGGTTCGGCAACGTCTACAGCATCCTTGTCGGGGGTGAAAGACTCTTCAGATACACCCTTTCGGCTCGTCTTATTCTTCTTGCCCTTTTTCTTGGAGACGGGAGCATCATCCCACGCATCGGAAGAAGGCTGACTGTCTGTCTGCGTAGTGCTAGCGCTTCCAAGCTGCTGCTCGACCTCATCAAAGACAGACTCTTCCCTCGACAAGATCGTATCCTGCGGCTGAAGGGTCGCCGCAGCCGGATCAACCTGCACATCTCTTGTCTCTGGTTGATCAGTCTCAGGAGCAGACTGTTCCTCGTGAGATGGAAGAGTGACAATATCAGGCGTGGCTTCAAACTGCACGGACTTGCGTTTGTCCTTTTTCTTTTTCTTCTTGTCTTTTGCAACAGTTTGGAACTCATCCTCGGGGTTGACAGCAGATTCTAGTTCCTTCTGCTGGTCAGGAACAGCATTCTCTTCGGACGTTTCTTCGACTATAGCGTCTTTGATTGGGACGGGCTCGGCCGGTTCAGGCTCCAGACCAGTTGGGGTCTTGTCATCTTTGACAGGATGGTCATCAGCGGCAGGAACAGAGTCATCGAAAGCTACAGAATCTCGCTTCTTTTTCTTCTTCTTGTCTTTCTTCGAGGTAGCGGGGGCTGGCGAGAAATCATCTGCTTCAACCGTGTTGTCTGTAGATTCAGTTTGGCCCTCGGCCGAGACTTCAGGCGTGGCTTCTTTGGGATCTGTCGTTGAGGCTTCCTCGACAGCGAGGTCCTTGGCTGGTGGTTCAGGGACGATGGGGGCCTCGGGCACGGGTTCCGGCTGTAGTTGCAGTTCAGGAGAGGCGTCATCAGGCGACAGGGACTTCTTCTTCTTATTCTTCTTCTTTTTCTTGTCTTTGTCGGAAGCAGAAGGTGTCGATCCCGCCTCGGCATCCACAGAGGTGTCGGCAATACTCTCAATCTGCGGTTCGGTGCTGACGGCACCTTTGGTTGAAACCATCTCCTCGGCTGGTACATCTGCAGCAGCTTCTGGCTGAGTTTCTACGGCGGTAAGAGGTTCTTGCGTGGTATCCGCTGCTTGCTCCGGTTCAGTCGGAGTCGTTTCTTCTTGCTTCTCAGCCATGACGGGCGTTTCTTCCACAACCTCTTTCAATAGCTCTGGCTCAGCAGGAACGGCATCCAGAACCAGTAACTTCTTCTTCTTCTTATTTTTCTTCTTCTTGTCATTCTTGGAAGTAGAAGGAGTTGACCACTCATCTTCGCCATCTGCACCAGTGTCCTGGGCCCCTCCAACCGGCTGAGCATCGAATGAGGCCTCCGCATCAGTCGGCACAACCTCAGTTACGGAATCCTTTTTCGCAACAGACTTGGCTTGCCCCAACTCCGGCTCATCTGCAGGGGGTTGGGTCTCGGTCGCGATGTCCTTGGCCTCCGTAGACACATCCTGGGTCTCGGCAAGTGAGCTGGCAGCGGCATCGGTCAATGAGGGCAGTTCAGCCGCAGACTTGGGCTCGGTGGAAGAATCTTTATTGGTGGTAGCTTCAAAGGCTAGTGAAGCGGCGCCGGCAAGGGCGGCAGCACCGGCAACAATCGGAGCAGCTTCCAAGACATCTTCCTCCCAAGACTGCGACTTCTTCTTGTTCTTCTTGGCCTTTTTCCCTTTCTTAGGTTCTTGAAAGATGTCAGCTTGAGCAGGTGTCCTTTCAAGGTCCTCCGGAGTGGTGGAAGCATCTGGCACAGAAGGGGCAGGTTCGTCAACAGCAACAGTAGGTTCGGGTGTTGGCTCCAGGGCAGACTCAGGTGAGGTCTCGAGAACAGGTTCTAGGGCATGCTGGGTCTCGGGAGCAGTCACTTCAGTGAGCGGTGCAGGCTCAGGAATAGACTGGGAAACAGGCTCAGAAGCAAGTTCGGAAGCAGGTTCCGGGGCAGTCTCTTCAACAGGTGCAATCTCACGCTCCAGTACCGGCTCCGGTTGTGACGTAGGCTCGGGGGCAGGCTCGGGGACAGGGTCGGGAGCAGACTCGGACACGGACTCAGTCGAAACAGGCTCAACAAGCTCCAATGACTGCTTCTTCTTGGCTTTCCGGAGCTGCTTCTTCTGCTTGGCACTCAGCCCGGCAAACTCGTCCTCAGGTTCAGCGGCAGGCTGAGGGGTTGGCTCCGGGGCTAGCTCTTCAACATGCGCAAGCTCGCGATCCAGTGCCGGTTCAGATGTCGATGCGGGCTCAGGGACAGACTCAGAGACGGGCTCAACGTGCTCGGGCGCGGGCGCGGGCTCAGACGTCGACTCAGGGGCAGACTGATCCGCAGTAGGCTCGTCAACCACCGGCGACTGGTTCTTCTTGGCCTTCCTGAGCTTCTTCTTCTGCTTGGCGCTCAGGCCGGCCCATTCTTCCGGCTCGCAAGTCTCGGCCGGCGAGGCCTCCGGGGCGTCTGTGGTCTCGGCCTCCATCGTCGGCGGCTCCGGCGCATGCTCCGGCTGTTCCTGCGCGTCCTGCATGACCGCGACCGAATCCTCCGACCATCGACGCGACGGCGCATCCAGCGCATCCTCAAACCTCTCATCCGCCGACGTCAAGTCCTCCGCCCCATGCGGTGGCGCCGAGCTCGACGACGGCGTCGAGTCGAGGAGGTACGAGCTCCGATCCTTGGACATGGAGTCGACCGCATCCGGGTCCGCCGGCGCATCCTCAAACGGCAGCGCGGGCCTGACCTCGGCCTTGGGCGTCGTCTCCTGCGACCCTCCGCCGTGCAGCGGCAAGTCGTGCGTGTCAATGTGGAGGCCCGAAGAGGCCAGCTCGGCGCGGGAGAGACTACCGTCTTCGGCAAAGGAGAGCTCCGAGGCGGACTGGGAAGGCGGAAGCGCCGGGAGGTCTTCCTGCTTGGTGAGCGTCGCCTCGACGGACCCGTGGCGGGAGTGCTCGAGTAGGTAGAGGGGCTTGATCTCCCGACTGCTGTCCCACGAGGTGCCGCGAGACGCGCGCTTGGACGCCGAGTCCGGCGGCGCGGTGGCGGTGGGCGGAGGAGACTTGAAGGCAAAGCTAGGACTGAGGGGCGCCCGCTGGCCGAGACGGAGCAAGATGGGAATCGCCGTGTTGCTGGGCGACTTGGAAGGGGTCTCTTGGGTGCTGCGTCGACGACGGTGCGAGAGCTGATCCCGTCTCATGTCTTGGCCGCCTTGGGGAGGCGTGTTGGGTCGGCTATCTGGCAGGGCCGGGAGTTCATCGAGCTCTGATCGCGGGCTACCAGGTTCACTCGGCGGGAGAGGGAGCAGGTCGCCATACTGCGGATCGATGGCGGGCTTGATCGCGCGAGGGGCAATCTCCGGGTCAAAGGTATCATAGTCGTGAGATTTGACTCGCGAGGCGCCATCATCGACAGTATCAGTCAGAGTCTCGGAGGGAGAGCGGTCAGTGGCATGAGAGCGAGACGCGCTGGCAGCAACAATGGCCGCAGCGCTCGCCAAGCCGACACCCGCGCCAAGGGTGCCGGCATTATCTAAAAAAGACGACTCCTTATCCTTGTCTTTCTTGTCGTCGTCCCTCTTGAAGATGCTCGCAAACAGACCACTGGAGCGCTTGCTTTCCTTACTCTTGCGGGAGGCGCCTCCGGGGGCCGAGGCGACGGAGACTACGGAGCGGGCGTCGTCGTCATCGTCGTCGTATCTGCGAGACGAGCGCTTGCTGCTGCTACGCTCGCCTCGATCCCGGTCTCGATCCCGGTCCCGATCTCGGTCCTTTTCGCGTTCCCGGCGGCGACCATCTCCACGAGCTTCAGACACCACGGAGGAGACATCACGATCGTCAAACATGCTTCGTCTCCGGCTGGGGATATCACTGCCGTAGTCAAAGTCGCCCTCCGTGCCGCTGCGGCGCTTCGACTTGCTGCTCCTCCTGCTCAAGTCGCTCCCGTAGCCATCATCGCCCTCACGAGGCTTGGACCTGCTGCTCCGCTTGGTCGTGTCACTTGCGTAGCCGTCGTCGCGGTCACGGTGCTTGGACCTGCTGCTACTCTTCTTGGCCGTGTCACTTCCATACCCGTCCTCGCCCTCCACGATGCTGCGCCGCTTCGATTTGCTGCTCTTCTTGCTCACATCGCTGCCGTAACCGTCCAAGTCGCCCTCCATACCGCTTCGCCTCTTGGACTTGTTGCTGCTCTTCTTGCTCACATCGCTGCCGTAACCGTCCAAGTCGCCATCCATACCGCTTCGCCTCTTGGACTTGCTGCTGCTCTTCTTGCTCGAGGTCGAAACTTCAGACTCGGCGACGACGGATCTCGGACGGTCGTCATCACGATCCGACTTTGACTTGCGCTTCGACTTGGAAGAGGTGTCCCAATCATCGACGACAGGAGTTCCAGTGTCATCTTTGTCCACCTTTCGTAGGGATGTCAAGTCATCAAAGGCGTTGCTGGGGACAGTGACGAAGTCCTCCGGAGCTGCTTCTTGACTCTTGCGGCTCTTCTTCTTCTTGTCCTTTTTACTTGACAGCTCGTCCCACGTGTCCGCAGCGGAACCTTCAGTCGTCGGCAGGGATCGCTCCACAATCTCAGGCTCGGGCTGGGATTCACGGCCGCCGTCGCCTTCGAGGAGAGCCAGCGCCTTGGCCTGCTTCTCGCGTCGCTTCTGCTCCTTCTTGGACAGCTTGGACAAGTCCTCCACGGCATCCTCAAACGTGGGCGTCTCGGTCGACTCAGGAGCGGTGCTGGCTTCAGTCGACGTGCTGGGTTCCCCCAGATCCAACGACTGCTGCTTGAGCTTCTTCTTGTCCTTTTTGCTCAGCTTCTTGGGCGTCGCCGCGGCCGCCGCCTCCCACTCGCCGCCGTCGTTTCTGCTGCTGTTGCCGTTAGCTGGCTGATCGCGCACAATACCAGCGGGTTCCGACACGATAGAACGACTGGGGTCTTTTTTGCCAGCAATGTCCATGACAATGTCGGACATGGATCTGTGATTCCATTCATCGCCATCCGCCTCCCTCGTGCCGGGGGGCGAGTCGCGTCGTCGGTACGTCGGGTCGTCAACGACAATGTTGGAATCGAAACCTGTATCCTTGAGTCCGGCGGCAAGCGTGGCCGCAAATTCAATGTCATCGGCGAAGGATCCCGGCAGTGTGTTTCTGGCCGAGCTGGTAGGCTTGGGTCCCGGAACCGGAGGCTGGTCCGGCGTCTCGACAGCGTAAACCTGCTCAGGACTACTACCTGCGGCGCCAATGTCACGCACATCAGCAGACTCCCGCTTGGCAACACCATCAGGCTCGCCAGAAGGTTCGCTGCTGCTACCAGCCACGGCCGCCGCAATGATGCCCCACGGGCTCGCCCGACTCAGGCGTGCCCTCGTCTTCTCCGCCGGAACCTCGACCGCCTTTTCCTTCTCCGCATCGCTCCTGCCATCAGCGCTCTCTACCTCGAAGCTCTTCGTCGAGTTCTCGCCCCAGGAGACGGACTTGTTTGATGGCTCGACCTTTACGAGATCCCCTCTCGGCCCAATAACAACTTCTGGAGACGATGGGTCAGAGGATTTGGCCTGCATCTCGGGAGGGCTACTCTGCTTTCTCCGGTCCCGCTGCACTTGCTTCTCCACCTTGGGAGTTGGTTCCCTGCTCGGGAGGGGCGTCGGGAAGACAAGGTTCAGGACCGGCCGGTCCCGCTCGCACGACGGGTCGCGCGACGACTTGAAGTTGGACTTGCGCTTACCGTTGCTCTTCTCATACTTGCTCGCTTCCGTCGGGAAGAGCTGGTTGTCGATGCGCACGTCAGCATTGGGTGCGTCGTACGGACCGACTTTCTTTTGCTGCTCGTGCATCTCGGGCGGCGTGACGATGCGGACTTGCCGGGAGCCGTCATCCTTCTCGGGCGTCTCGCTACGCATCTGCTGCTCTTCAATCTTGCGCGCAATCACCGACTCTCTGTAATACCTGTCCGCCTCCTCCTGGACCGTGTCTCTCTTGGAGGACGCGCCGTCTCGGGAGCCGTCCTCGTCATAGCGCTCTCGGCGACGCTCGCGAGACCGCTCAGCCTCCACCGCAATGGCCGAGGCAACCGCGGCCGCAGCGACAGGGGTGGTGGCGTGCTTTGCTTGGTCGTAGATTTTGCGCGCCTCGTGCTCCCCTTCCTCGTAGACGTGAGAGCCGCCGTCCCGGCGCTTGGCCTGGTCTTGCGGGTCGTGGGCTCGCTCCTCAATCTCGAACGAGTCTCTGCGGCTTAGTCTCCCATGCGGCGCAACTAGTGGCTCGTAAGGCTCGTAGGGCTGGTAGGGTTCGTAGTCATCAAAGTTTGGCTCGCGGTCGATGGTAACAATATTAGGCGTCAAGGGGCGACCAGGAGGGGCCGCTGGAGCAGCGAGATCGGCCGTAGAGAAAGCGCCGTCGGCAACCTGGTAAAGAAAAGGGTCGACCTTTGGCCTTGGTGGATGGCCAAGGTCATATTTTTCGACAGACTTTCCCTTGTCTTTCTTGCCATTGTCCTGGTCGTAGCCGAACTCGTATTGGGCAATAGACTTTGCCCTATCCTCGCTGCGATCGTTCTGGCCAAACTCATATTTGTCAAGGACAATTTTTCCCTTTTCCTCTTTGCCATCCTCCCGGCTAGTGTGTGATTTGCTATCTCGCTTGGAGGAGCGGTAGAGTTCGTCGCGGCCATCATCGCCTTCCCGCTTGCTGCGGTCCTTGCGGGATGACGAGGGCAGGTCGGCATAGTATTCGGCCTCAGTTTCTCGTCGTTTGCGGGGCGTCTCCTCCTCGTCGTATCTCGAGTGGCGCTTGTGGTCCTTGTCATCGTGCTTGGATGAGGAGTACGAGTCGCGTTTCGACTTTTTGCTGTCCTTTTCCTTTTCCTTCTCCGACTCCTTCTCTCGCCGCTTCGAATCCCGGTCCCGGTCCCGTCGGTCCTTGTCACGATCACGCTCCCGTTCTCGCTCTCTCTCACGATCCCGGTCCTTTTCACGTGTACGGTCTCGTTCGCGCTCCTTGTCGCGCTCGTACTCGCGCGCACTCTTCTTCTCCTTGCCATCAGACGCCAGCGCCGCCGCGCCCACGGCCCCGAGCGCCGCCGCCGCCGCCGCAAACCCGGCCGTCGAGCCGTCGTGTCGGGAAGGTCCGTCACGCTGGTGCTGGTGCTGCTGCTGCTGCCGCCGCCCCGCATCCTCCAACTTGTCCGCCTCGTACACCTTGGACGACACCGGGAGCTTGGGGATGGGCTGCTCCAGAGGTACTGTGGACGTGCGCGCGCGCCGCGGCAGCTCCTGCGACGATGCCGCGAGGCCCGCGTCGAACACGTCCGGGTCCGACGTGGGCATGGGGAAGACCTCGCGCATGGGGCGCCGCCCATCCACCGACACCTCGGAAGGCGGGGCGGGGTATCTACGGGCGTCCGCCGTCGTCTGATATGTGTTGGGGCTGGGCTGATACGTGCTTGGGCCGTGCACGGGCGATGCGTGCGGTTCCTGGCCGAAACCGCACGGGGTATTAATCATACCGCGCAGCGAGTTGACAGGGCCAAAGAGGCGAGGATCGACCACCGAGCCTCGTCTCTCCGGATCGGCAAGCGCCGCCGCAGCAGCCGCAGCCGTAGCAGCTCCGGCTCCGGCAGCATATGGGCCAAAGCGGTTGCTGGTGGAAGCGCTGGCCATGCTGGGCCGGACGACCGAGGAGACGACCGAGCCGTACGCCAGAACCGAGTCCGCGCCGTCGCTCTCCTCCTCCTCCTCGTCCGAAGCGTCCTCCCAGTCCGACTCTTCGCTCGACGCACCGTGCATCCTGGAGCCGCCGATGCCACGATCGCCGCGCGCCTGCGCCTCCTTGCGACTCTTACGGTACTTTGCCAGCCCGGTCGCCGCGGCGGCTAGCATAGTCGGCTTGACGTAGCCCGCCGCCTTTAAGTCGTGTTTGTTTTGCTTGCGCGCGAGGTCCGACAGCTGGCGTCCAATCTCGAGAATCTCCTCGTCCGTCTTGCCGCGCATGGGGCCGTCCGGTCGCCGCGGCGCGCTGTCCGCCACGTCTCTCGTCGCCCTGCCGCCACCCTGGCGAAAGCCGTTGCTGCCGCCAGAGCTGCGACGGCGCCGCAGCTTGGGGATATATCCATGCCCGTAGGCGAGGTCAGAGTTGACCGACGACGACGACGTGTTCCCGCCGCCGCCGCCGCCGCCGCCAAAGTAAAAGGTGCGCCGCTTGGAAGCGCGAGCGGCGCTGCGCCGCCGCCGGCGTCGTTCAGAGGGTGCGTTGAAAAAGGTGCCGAGGAAGCCTCCGTAGCGGCTCTGCGGGTAATGTCTCGAGATGTCGAGGAGCGAGGAGGCGGTGGAGCTGCCAGAGCTGGAGCTGGACGGAGCTCGTCGTCTCTGGCTTCTACCGTTTTCCGCGCCGGCGGCGTACTGAAGAGGGGGGGAAGAGAACTGCGGTGGTGCTGCAGTCGCCGCAAAGGGCATACTTGTAAAAGACGTCGGGTTGGGCAGCGAGGTAAAGTCGTCGGTGGCGGAGGCCCGGTTGCGGTTGTCGCTGTCGCTTTCTCTACGTCGATCGCTCACATAAGCATCTCGGTCGCGGCGAGGATCATGGTCTCGATCTCGGTCGCGATTCGCTCTTCGTCTGTCGTGGTCGTCACGGCTGTGGCGACTTGTCTCTCGCGGCATGGTTTCGAGAGAGAGCCTTGTGCCGGCTATGCGTGCTGTTCGGCTGCTGTGTTCCCAAGCGGGTCTATTCAATGCGTAGATGGAAACGCAAAGACGATCAAACCATTGGTGGTATTAGATGATGAAGATCTTTATATCTCCGGATCTCGATAAAATTCCCGGGGGGGGATGAGGATGGAATGTTTTGATTTTGGGGGACAAGGTCTATGCACAGGAGAGAAGACTTACAAGGTTTCTTCGGACAAAATGGGGGCCTGATGGGTTGCAGAGAAAGCAGAGCTCGCAGAGCGTTGTACATACCTGTCGCTGTAGACCGCTGAAAGTTAGCCACTGGCGGACCCATTCGACCCGAGCCGCTCCGCTAACTGAGAAGCTTGGTAGGCTAGTACCGCCAACTAATAAACTGACAAAGGTGAGGTGGCTGGGGATGACGCTAGAGCCGCTGCAGGTAGGTAATTTGGGTGGCCGCTTTAACTACTAAGTGGTTTGGACAGGAAGGTTGTAAGTGAAATATACATATTGTTAATAAATATTTTGGTTGTCTCTTATACGCATGTAGACACTTTGAACTTCCCACTGCCACTTTATTCTCATCACTGCAATTTGCCCTCTCTTGCCTTTTTTGCCTGTGCATGCATGCTGGCTGGCCTCCATTGATCAATGGGCACACAATGCATCAATGCATGAGCAGTGGGGGCGGGTTGCTAACCCAACGACCTCCTCCATGTTGTTCAGACCGCTACATGGACGTCGGTCTGGGCTGTGGGCGGCTTCAACGTCGGGTACGAGATAAAAAAAAAATCTTTGCTTTTCTTGTATTTGGCAACCTTTTCCTTGTTTTTTGTTTCCTCCAGGTGCCATCACTACCTCTGATTATTCATTCTCCCCGTCATCTCTTTAGTTTTGTGTTTATAACAGCACCACGCTACTGCTACTCTAGTCGTAGCGCCACAGCTGTGGTGGCACCACTGCCCAGCTTTGTTTTTCTCCCCGATGTACCCTCACATAAGATATCATCGGTGCAGGTACATACATACTCTCAAGCCATGCCACGACCCGCTGCCTCGTCAACGTCAGCCGCAAAGAGTTGGCATAATAAACATAACGGGCGCTGTTTAGCTTCGACGACAAAGGCAGGAAGTAGTCGAGAGCTGCTGCATCGATATGACCACATTATCAAAGTATGGATAAATCAGTGCATACCTTGGCCTCCTTGTTCCTTTGGGTCCCCTCCTTCTCCATACCGCCAACCGCCGCATTCCTTTGGTCGGAGAATTCCACTTTAGGCCGATGTGGCGCACCCTCTCCACGCTCTACCCTGTACATTTTCTTCTTCCTTTAACTCGCCGATATTCGCACTGTCACAAGCAAAAAAACTTGTATTCACGCTGTCTAGGACGCTATAACACGCTGGTTTCTATAAATGACATAGTACATGAAAATACTCCGCCTTGTACATGGACAAGAGAACCCGCTTACGCATACCCGGCGCTACTGGGGCGAGAAAGGCGTATCAGGCTTGAATTGTCGCGGTCTTGCTGTTGCACCTGTTCAGCTAGACTTGCCGTGTATGTCTCTCCTATCCGCATAATACCTATAAACGCCCGGGCGGAGGAAGGATTTTGGGTTGATCCAAGATCTTCTCGACAATAAGGACAAGTCTTTTTCCTTCTAATCCACTGCAGTATGCAGTGCTCACCGAAAACGTGGTTGCACCTGGTAAGCCTGGCAGGATGTTCGGTGTACCCCTCGGGCGCCATTGTCCCATATTCATTATAGCAAATGATGCAAGCTTTGGCGAATTAGTCAGGGGAGAGTAGACTATTGGATTGGGTTTACTCACCTCGCTCGTCTTCGGGTAAACTCTCGATACTGACCGGCCGGCAAAAACTCGCCAACAACCTCCTAATTGACGCAACCACCACAGTACGGGCCATTGCCCTCCTCCTTATGGCCTCTTCAGCAGCGATGTCTGTTACGGGCCTTCTTCTTCCAGTTTCTTCGGTGACATCTAGTACGCGGGGGGCGCGACTTTCCGAGGCGGGAGCTCTTGGGAGAGCTGCTCGTCGGTTCCGGCCAGACTGATACCGCCGTTGGGCGACCTGCTGGGCATGCGAAATGGCATTGGTACCCTGAGCTGGTTGTGTGGAATTCTGATGTGTTTGAGGAACGAACGACCCTCCGCCTGGGAACGGGGATCGGTTTGTTTGGGTTGGCAGCAACGTCTCCACGAGTCCCGGAGCAGACTGCTGCGCGAAACTGTACGGTGCCTGGGGAAGGCCGCCGGAGGATGTGACTCGATCTGAGGGGTTAAACTGGGCTGGGTAGCCATCTAGAGGCGGCCTCGACCCTGAGAAAGGCGCCGAGAAGGGCGTTTGATAGGGGGTTTGGGGTTGGTAGGGTGCTTGGGGTTGAGAGGGTGCTTGGGGTTGAGAGGGTGCTTGGGGTTGAGAGGGTGCTTGGGGTTGAGAGGGTGCTTGGGGTTGAGAGGGTGCTTGGAAGGGCGTTTGGAAGGGCGTTTGGAAAGTCGTTTGGAAGGTCCCTTGGAAGGTCCCTTGGAACGTGACGTATGCTGAGAAAGACCCTGAGAAGTTCCCCGGGGAATGAGCTGGATGAGGCTGGAGCTGATGCGTAGGCAAGGCAGCAGGATAAGAGAGACGACGCAGAGGAGGAGCAGCCGCGTTGGCGTATGGAGGTGGAAAGGCGCTGAGACTGGGCCCTGACCCCGTGAAATGAGCCGGCAAAGGTTCTGATTGATGCGGAACATTCGGAACCGAGCTAGGCGCCATGTAGGGTGGATATTGAAGTTGCGGTGGCTGCGAGGGATGCGGATGCCATTGTCCCGGGGCCGCCGGGGGTTGGGACATGATGCCTTGCTTGGTCACCGAGGGAGACGGCGCGTGCGGTTGGATTCGGGGGTGGTCGTCCGGCAGCTTAGATGGGCGAGAGTGTGGGCGGGCGAGGTATTCTAGGGGAAAGTATAGGGAGGAAGATGAAGGGAATAAGAGGCGGGAAATGGAGAGATAATATATTATCGAAGCTAGAGGCGCTGGTGTAGATGGTGATGGTGATGGTGATGAATGATGAATGACACAAGTCACACCAGGTAGGTCCGGTTTTCCCAAGTCAAGAAGGTCGAGACCGGGTGGTCAAAACTCAAGACGGGTAACCGGGCTATGACGGCAGGTAGGCACGGATGAGTAAAGTGAATGGCGGAAGGGAGAGAGGAGGCCAGGAGCGATCAGGCGGACGAGCCGGTCAGGCTGTCCGGGGTGTCCAGGTTGTCCAGGAGGAAGTTTTTCTTCTTCTCCTAGAGCCACAAGACGGAAGGAGGAGAAGAACAAGAACAAGAATAAGAAGCAGAAAGAGAAGAAAAGCAAGTACTGCGTTTCCGGAGCTGGAAATCGAAAAAGTTAATATAATAGCCGGGCGATAGACTAAATTCTGGCAAAGGCTCTTGGTAACGCAAAAGGAAAAACAAGGCTAGTTGAGAAGAAACCAGGCCTTCCTTTGGCGAGTAAGTGAAAGCCGAGCGGCAGTGAGTGAGGAGGAGCAAGGAGGGCAAGGAGTAACAAAGAAGGGCAAAGTAAAGTAGAAAGCAGGCTGGGAGGGCGGACATGCGGTGGATATGTAGGCAGGTAGGTATCAATGTATGAATGAACATATATGTATGTAGGGAGGGAGGTGATTAGTAGGCAGGTAGGCAGACAGGGTAAGTTCAAAATTAAAAGAGGAGGTACTAGGCAAGCAGCAAGCAGGAATGGATGGATGGATGGATGGAGGGACAGATGGACTGCACACTGAGTGTGGTGGTGTGTGTACTGGATGCCGAGCCGAAGAGCAGCGGACTGATGGGATGGGATGGGATACGACTCGTCAACCTCTGGGCTTCGTTGAACCCCGAAGTGCTTGTTGTGTGCTGTGTGTGTTGTGTGTTCGCGTGGCGGTGACTTGCACAATCCAGGTACAATAGAAATACATGTAAGAGGTTGGTGATACGGCGCGTCCGACAAGGCCGTATTGATTGGAAGCCACAAGAGGACAAGGACGAGAGGACGAGAGGACGAGAGGACAAGAGGACAAGAGGACAAGAGGACAGGATGGCAGGAGGACAAGATGATGGTCGGCTGAGGGGCCAAAAAAAAGGAGGAGGAGCAGTAGTAGCGGGAGTGGGAGAGTGGGAGAAGTGGGAGAGGACAGTGGGAGAGGAGAGGAGAGGAGAGGAGTAGCAAGAGGTGAGGCGGATTGGAGGCGGGGGAAGGCAAAAATGGATAAAACTGGTTGGTAAGTGAGCAACGCAAGTTGCAAAGGCAACGCCAGCAGCAGCAAAAGACGACCGTCTGGCCCCTGGTAATGATCACTAATATAAATGATCGATTGACATGCAGGCAAGTCGTCGGGCGGGCGCTCAGTTCAGTTGAGCATGGAGCGGGAAGGAAGAGGAAAAAGCGTGAATGATTTATTAATCATGAGGATGGAATTTCCGCTACAATGAAGGGCGATTGATGGGGATGAATGACGCTTAGTTAGCATCAAGGGAAGACGAGACTTTTTCTCGGTGGTAGCTGGTGGTAGCTGGTGGCTTGCTGTGGTGAAGAGTGTCAAGGAATAATAAAGAAAGGTTGTGACAGACTGACAGACTGCATGCAGTTGGCAGGCAAGGAAAAGGAGAGCAAGAAAGCAAGGAAAAAGAGAGACAAGCAGGTATCAGGCGGAAAGGAGAAAACACGAGACGAGATGGACAAACAGATGCTTCGCTTCAGGTCTACCTACACCTACCTCTCGTCCAGCTAGTACAGGCAGGTATATCGGTCAGTCTGCCAGCTGCCAGCTGCCAGCAGCTGCCATTCATTTGGATGTGATCCACAAGAGGATAAATCGTGGCCATGGAAGCAAGTCTGACGAGAGGAGAACAAGTGTTCTCAGTGGCTGTTTTTTTTTTTTGGCACCTGGCAGGAAAAAGAAAGACGGCTACTGGAAGCAACCACCTAAATAATTCAACAGCGGCTCGCTGTTTGTGACCGGCAAGGTTGGCTGGTGGTGTAAGGGACCGAACTGCGCAGAGCAGAGTTGAGGCGAAATGGCGGCGGCGCGGCTACTAATAAGATGAGGGGATGTAGAAATTATTATGTGGGCAAATCATTAAATACACGCAACGTAGCTATTTTGACAGGTGTTTAAGAATGCAAAGTAGTAGTATGATTGACCTCGATACAAGCAGATTCTTCCATTGCCGTCAGCAGTTCTGCTGGCCTCGCTACTGCACTAGACTGAAAAGGCTATCAGCGTCGGGCGTCGGCAGTGGCAGTGATATGCCTGATGCGTTTTGACGGTCGAATAGAGTCGGCAATGTCGCAGGCCGTTCTTGTGTCATGTCGTGTCATCTTTCTTTTTTTGGTATGGCTGGAATATGACCAACTATTAGCAATAATAATAATAGGCTATCGTCTAGCTGGTGGGCTGGTTTGGTTCCCGACTTGCAAACGGCAAGTAAGTAAAGGGTTCGGAATTTAGAGTTTTTTCTCTAAAAAATTTAAAAGAACAACACACCAAGAAAAGCGAAACAGCAGTTAAAAAGACTACAACAACATCACTTGTAAAACCTTGCACGCATGATCTAGCAAAGCATGAATTATTAGGTACTTCTTAGGTCGGCACGCATCTCGCCCCAGAATGGGAACCCGACTCGATTCACCAGACTGGGCCGTGGATCCAGAATATCACTAGACAAGACACCATGGGTGAGATGGCTGATTGACTGCCACCAATTATCCTGTGATTGTGGTTCCTAGACGGCCAAGCAACAAGCCAGGCGCTTATAGTCCGAAAGCTCTGGTTACGATGGGCCGTGGCACTCCATTCCTATTAGGCATCATGACCACCTGCTGCAGCATCGTCGTCATCACCAACAGCGAATGCCACCTCATACTACCTATCTGATGCCACAAGGCAGAACAAGAAAAAAAAGAAAAAAAAAAAATAAGGGCCACCAGAGAATAAAACACACAGGCTCGTCTGTGCATCCAATTGCACGCCTGTCGCACAAGAAAGAATAATGTCTTGATGCAGTAAAACACCAAGGCGCCCAACCAGGATGGACTCAGCCAAGTCACCTCTGGGCACTTGCTCAGAGGCAGGCACTGGGCAGACAGCACAAACGCCCACAGCTTGTCCTCGTGTCACCGTTCTCCGTTTGTCACCCCCCTCGTTGTTGGTTACATTTCAAATCACACGGGTTGCTATTCTTTCTTTTCTATCCCTCTCGCTCTCTCTCTTCTCTGCCGCCATGTCACTGTATTCCGCCGCATTACCACTGTCAGTACCGAATCAACCTTGACGGCCGCCGTTTTATCCGTGCACGTCGAGGCCCGGAGGCCTTCTGCTGAATCGTACAGAGCCACCAATCCCCGTTCTTCTCCATTCTTGACTTGAGACTATACGACATGTCGAGCTTGTTCTCAGCCTCACCACCGGAAAACTAGCCGTCCTCGTCTCCCGTTGGCTCTGACTGGTCGGAGCCTGCCCGTGGCTGAGGCAAGCAGGAAGTACAGCCAAGCTATCTATCCCTGCATGGGCAAACGAGCAGTAATATAAGGGACGCATCTCGTCAATGATAAGTCTAGCGAAAAGGAAAAAGAAAGAAAAACGAAGGAACGAAACACTCAACACAACTGACTTGTCAGCTAGATGCTACAAAGCTCATCAATAACATGACACAGTCGTCAGCTGGCCACCGCTTCTCTGCTGACCCTCTCTCGCATCGCCTCTTCCTCTCCGCCCCGCGGCGTGACAACTTCTAAACCCCTCCTCCCCCCACGGCGCCGGCCGCCGCCCTCCCCTCTCCAGCATTTCAACCCATCACTTATCTTTTCGGCTTACCCATCTCATCTACCGTGCTCCTGAATGCGGTCGGCCTTTTTTTTTTCTTTTAAAAGAAAAGCAATGACTCGCAACCCAGACCGGGAAACGAGCGCGTTACCGACAATTCCCACAGAGCTGACCTGTAAAACTTGGCAAATAACCCCCGGCCGTCACAAAACATATCATCTTGGTTTTTTTAAAACACACCTGTCCGTCATGTGCCATGCCGAGCGGGCGTCATCATCCCACTACCAAAACTTTTCAGCTGACCAGGTACAACCTTGCCAAACAACGCCTTGCTTGAATGTGATGCGAAGTTTGGCGCCTTTTCCGTGCCCCCCCCCGGTCCTCTCCTTCGCATTCAAGTGCAAGAACAGAGCGAGGACAGAAAAAAAGAATTGCCCGGAATAGCCGTCTTGGTCTTGTCATACACACATACACAGCCTCCTCCGTCACACACACGCACAAAAAAACGAGGTCCCCGTTAGCCGCCCGCTCGGCGAAGCAAGGGGCGAGAGACGCATGCCAGCGAAAGCGGCGGCGACAGGGTTGGTAGTACGGACGGCCAACTTGACAGCCACGACAGCCTCTCTCTCTGTGTTTTTTTTTTATCTTTCTGCGACGTCAGACTTCTTACACATGTGCGAGCTTTCATGTCAAGTTGCTCACCCGACTTCCACGTCACGAACACGACGAGACGAGCGGCAGTGGTTGGTCGTCGTGGCAATCGCCACACCAAGTGACAAGTCGTGTTTTTGTCTGACATGACAGTGCCCGTGTACGATTCGACAATGTCGCTGGAGCCCGATGATGCGCAGACGACGGTGATAACGTGAATCAGCCTACCGATGATTCTAATTTCCACTAATAGTCATGCGCAATTCTGCCCAACATGCATTCCGGAATATAACCTTCGAATCCATGCCAGCCACCTTTACAATTATACATATTCGACACATCGCCATCACCAGCATGCCCTCATTTTCTCGCAACGGTATTCTGTACACGATATTTCATGAGGCGTCATATATCCGGGATAACATCAACTCGTCAGCGCTAGCCACCACCTTCGTCTCGGTCGTCTCCCGGCCCCGTTACACGGGGCATCTCGGGGGGCTGCACCGGTGTCGCACCACGGCCGCGCGGCGCCGCAAACGGCAATGCAAGTCAACTCGCAGAAAATATCCGTCCGCACCCATAGAATACCACATGTCCCACATCCAAGCGCTCCACGACCAGGTCCTTCATGTCACCCGTCGTGTAACCTGACCCTGACCCTCTGTCCGACTGCTCTGTCCTACTGCCCCCGATATAAAATTATGGCCAGAACCCATCCTCGGCGCTGCACCTCAACTCACCAGAGTGCCGTTCCATTGCCCTCGAATCCATCGCGTCATTTCATTGCAATCGCCACATGTCGCACTCATAACAAACCACACCAGGTCAGCGCCATCAGTTGCCAAGCAGGACGTCATCCGCTTTTCAGGCCAAGGATACTACTCTTGTACACCCAATCACTCCAAGAGGGCTTTTTCGTACCATCGCCGTGTATTCCACACAAAAGGTTGTGCCATATATATTTCGCGGCTGATGTAGCGCAGCGCATCACCAATCCCATGTTGCACGGGTCAGCATCATCCGCAGCTCCAGACGAGTCTCGCTCTCGCATCATGGACCACAAATGTGAGGTGGACAAGTATCCAAGGTGACTCACTTCCTCTTAGCCACCTTGAACGCGCCTGCCTCACTTCTTGAGTAACCGATATTTGCCACCAGCTAGCTCCAGCTCCCCAGCCGCAATCTTTTCCTCCAGAAACTCTTGCAGCTCCTCATTACTCCAGTGGCACCCGTCCGCGATGAGCATCTTCATCATCATGGCGATTTGGCCGAGCGGCATGGCCGGCGCCGAGTTCGTCAGCATGCCGAGGATGAACTGCCAATAAATAACCCGTCTCTCCGCTTCCTTGGAATCCATTGCCTTGGCCTTCTTTGGCGAGGTGCTGCCGGCGGCCTCTGCACCGTCATCAACCGACTCATCGTCATGGGCATCCCGCTCAGCTTCTTCCGAGTCTATCCGTTCCACGACGACGTACGTACGATTGCCAATGTCTTTGAGCACTTTCTTGCTCACCCAGAACCGTAATGCAAGCGCGAGAGCATCCTCATCCATCATCAGGCTTTGCCATATCTCATCAAATGTGCGCTGCTGTGCGCCTGTGTCGCTTTGTGTTCCCTCGCTTTGAAATTCGAAAATCACAGCCGCCTCGTATGTCTTGCACTCAACGTCGATCGTGCGGTCCTCAAGCTCCAGGCTCACGGTCGCTGTGCCGAGGTTATGCAACCACCCAAGTTTCCGAGATGACTTGAGCTGTTCGAATCCAGCCTCGTAGTGTGCTTGAATATCCGCGACAGGCGCAGGAACTTTGAATGTCTCCTTTGTCAGACTAGGCCAAAAGAGACGCGACAATATTTTTGAGTGGTGTGAGAGAGCTGGGGTACCGGGTTGCTGAGCACCACGTATCTTGCGTCGGAGAATGGCGTCAACGCGCTTGGAATCTTGAATGTCCTTCACCATGACCTCGCAATTTTGCAGCGCGTGTTCGCCGAACCGCTTTTTTAAAAGTCCCAAAACTTTGATTTCTTGCTGGAATCCGGGCTGTTTCGACAACAGCCGCTCTGCTATTATGTGCTGAAATTCCTTGATGAAGATGTCTTGCGAGCCGAGTGCGCTGATCAGAGTACCAACCACGTCTTCGTTCTTCGGACGCTTGTAGTTAACGCCTGCATCAACGGGGTCTGGAACCCAGTTCATGTCGTCCCAATCCAGATCCTCCTCGTCGATTGCTGTTCTTTGTAGCTGCGACGCTTCGTTGATAATCACCGCCAGCTCGACAAGCTTCGTTTGCGCCTCGCTGGCGTCAGTTCCTTTGGGGTTTGCAAGCAGCCCCGTGACCACGATTCGGATCGCATCATCTCTTTGACAGAGGTAGAGTTGCAGGGCGTGCACTACTCGATCTAGCAGCACCTTTGAGTGATCCAGTGCGTGAAATGTCCGAATCATGGAAATGTATGTCTGCAGAATTTTCAGTGTAGAGCGACCCGGGTGTAGTAGTCGATGCTGCAGGGCTGCCGAAAAGGTGTCCGTTAATGCTAAGCGACGCTGCGGCGTGGTAACAGAATAACTCAAGTCATCGAGTCCGCCTCTGGTCTGCGGCCAGTGCAGCACAATATCGAACAGCTCATATATTCGGAGCTTTGCTAGCCGACCTATGGCAATTTCGCGCCACTGCTCGACGTCGGCCCATTTCACGTGGCCTCCGAGGCGGCTAAAGACTTCGACGGCCAGTCGTCCGTAATGATTTTCTACCCAGTGACAGAGATGGGCCATGCAACCGGGCACGACCGATCCCGAGCCCGGGTCTTTTACCTCGATCGCGTCCCATACTCCAGCGTAGGCCTGTTCAATGAAGTCACGCATGCAGCTATCCATCAGCTCCGCAAAGAGAACCTGGAATTTGTCGCCTGCGAGCCCAACTTTCTGCAATGACTCCAGGAGACTCAACAACTCTTCTCGGGCGCCTGACGCATCGGGGTCCTCGAAAGCGCTCCCCGCGTCAAACCTGCGACCGGTGCCTAAAATGGTGCGCAGTAATCGTCGAAGTGCAGGATTCAGGGCGTTGATGAGGCCCTGCGTCCACGAGTTGCCAATGACCGCGTGCAGGTCTCGTCTGAATGTGCTAGTGGCCGCCTCCGCGGCCGCTTCGCTGGGGATGCCCCTGACGACCAGCAGCAGGCCGTTGAGGTACTGCCGGTGGGCGGCCGCCAAGGTGTTGACGGTGCTGGCGACCACCTGTGCCGTGTCGGCGAGTCCCGCACACGCGGCGAGCAGCGGGAGGACATGGTTGACAAAGTGCTGCCGGACCTGGCGCGCGTGCCATAGCAGGACGTCCTCGGTGTGCGTCGCGCAGGGCGCGTTGGCGGCCGGGTCCAGGATGATGGGCAGCGCCTCGTAAAAGTCCGACTCGGTGTCCTGGGACTGCGGCGGCAGCGTTCCAAACGAGTCCTCCACGGCGACGGAGGAGGGGAGCTGGATGCGCGACGTGACCAGGTGCCAAGCCCGGTCCCATCTCACCTGGTCCGACACATCGCTGCCCGCGTGTCGCCTGCCGCCGCCGCGCGCCGACGCGTTGACCGTGGCTGGAGGCGGACCGCCAAAGGGTTCACCGGGTTCTAGGGAGGGGAGCCGTGGCGTGGGCTGTGATGAGTCGGTTTGGAAGACGGCCTTGAATATTTTCCGCCGCTGGGCCCGCACCGTCAGGGCTGACATGGTGCCCGCTCGAATTGGGCGTCGATGGAGGAAACGACGTTGTTTTGCAGGGGATCAAAGCGGATGTGATTGACGGGAAGTTGTCGCGGGTGCACGTGCTGTAGTGGGGATTGCTTCAGCGTAGTTCCCACTGAAGCGTTCCTGTTCCTTCCTTTCCTCCAGGCAGGCTTTCATCGTCAATCATCGTCAGCCAGAGACAATCAATCGAAATGAAGCACCATTATTTCATTTTGCAAACGGAAAAGTACGGCTCTAACATGAAATCTCCAACCATATCAATTTCGTTCCTGACCTAGTCACTGCGCCTCTCGTGTCTGCGGACTCTCGAGCCCCAGCACCTCCTCTGCCTCCTGCCGCTTCGCATCGCTCCGCGCTGTACCAATCGGATCCTGACCCCATTTAGACACAAACTCGTACGTGAGTCTTGATACCATATATCTGTTAAGCTCTTTCTGCTCGCGCGCGTCCTCTTTCCGCAGCTGCGCCAATTCCTCGTCTCCCAGTGAGGTTCTCCGCATCGCCGTAATCTGCCGCAGGATGTGCACGAGGACCTCTTCCGAGCATCGAGTTCGAGGACGCTCTCGAAAGAGCGAGACGGAGCGTACGTACCGTCTCGTTACATCCGTGGCGCCGTCGACTGAAAAAGCAATGACGTATATGAGTGCCTTGCCCCAACCTGGATCACACATATGAGTAAAACGAAGCCGTTACTGGTCAAGGATCAACTTACCTTCACTATACAATCGGGGCTGATCGAAAGCGTTCTCGCAAGGGTCGGCATGCACCCATCTGCGCTGGCTCACCGAGTATATCTCGACAAAGACGTGGTCGACTGCCGTCCAAACCCAGCGAACTCTCGCCCCGAGTGCTCGGCAAAACAGAGCGAAGCAGTTCACCCATTCACCAACTCTGCCCCGCCTGGTTCGCATCAGCATCCTTGGGTCTCTGTAGCGAGGAAATCTCTCGAAGCTGAAGCAAGTCGGGTTGGTACATCGATACAGCTCAACCCGGAGGGCGCCAAATTCCGACTCTTCTGCTGTTGGCGTGTCCATCCCAACGGCTACGGTGGCAGACTGGCATTCCGAGCACGGAGGGTTGTTGACCCAAGTGAAGAAGTGATTTTTGAACCAGTCCATCATGACAATGATGGAACACTCCATAAAGTTCCAGTGGGGATCTTTTCCACTAGATGGCTCCGTGTTCTTGGGGTACGCCGACTCTTTCTCTGACACTTTGGCATATATCTCGTCCAGCGGCATCGCATCCAGTGCCAGCCCCTGCAACTCCTCTTCTTCATACAAAAGAGGCATATATGATAGGCTGATGAGGAGATTGCGGAACTTTTGGGCCTCTTTATCCTCTTCTGCGGGCTGCTCTGGGATGAGTGGGAATTTTCTCCTGAAACGTTCGCGAAGGCTCGTGTCCTTCATAGCCTGGTGGTATGACGGAGGCGCCAGGTCTTTTGAGGAAGAACCTTGTACGATGACTGCGGATTCATTGGCTTTGTCATTGGCCTTGTCCCGGACGCTTTGCTTGTGTCTTTTCCGCATCAAGTCAACGAATCGCGCGGTGAAAGCTTTGGTCCACGCAATATCGTTCTGAGTAAGCTGTCGAGGTCGCGAATCAACTTCCCTGGATATTTTCCGGTCTCTCTTGGGCTCAACATATTCTGGTGATGGCTGTGTTTGTATCACTGGCAGCTCCGGACGGATCTGTGTTCGATTCTCTATGTCGTCAAATGTCAACTGTGCTGGAATAACGAGGGCTGCACCGGTTTCCGGGGAGCCGGCGACAATGTGTCCGAAAAGATCCCCGGTATTAGCATCAATCACCCACGAGCCGCAGTCGCCGATTTCCAAAGGATAGTCGAGTTGGACAAAGTACATCTCCTGGTATGTGTCCGTACCAGGGAGGCTTGTGAACATGCCAGTACCGGACAGTCGCCCGCTAAGGATACCTCTAGATGTTATGGCAAGGATTTTTACATCCTTTGGTCCATCAGCAACGATGTTGTGGACGGAGATTTCCTTTCCGCCGTATTCGACGGAATTCGGAGCTTGATGAGTAGCCTTGGATACCTCAATAAGGCTATAGTCAAGGCTGGTCGCGGGATCATCTGCCGAGGAGATGGTGATTTTGGGTAGTCGAATCGTTTCTTCAATGACTCGTAGTTGTTTTGACTTTGCGTTTTGTTGAAAGCCAGGTCTGATGCGTGGCAGCTCGGCCTCTTGCGGGTCGGATATGTCGAGCTTTGCCAGTGCGGTGCGATCGGGATCGTCATCAGTGATGTCGCTAAACAGATCCTCATCGATGGAAAAGGTGCTGTCAGTGTCTGAATCAGAGAACCTGTCATTCGAATCATCGTCGGCTTCGAAGCGGAATGCATGCTCGGCTGTCAAGTAATAGAATCGGTCGCCAAGTTGGATGACACCGCCAACCGTGGCACTGCTGGTCTGAGGTTCCGTTGATCCTGCATTGATGGTGAGCTCCATTCCACAGGGGCTGCCGTGAGGCTCAACGAGCCCTTGGATGACGAGTGCGGGATCATGATCTGGGCTCCCTTGGGCGACGCGAACCAGCTGATTAAAATCCGGCGGCCTAGAAGCATGGCCTGTCTTGATGCCGGGGTATTTGTCGAGGATGCCGCTTTCCTTGATGACGTCTCGGACCAGCTTGCGATGTGCTGAGACCTCACAGCAGAAGAGGATGGTTGGGCAGGCCAGCTCGGGCGTCTTGCCGATCATGTACATGGACCAAGTAACCCAAGAGGACACGGTCTCGACGCCACTCTCGAGATGGTCCTTGATGCGCGGGGACATCTTCTTGAAGGCATCCCGGGCAGGGCCTACGGCCTCCCAGCACAGCTCCTTGCCAAACTTGCCGATCGGGCGGCCAACGGAGACGGTGGGCTCGGGCCAGGCGGAGGTGCCGCGGGAGGTGAGGGCTCGCAGCGCATTAAGGGTTCCCTCCCGGACGAGGTTGGGGGAGGTGACGGTCGTGCTCATACCGGATGTAGCATTTGCCGTGTGCATGGCCTATATGATGATGGTGTCGATGCAGTCAATCATTCAAGATGTTGACGAGGGAACCAGTCCGGCTCGCAGGGAAGCCTGAAGCTAGGCCGCGCATGCATGCTGACGGAGATTGTGGCGCGGGGGCGAGGCCTCTAGATTCATTGTCCCTCCTTCTCCTGTGCCCTTTCTCGCCAGGCTGAAAAGTTGTAGTTGGCTGATTGATTGCCAGCTTGTAATCAGGCCACACGCAGGTACCCAACCGGACTTGTCCTTGGGCGGTTCATCAGCCCTGTAAGTTAGCCAGCACGGATACATGTATGCGTGCTGGGGCGTGGATTCTCACGCAGGTAAAATCACCAGAATTTCCAAAATAGAAAGACAGTTCTACTGAGTTAGACAGGTAAGTAAGTAGCCTTGTGCCTTGTGGCGCAGCGCAGGTAGTGACGTTTGCCCTTTCAGCTGCCCCGTTGACTTGCTTTCGTTGGGCGGAATTATTGATACCCATGATACTCATGCATACCCTGTACCTTGTACTGCGTACCTACCTGTAGGTTACAGTAGGCGAGGGCTGTATTTGTAAATACATAGGCCATCGTCAATGTCATGTCGCCTTCCCTCTTTCATCGCCACGTACATCTACATATTTCTATGCTCATAACAGTCCACCCCTTTCTTTGGTAAACCACCGCCAACCGTGTCTGATTTACAAGTCAATATTATGCTTATTCTAGTCCTCTTGAACAAGGCCCATCTCCTTGTAGCACAGCCCTCCCTCCTTCCCTGTAAGGATTGCAGTGCCTCCTTCCTTTAAAGGATAGCACCATCCATCCTCCGTCATCCGTCCACTGGCCAGGCTCGCATGGCAGCCCTCGATCTTCTCCTTCACAATGAGCGACAAAGATTTGCTTGACATTAGTGTCTTGGATCTTCACCTTACCGATTCGACCAAGGCGGCACTGGAGAAGGCATTCTGGGACTATGAAGGAGCGCACCTGGATCTGCCCGACGTTGACCTGAAGCGCTATTGGGCTTGCTATCACAATGAGTGCGCCAAGGCGCTGTACGAGGGCGGTCAGCATATTGCGACTCGCACGCATCAAGATGTCATAGACTGCACACGCATGCTGCGAGACGGGCACGATCGGGAACAAGTCAAGGAGTACATACGCTCAAAGCTCACTACTTTACACATGAACGAAGACGAGATTGTCGAGAATTCCATCGATCTAGCCGCCAGTCTACTGCTCATGATGAACTTTTGCAGCTACTCGTCCGGATACTCTAGTCGGCGCGCTCTGAACTGGAACAACGGCGGCTCCTTGCAGGCGCTCCTCCAAGATTACTTCCACGATGGCAGCGGCGCGGAGACGAGGGAGAGGGAGAATATCAGGCTGGAGAAGATATTTACCGCCCATAACCTGACACGCATCGCCGGGCTCCAAGTCATCTGGACCGACAACATGCTTGATCACTTGCGATTGACAGATGATGACCGTCGCGTGCATATTTTCCATCACGCCTCGTTCCTAGAAGTCCAAAAACACAGGTGCCTGCCTGCCTGCTTGCCCGATGTGAGATGATGCGGTGTAGGGATTTCCTGCTGACTTTGAAACTAGCCCAAACAGCCTTTTGCCGCCTCATCTTGCAGAAGAGACGCTGCGAACACTGGCGCTGCTGCTTCCTTCCTCCGACGCAGGCACGCGGAAATGGTTCACGAGGCTGCCCAGCTACCCAAGCCTCGACAGGCGTGCCTCGCGCTACAGGAGACTGAAGACGGATGACCGCCAGCTCGGAAAGTTTCCCTATTGGGGTGAGCGACTGATCATGCTGAAGCAAGTCTTTGACGAAGCACAGCCAAAGTCGCTATCTCAATGGTGGTACGACAGACGAAACGGCGTGCAATGGTGGGTTTCTTGGCCCTCAACATTGGCGCTGCAACTAACATGATGTCGTCCATCAGGTATACCTTTTGGGTTGCTGTGCTAGTCTTGATCCTCACAGTGGTGTTTGGGCTGATTCAGAGCATTGAGGGGGGGCTGCAAGTGTACGCGTCCTTTAAGGCTCTTAAGTCTGGAAGCAGTTGAGTTGTTTGTTATATATATGTAAGGGTAGGGCATGATGTGGCCCGTGTTGGCCCGGGTTATGAAGCGGCACCTTGATTTTGGATAGTTGCTGAGAGTGGTGGTGGTGATGGTTCTGATGGTTCTGGTGATGATGATGATGATGATGATGATGACAGTGGTATTGGCCGCACACGACAAGCTATTCCAGCAATATAGACGATGAACGTGTAAATACATTCATCTCCAACCCAGCGTTCCCTTGTACATTCCCTCATCCGTACCTCCCACTTCCCACTTCCCACACCCCGAACCCTCAGCCAATCGTCCACTTGATGCCCTTTCGCAGCGTGCCATCGCCATCCTTGCCGCCAAAGGCCTTCCAGTCGTCCAGGCACATGTCGATGGACTGCTCGCCGCTCGCGTTCTCGTCCGCCACGACCGCCCTGCGCGTGACCCCGCGGTACGTCATCGTGATGGTCTTGCCGCACAGCCTGTTGTCCTGCGCCTCGCCGAAGCGGCCAAACACGCGCGACGGCACCGCCACCAGCGTCGCGTCCGCCGGCACGCGGCCTTGAAAGTACGTGCTCAGCCCGCACGCGCCCGAGTCGTACAAGATGCGTCGGCAGCGCGCCGCGTCGCCAAACTGGAAGATGGACCCGTCGCTCGTGCCGGACGTGATGGCCGCGGGGGCGGCGAGCGCCGCGGTGGTGGTGGCGAGGAGGAGGGTGAAGCGCATTGGTGATACAAAGGGAGAAGTTGGAGGTGGATTGTTTCTTCTTGGATATGAGTATTCAAGTTGTGTCTGTGTGTAAATGGTATTGCCTGTTCGGAAAGCAAGGACGGGGCGGTTTTCTCCTTCTCATTTATAGCCATGGGAAAAGCTGAACTTTTCTCGCCCAGCCGAAGGAGAAATGTTGCCCGGTTTTTGATGAGACATTTCGCCTTTGCTAAAATCTGACAAGATCTCTCCCGCCAATGATTTGATTTTTCTCCTCATGTGTCTTCCCTTGATGTGATCACGGAATAACTGCCCAACCGGCCGCGTTTCTTCCTATAGACGAAGCCAGCCCCGGTCACACCCAAACCCGCCGCCACGGCCGGCAAAGCCCGCGAGGACCCCCGTGGAACTGCAGATTGCTTAAAAACAGCTCTAGAACGGGACATTGTTCTTGTGCTTGTCAAGTCGCGTCGCTCTCCCCCCCGGAAGTAAGCGGCGGCCCGGGTTGGGTTGGGCGAATCGCTGATAGGTGGGAAATTGGACAAGGACTTGTCCGGAACAAAGTCAGCAACGAATCAAGACCTAGGTAATCACCCAATCGCTGGTGGAAAGAGCGGCTGCACCAGAGACTAATCCAGAGATTGTTTCTTATCTTCGTTTCCAAGGGCCCCAGAGTTTCTCATGGGTACGGATAGGCAAATCTGATAAAAGGACTGCCGTGTACGCCACCAACGTCCATCTATCCGAAGCCATATAAATATATCATGGATAATATCCAACGAGCAGATTTATCAAGTGGCATGCTGAAGATCAGCCCATTGTAGAAGCCGATGGCGAGGTTGCTTATTGCCTTGGAGGGTCGAAAAGAGATATCAAGAGCGACTGCCATTCTTGGATCGCGAATCAAGGGTTCTAGTCTTCTTCCCTTCACACTGCCGTCACACGAGCTTCCATTAAGCTGATTATATCTCCCACTTGGTACAAGAGGGCTGCCGAGACTCGGCTTTTACACAACCTTGACTTATTTTACCAAATTGATATACAAAAACAAGAGAAAGTCCGTGACTTGAGATACCATCTGCGCAACTTGCGTCAGCTGTCGCTAGATGCAGATGATAGTGGCAGGTTCCAACAATTCTGTGCAGGCTGACTTGCGGCAGCATGTTTTCCCAAAGAAGAGAGAAAGCAAGCAACAGTTGCCCTTCTAAACTGGAGGCATCAATAAACTCCTTTCCAGATTCCCCCAAGACAAAAACAGGAGAGAAAAAAAAAAGGAAAAAAAAAGGAAGAAGAAAAAAGAGAAGAAAAGGAGAAAAAAAAAAAGACAAGGCAATGGCATACAACACGCCGGGTATATGCGGGTGCCACTGCACCCACCGAGTACGGCCAGCGCTCTCTCTACGCAGCCCATATGTACGGGTATTGGCAAAAGTAAAATATACGGAAATTCTGTCTTCGCATCTGATAGGCCACTGAGACGACACGGTCTAACCTTCAAGTCAGGCCGTGTTGATCCCGGCGGCCCTTCGCTTGCATTTCTCGTGTAGCATGTGTCCATTCCTGGCCGTGGTTCTCGTGAACTCCGCGCCGCAGTTTGGACAAGCGGCCTTGGCGGCATGGCCAGACTTTTCGCGCTGGTGACGCAAAAGATTGCTAAACGTAGAAAACTGGCGTCCGTTGCATCCATGGTCCCAACATCGAGGCTTCGGCCGGCTTGATGCGGCTGCCGAGGGCGAGAGATCGTGGGGGCCGCCAGAGGGGCTTCTTGGCATTTGGTACATCATGTTTCCATCTTGGCTATGAGACGCTGAGGGTGTTGTTTGTTGGCTCGACCTCACACTGCTGTCGCCACCGTTAGCATGTTAGTGTAATGTCGGTGTACTTTACAAAGAGACGCACCCAAAGTCACTGGCGCCGTGATATCCATTTGAATAATCGATAGGTAGATTGTACGATTGCGGTCTGTTTCAGCGGGTTAGCAACGCAAACTTGTAGAGAGAGGCGGCTATTTCCCAAAGCATACAGTGGCTGTTGATACGACAGTGAGTACCCGTGCGAGGTCTCTGATGTCGGACTGTAAGATGGTAGGTATGACGATGTCGGCATGAGGTGGGGTGATTCGGTCATTAGAGGCACGGCCGGATGAGATGTCGGGTTGTAGACTGCAAGTCCAAGATTCTCGATGGTATCTGCTGGGCTCATCATGGTCGACTCGGCAAAAGAAGAGGTGCTGTAGCGACGTAATCTGGCGTTGAGGCGCGAGTCTCTGCGAGCACGGTCTTGCTGACGCTTCAGGGTATGCTGGTCTGGGGCGAAGGAGAGCGAGGGGCTGGACGCCGATGACTTTGTGCTGATAGGGGACATTTCAACAGCGTTGCTTGTCTGGACCCCGAGACTGAAGTCATCTCCAAACATCATGTCGCCAAAACGGTAGTGATGGAGGTTGTGCTGTTGGTGGTTATGATGATGGTGGTCTGGACGAGAATCTATGGGTTGGAGTAGGCCGACAGTTAGCCAGGGAGGTCTCTACTAGTGGCATTATTTAAGTCAAGGGGAAGGCCATTTCCCGCATACCTTGCCAGGGAAAGCCACTTTTGCTTCCAATGAATGAACTGGGATCCAATGGCAAGGCTATGGCGCTGTAGCCTGGTTAGGAGGTGGGTTGTTGGGACAGGCGGCCTGGTTTGGGGGCGGACGACTGACCTCATTATGGGGTGGATAGACTGGTTTCCGAGGGAAAGGATGTAATGTGTAATGTGTTCGTGTACTGTGTTGAATTGTGGTGAATACAGTCCCGAAGAAAGCAAGGGTAAGCGTATCGACTGCTGCTGATTTGAGAAAGCCCGCGGCTTGGGCTGAGCTGAGCGATGCTCGGTCTGAGTGCAAATGCGGCAGGCTCCGCGGGGTGAGGGTCAAGTTGTAAACGGTGGATGATGGGGCGGCAGCTTCCTCGATGATGAGCAAGATTGATTGCAGCAAAAGCACAGCCACTCAGTGGTACTCGGTGGTTCGGGCAGTGAGTCGGTTCGGCGCAGGGTTTCCTAGGCCAGGTCTCGAAGCACAGGGACTCTGCATGAGAGAGAGGTCTTGCATCAGCCCACGACAAGGTGACGAGGTTGCAGATGTCAGATGAGGTTCCTTTGCAGCATCAGCGGGTGGGTGGTATATGCAGAGGATATGGGGCAGACGATGTAAATCATCGACATGGAGGGCTGTGGAGGGAGTGGCAGGAGCCGGAAGCCGGCGAGACCTGAGCAGGTTATATGGAGTTTAACGGGATGGCCATGTGTGTATGTGTGTGTAGAGAGAGTATGGAGGTATGTATGTGTGGGCTACGTACTGCTACTCGTCATCTGGGGCTTGGTATAGGATGATTAGGGTCGAGATTGCATCGTGCGGGCGCTCAAGGGAACGGGGCAGAGGAAGCCGGGGCCAAGGCGGGCAGCCGAGCATGGTGTGGATGGATGATGGATGATGATGGATGGTGGGACGGTTGGATATGGAAGAGGGAAAAGGCCGTTGGAGGAAGAAGCAGAGGCAGAGAGGCAGAGGGGTGTGATGGTGATGGTGATGGTGATGGTGTGGTGTGTGGTGAGGCCTGTAGCGTGTGGGGGCCAGTTTTGAATTGGTGCATGGCCGAGGAGTGTGAGGGTCGCTCGCAGCCGGTGATGTGAGAGTAAATGTGAAGCAGGATAAGCAGGGGGAAGAGGAGGGGAGGAAGAGGAGTGTGATGAAGAGAGGAAGAGAGGAAGAGAGGAGGGAGGGAGGGGGTGGAGTGAGTCGAGTAAGTGAGGTTGAAGGACGGAAGGAAGGAGGGTCTACCAAGAGGCAAGAGCGAAATAGCAGCCAAGACGCCTAGTGCAAGGAAAAATCATCAAGTACTTGTACTCGGTATTATTTATTACGGGATAGTTAACAGTTCACAGGTAACAGTTAACAGTTGGAGTGGCTGCAGGCGGACAGCCCAGCCGGCTTTAGTGTCGGCCATCGGCCACTACCAATTATAGGGCGCTGTTGTGCGTGTTGATGCTGGTGCAAGCCTGACGTCTGATCAGTGTACATACATGCATACAGATATACCTAGCATATACGTATACATACACACACACATACAGATAACTAACACATACGTATACAGACAGTGGATTTAAACGGACAGAAGCACAGCCACACCGTCGATGGTGTTGACCACTAACCTTGGTAGCTGTAGATCCATACTACCTATAGCTGCTGTAACTAACGAACTGGTGCCACCCCGGAGCGGCTGCCTTACAGGTACTAACGCTTCACTAACCTGCTAACCTCCACTAACCTCCACTAACCTCCACTAACCTACAGCAGCTAGCCACAAATTACAGGTCACTGCTACCTGTCAGAAAGGCTGGACGAATAAGAAGCCCAGCCCAGGTCAGAACGGACAGTGGCTGACAACTTGAACCCCCCCCTTCCACGTAGTGCGGCCGCAGATTCAAATAAAAACCACAGACAGGGAAAATAGAGTCGTCTCGACCTTCTCACTGCTGCCACACTCTCGCTAAAAACGGGCTGGCGAGGCGAACATGCCGACCCAGCGGGCGACCTCTGTCTCACCCGGCCCTCGCTCGTTGGATGCACAAGCCCAAGCTGCTGACCAGTAGCAGGTAATAAAAGTGCCAAGCCCCTACGACATATGAAGGGGGAAGAAAAGTCTAAATTATTCTACAGTTACACATGATCTTGCCCGCGTGCCACGGAGCCGAAGCGGCTGAGTGATATGCCCTCTCCGGCCTTCCATCTGATCTCGGACCAAAACTAACTTTGCTCGGCGCCAACAAGGCCATCGGATCGGGCCCACGATGGATGAGACCGAGTCCGGGCAGTATGTACACCGTATGGTGCCATGAGATGATTGGACGGATATGCTGCTATACTATATAATATATAATATCATAATGTTATATAACACGAGGCAGGCTGGGGAGCGAGGTCCGCAGCCCAACTGCAGCAGCGTAGACAAGAGACAAGCCCAGCAAGGCCAGTTCAAGTTTTGTTTTAGAGCCAGAAAACCCCCATGATATAGCCTTCTCGTATGCCACCGTTCTTGTGGCTGACGGGTCACCGAACGATGCGTCTACAACAACGTCTGTAAAGTATACAGCAGTTACCATGACCCCAATCATCCCGTAAAAGCACGTGCACAACCACCGTTAAACCTAGCCAAGCCGAGCCTCGCTCTACTTGCCCAACTCAATAACTTGCTGAGAAAAGTGTGCTTCAAAACACCAGCCAGCCTCGATATCCATCACCCCCCAACCCCCCCCCCCCCCTCCCTACCCACGCGTAAGCCGCCACCGTGTAAATAGATGAACGAACTGCGGTGCTAATTGGGCTACTAAACTACAACCATGCCACACCATACGACCATTCTCGTTTCTTGTCCACTTTACCAATGATAACCACCAGTTCTGGCTCGGCCTTGTTTCGCGCTGGCTTTCCTTCTTCTTGTCCTTGTGTGCATGGCGCCAGCGGCTATATGTGGAAGTCGTCAACTCCGCAGCCCTCCTTCTTAGTAAACCCATCAGCTTTCTTTCTTGGCGGTAACCGTATATTGAAGAAAGAGGGCTTCTTCGCCAAGACTAAGTCAGAGGGGGAACAAAAAAAGTCCCCTTCTTCCTCTTCGTACATACGGATGGCCGCATGTGCAGCAAGAAACATTACCCCCCCCCCGCCCTTTCTCCCTTCTCCCCAACCCTCTTTCTTCCACTTGCAGGGTGACACAGCTGGAGCTGGACAGGGCGAATGGATGGTCCCCCAAAACCAAGCAAGGGAACCCCTCCCCCTCCCAAGTTCTTTTGAAACTGGGCCCTGTTTTCCTGGTCATCCAATCCAGCAGCCCTACGCCGCAACCCACCATCACCATCACCACCACCACCTAACCAACCGGGCCAAAGAAGTTCAAAATGGACCCCAGTTAGTTACCGTAGAGAAGGTAGCTTTCCCCCCTCTGTTTCTCCCCCACCAGGCGCAGCTATTTTGGTCTCTCGGACCTCGCATGACGATGGAGGGGGACCGGAACCATGTATGTTCCGGGGGGGTGGGAAGAACAAGGCTGGCGAATTAAGTTGGTGGCTTGTGCTATTGGACGGGGGCGGGTTGGCGGGCCGGAGTAAAAGCCCGATTTCTTCAGTTCATTTACTTTTACCGAGTGCTCCGCGCAGTTGTCTGTACTGCACGTATTTTTGCCTTTCTCTCTTCTCCATCTTGCGAGACTCAAAGAGCTAGATGTCAACGTCGCCTTCTACCATCAGCTAGCAGGCCACAAACCAAAAGAAGAAGAAGAAGAAAGGATCTACATGCATGAAATGATAATCCCTGCCTTGTAATATGGGGTTCACCGGTACCACTCGAAACAGCCACGGGGGGCTGGCTTCCTTCGGCTCCAACTGGCTTCCGGGGAGGAGGGAGAAAGCCGCAAAGTTCCTTGGTTCAAGGTGGCATCGACAAAAATCCCCCATGAGGTTGGCCGCGCGGGTCATGGCAGATTCGGCGCCTGCGATTTGTGAGGGGGCGAGGCTGTACTTGCTCTGCCTTGCCTTGTCCTTCCCCTGTCTCTGCACCGCAACTCTGCTCAGGAACAATCTTTATGCCTCGCTGCCAAGACGTAACTCGGCGTTTCAGCCCGATTAACCCGGGTCCCTTTTACGAACAAGGGCCTACGCTAATCGTCCACGGCATCTTGTCAACAGCCTGTCATGCTCATGGGTGGCCAAGCTCAAGTTGCTCCATGTTCATCTTCGTTGTACAGCCCCGGCCGTGGTACGGTCAAGGTCAAATCATCGCGGCCCGGTCGGCGCCCCGGCCTGGCGCTTCTCGGTTCGCCTCTGTTCCGGTCCGCGCTCTGGTTAGCCCCAAATCGTCGTGTTAGGCAACATCATATCGCGATCAGCCCAACAGCCTTGATGGCGCAGCTTTACCTTGTTTTCCATGCACACTCCCCCCCGCCATTTCGTACGACAGCTCTTTTCTTTTTCTTTTTTTTTTTTTTTGCCCTTCTCCATTGTGCTACCGCAAGAGATGACGACCTCGCTAGGTTGGCCCTACGGAAAGGGGCTCATATCTCGGCGGATGCGGCAACATCTGATACGGCAGGATCTGGTAACAGGCCGACTTTTGCGATCGCTTCGTCAACCAACAACAACTCCAATCGCGCTCGGACGAGCACAGAGACCTTGAGCAAAATTCCTTACTATACCGTAATCCATCATCCCAATCAAGAACTTGTTCTATTCATAACTCGCTCGCCTTGGTTGTCGCATCCCACGGCGCACGTGCTACCTCTACGCAGCACCCGCAAGACGGAACTTGGCACAGGCGCTTCGTCACCTGCCACCATGCGCATGTGCACCAATTTACCTTCCGCTGCAGCTTCCCACGTCATCTCCTAGCATCTTCATTTGTATTGCAGAGTCAAATCGTCACAGCTTCCGCGCAGGGTCTCCCGCAACCCACCTGCCTAGTTGTCCACCCCTTGACGACGGGCAAAAGAGCAATTGCGTGCTTGAGAAACGAACAAACCCAGCAATCATATCCCGGCCCTCATCCCTGTTTTAAAAGTCATCCCATCTTTCCCAGGAATATCCGCCACGGGGTCGTGTCAACCGGGAAGAACAACACGGGGACTTGCATATCCCCTCTGCCAAGCAGAATTCGAGAATTATCCCGACTGCGCCAATGGTCCTTTTGGGTTCGACGATCCAAGTCTCATTTCTGCTTCTCAACAGGAAACGATCCTTTGCGTTTCAGACGACGGCTTGTGTGGAAGCCATACAGGGCGATATTTTCCGACAAGTGACCAACGGCAATAGCCGATGCGGCAATCTGAAACATCGATCACAAAGTGCCCAATTCTCAAACCTTGCTTTCTCTAGGTTGTGATTGCCCGAGTCTATAATAAGCTACTCAACTCGTATCAAGCTCCCTGTCTGCCCTACATGCTCAACTACACAGCAGGCGTCCGCTTCTTTTTTTATCATTATCTGCAAATGCCAAGAGCGCTACTCGGTGTAAAAATTGCAACATTTTTTACAGTCTTCGGAGTTTTTCTAAATCAACCTGCGCAGTATTTGGTACCAACTTGCAACCTATGGAAGCGAGCAGAGCGAGCAGCGCGACATAGTATTCCCCCAAATAAAGACTTGTAGCTTAATCAAGGAAAAACTTGCTACCAAAAGATGTACGAAAAGAGGCAGTTATGGTCGTAGGAATTTTTTATAAGCATTTTTCCTTCATTATAGCCACGTCATAGCCAATGACCATTTGAGCCCCAGAACGCCGTCGGCCTTACCCTGTACTAAGTCGGCCTGATTACATAATCAGTGATGAGAAGCATCACAAGGTCGTTCGTCGTGGGGAAAGCGCGCGCATAAAAGAGTACCAAGGCAATAACGGCTCGGAGGAACGAAGATCGACGCGTTTTTGCCGATAGAGCGAGCCTTTTCAAACCTTTACTCAATCCAGTTCATATCAAGGACTTTCCGCTAGCTGCGAGTAGTGCGAGAATCACCCATGGGCAAAGGCACACTGTGTCCTCTCATAGTCACAAAGCAGGCAGCAACAGGCGCGTGATCCCCCGCGTCTTCCGACCAGAGCAAACAAACAAAGGAGAGAGAGAGAGAGAGAGAGAGAGAGAGAGAGAGAAACTTGCAACTCTTTTGCACTGTTCATCTCCCCCTTCTTTTTCCTTTCCAGTCGCGACTTGGTTTCTCTTTGAAATCCCCCCTTCCTCGAATCTACCTCGCCCCTCACCCATTGCTCTCACTCATTTCCTCCCGCCCCCGGGACCAACCAACCCCCTGCTGCCCTCCAAGAACCAAAACGCAGAGAAGAAACAAGCCCCCCCCCCCCCCCCGTCCCGCGCCATGTCGTCCTTTGTCGTCGACCTGTGGGAGTCCATCTTCGTGCCCGGCCCGACGCCCACGATCCTGCGCGCCACCAACGCCAGCTTCGCCGCGCTGCAGCTGACCCTGCTCGCGCTCCTCGCCGCCACCTACAGCGTCCACTTTGTCGTGCTCTCCGTGCTGTCCGCCGGCCTGTGGTGGTCCGTCAACTGGTTCGCCGCGGAGCTGGCCGCCGCCAAGGCCCGCGGGGAGATTGCGGGCGGCGGCGCGGAGGAGGAGACCAAGACGCCAGCAGAGGAGGAGGAGGAGGATGGGGTCGGTGCGCCGGCGGCGGCTGCGGACGCGGCTGGCGAGGACGACGACACAGAGGTGGAGGGCAGGCCAAAGGGACGGCGGCCCGGGCGCAGCAGGAACGCGGCCGGCAAGGGAGGCGCCGCTGCGATGGCGGCCAGGGCATCGGCGGGCGTCGAGGTGGTGGAGGGGAAGGGCACGTTGAAGCACAGGGTCGCGTCGCCTGTGTCGGATTCGACCGGTTTCACGTCGCAGTCGAGCGTAAGCACCGAGGATGAGTGGGAGAAGGTCTCGGAGAATGAAAACGACAAGACCAAGTGAGGATGATTACATGAGCGGGAATAGATTGGTTTTATTGTTACATCAAGTCTGCAGCGCGTAAATATACAGTACCGATTATAAAAGGTCCAACTATCCACCAAAGGAAAGGGGAGAAAAAAAAAGGAATATCCTAAAATATCAACAAAAAGAGTCCCTTACTCCAAATTTCTCAGCCTTTTCGTGACAAATGCGGAAACGACGGTGCTCATCGCACCGATGAAGAGGCAGACGGAAATCGCATTCGGCCCAGTCGACGTCGCCGAGGGCGGCGTCCCGTCATCTCCTCCGTCTGCACCACCCCCCAGCTCTCTGCTCTTGCCCGGCTCGAGGAGGGCAAAGACGATCATGGAGATGAATGTGCCGACAAACTGCGGCAGCGTCGTGTACACGTTGAGGATGCCAAAGTAGATGCCTGAGAGCTCCGCCGAGCCGCCCTCCGCCGCGTCCTGAGAGCCGGAGGAGGAGGCCTCCCCGAGCACCGTCATCTCGACATCCTGGCCGGTCAGGGGGTGGTAGCCCGCACCACCCTGCCGCGCGAGCTTGTTGACTTCAACGCCGAGAAGGGCGCTCGGTGCCCACCCTGCGATTGCCCATGGCCTGTCCGGGTTGTTGCGGATGGGTCAGTTCCGTGTTTGTGAGGGGGGGGGGGGGGGGGGGTTGGTACGTACACTGCGCAGAGACAGACCAGTGCCGTGGCAAAGCGGTAGCTGGTCGCGAACGGGGCAAACATCATGGCGGCCGCGAAGAGCGCGTGGCCGGCGACCCAGGTGTTCAGCAGGTCCGGCCGCGACCACCACCTGCCGCAGACGCTGAGTGCGGCCGCGAGCACCGGGTGCGGCCGCTGCGTGTACGTCGGCTCGTCCGGGGCGCGCACGAGGAGCGGGAGGACCAGCGAGGCCGTCAGGGTGATGAGCGACGAGAGGACAAAGGCGCGGCTGCCGACGCGGCCAATATCGCCGAGCGCGTCCTTGCCGGCCGAGGCGGGCGCGTCGTAGCGGAAGTAGGTCTCGCCGACCCAGGTGGTGCTGTAGAAGAGGAAGGGGAACCAGCCGACCCAGGACCAGAACTGCGCCCAGCAGATGGCCCGCACGCGCGGCGGCAGGTGCCGGATGGTGGCCAGGATCTGGGCGACGACCCGGAAGCGACCCTCGGAGGAGGAGGAGGCGGACGACGGGTCGCGGGTCCGGTTCTTGTGGCGGGCGGCGTCGGGGAGAAGCACCTTTTCGGTGACGGCCCAGCAGGTGACGGCCGTGGTGCCTAGGATGGCGGCGACGGCGATGAGGGTGAGCAGCTTGAACTGGGTGTCGCCAAATGATGTGCCCAGGATGCTGACCAGGTCGACGGCGCCGCCCGCGTAACCAATGACGTTGCCAATGGCAGACATGCGGCTGGCTAATGACAAGGGGGGTTGGTTCGTGATGAGCAGCAGCAACGAGTGAACAGGACAGATGTGCAAGACGGGTAGGACTCACCCCAGGCGGCACCGGACTGCTGCTTCTCCATAGGAAGGGTGTCGACGATGAGACTCCGCGAGCAGGACATGACTGTTTTGGGATCTTGTGAGCTTGCATAGACTCCTCTGGCAAACCTGGGCGAGTTGGCTGTCTTACCGGCGTTGATGGCAAAGTCGACGACGTAGATGGCCAGCACGGCCAGCATGACGGTCGGCATCTTGGCCGCGTCGGCATCCTCGACAAACAAGCCGACCAGCTCCTTGGTAAATCCCAGGGCGAGCATGGCCGCGGCGACAATGACGGCGCCGAGCACCATCATAGGCCTTCGACGGCCCCATCGCGACGTGTTCTCGTCCGAGAGCACGCCAATGACAGGCTGCACGATGAGGCCGGACAGCGGCCCGGCGATCCACACCATCGACGTGTTGCTCTTGCTCAAGCCGAGGCTGAGAAGATATGGTGTGCAGTCTGCGACGTCGTGGCCACGGTCAGCTGAAGGATGATGGACGGAGGAAAGGGCTGAGGAAAAGTGGCCAACTTACACGTCATCTCGACTCCCCAGGTAAATCTGCGCAGGTGGGTATTAGACTCAAGTATCGCGAGCCGTCAAGGCAGGCTCGGCCTGTGAGCTCCAAGCCTGCTACTTACGTGATGCCAATGGTGCAAAAGGTGAGCAGAACCATGCGCATGGCCTCACTCGAGCCCCTGATGGAGGACTCGCCCGCAAACGCCGCCATCGCGGCAGGATATCAGCCTCGCGGCCTTGGAGTGAGCGCGGCCGAGGGAGAATTAAATTCTCATGGAAAAAAGAGATGGATACTGGAATCTATCCGACCGGATATCTGCTTCTTGATATGATGGGTCGCGACACGTCTCGCTGTCCTTTGTTAGGCCAGCTGGTGTGTACGAGCCTCCCTACCCGATAGCTGCGTGTTGACCTTGACTCGCGGCGTTTGGAATCGAATTCGGACCTAAAAAGTTATTGTACCCTAGTTGGCCTCAAGGAGATACAGTAGAGCAGTTTGGAAAGAAAAAAAAATGTAGAGAGGATGCACTTGTTGAGAAGGATGGCATGCGCTGAAAAAGTTGCTTCAGGCAGCCCAGTCCAGCGATTGACAATCTTCAGCCACAATGTCTTTGCGCCACTTTTCTGACCATGGCTGTGATGGCTGCCCTGCATTATGCCAATAACTGGATCTAAGTCTTGTTTTTTTAAAGGAAAATAATAATAATAATAATAATAATAGCAATGATAATAAGTAGAGCCATCCATCGCGTATGACCCTTTTTACTGCTTTTCGCCATTGGCTTTACCATCTCACTGCGTGCAAGAGAGCAGTGAGATGTCTGTCTACCCCCAAGGATACCGTAAAACAATCGGAATTCAGCAAGGGGATATAAAAACAAAACTAGATGGGAATTGTAGAAGAAATAACTGCCAAGTCAACTCACTTTCATGGTAGAAAGCGTTAAACAAAAACGATAAAAGAAATAGAAATCGCTTTGCTCGAATAACAAAATTGCAACGAGATTGTAAACGCCTTGTCCACCCACTTTCCCTTTGCCCTTTTCCTTGATGAAAATAGAAGAAAAGTCCGAAGCCGGTCAGACTCTGTTTGTTTCCTGCGCTCCTTTCATTTTCTACCATGTCTGCGCCTCAATCTTCTCTTGGGTGCTGGACTGGATATATTGTGTGCTGTCAACCATTGACCCCTTCTCGGCGCCAAAATTCTATTTCTTCACCTTTCTCACCCGCATCGCTTACTGAGCGCTCGCCCGACTCTCTCAACAAATACACCGAGGGAGAAAGATCAAGCGCAACTCTTCAACATGCCAATTCCTGGTGTCTTCATGAATCCGCTAGCTTGGCAAAGTGCTTCGACCAGATCCAGCCAACCATCTCTGTAGGATCGTCTTGGTTCTTGGCCAGCCATAGCTCTCCCTTCTCTGCGATGATATCAAATATCTACTGATAGGTTAGCGGCCGTAGATAACATGTTGCGTCGCAAAGCTTACCTCGCCCGCTTGGTATGTTAGGTACGGATAACCAGCTTCGTGCTTGGTTGTTTCGATGTTAAACTCAAACAGAGAAGCAGCAAGCCATAAAACGTTGTAGCCGTCCGACCCTCGGCCCCTCTCGCGAGATGATGCGCGAGATGATCTCTGGCTCCCTTCTGTACCGTCAGCCATAGGAAGAGCAGAGTGGAATAGGTTGGAAAATCTCCCATTTTCTTGCTGTGGATGCCCAGACATGTATGTTGCCAGTGATTCTGGTCGATGAGCAGACACCGCATCTGAATTTTGCCGTTGTAGAGTACCAGCCTCGAGGCTCCTACCAGTACTCGGACGCGTCGACGTGTGGCCGGTGCCTGTGTTGGAGCGCGAGCTTCCAGCCATGTCGACAGACTTGGGAGATGCTGAATTAGTCCCATGTCCCATAATACCCGCGTAGTAATCTCGATAGTAGTATTGGTGCGGGTTGGTAGCGGCAGCCACGTTGGTACTGGAACTGCCTGCACTGGGCGACATGCTAACTCCCTCACTGCTCCGCTTGCCAAAGTCTGGGGCCGGCAAGGTTGGGGCACTCTCATCATTGACCGAAGAACCGCGTCCGCGACGTTCAATCTCAGAGAATCGGTTGCGATACTCAGTAGACTGTGACGATCGCGCCTGCAAGTCAGGGTTCACGATTCCAATAGAAGCCAGCTGGTCGGCAGCGTAGGGGAAGTCGCGATTGAAACTCGTCATGATATCATCAACAGTCGGGACTTCTGGGCCATCGCTGAGAACGGTCCTCAGCTTCTCCGTCCACATCCTGTACCAGTTGGCTTGGATATTGACAAAGTTGCCCAGGCAGATTTTCCCAACCTTTTCAGTCATGACAGAGAGCTTGGGCAGCTCAGACTTCAAAGCATCGTTCAGCGCGTCGTACTGCTCAACGAGCTCCCGCAGCTTTGGATCTAGCGTTTTGCCGCTGCGTCGTTGCTGATCAGCTCGCTCGTAATCGAGCCGACGTTTTTGTCTTTTCTTCATCGCCAACGAAGGATTGCCGTAAGTTTTGATGACTTGCTCAAAAGGTTCAATGACTTGCTTTCGAACTTGCACAAGATGCTCTTCCAAGGCCACCTTTTCCAAGTCCCGCATTGAGATGTTGAACTGAACCCATTTACTCTCGATCTCGGGAAAGTTTCCCGGCTGCAGCCGCATAACCAACTCAATTGACGAGAGATACTGCAGGAATTCGTGCACGTATTGAGATACTTGTCTTGTGTAGAACTCAACGTCACGAAGAACAACCTGCAGTTGGACAAAGTCGTCACCAAACTTTTCCTGCAGTTTGACATAGGTCGGGTCATCAGGACCACGGTTTCCGGCAGACTGTAACTTGTCGACACGTTTGCCGAAAGCACGGGCAAATCCAACCCTGCCATCCGTATCCTTATGTTTTCTGCCAACAATTTGACCCACTAACTCAAAGTTCTTCTTTGTCTTGTTGATTTCGATAATCGCGGTTTCGAGCGAGTCCTTTGCCGCAGATAGTTGGTCTCGATCTGGGTGATCCATCGGGGTATGCTGGAGCAGAGTCATTATCAGGGTGGGGTATTTTGTAATCCTCTGCATTGGCTTGATGAGAAGCGAGTCAAGATCCCACGCAGCAGTCAAGTCTTTTGCAACTTCGTTACACTCTGTCAGCCATACTTTGACGGCGGAGTCCTGCTGTATCTGGATCAACTTCTTCGCTGCCTGGTCACTGTTCCGCAGAAACCCTTCGTGGACAGTCTTCATGCGGTCTAGGTGGCGCTTGAAGACAGGGCCAATGAAAGTTTCGCGATCACTCGCATCGCAGATATCGCTCGACTTGGTGCTTCCTGGCTCGACGCTCGCTGGTAGCTGCGGGGCTTTTGCAGTTCGGCCGCCTTTGGGGACATAGACTGGCGAAACTGCAGCCTTCACTTCCGCCAAGAATAAGGTATGGAATTCGATGATCTCGTGGCTATTGCGAAAAATAAGTTTCACAGTTTGATCGTCCAAGCGCGGGCAAGCCTCAGCAGTTCCCTTGTATATTTCCTCGACTATGTTCATGTCGCGGACAAATACGGCTTCAGTGTCGACAAGTTCCTTGATGACATTGCGTCGTTGCATCAGGCGGTGCCGTTCTTTCTCCGAAGGCCCTTCTCCATCTTGGTGGAGAGACTTGCCGTCACTATCAGTCCCAGCGACTTTGCTAGAGTCGTTGTCGGCTGTTTCAAAGGAGGTTGTATCCAGCGATTTGGGTGTGTTGGCGTGGGTCATGTAAACTTCGCTATCTCGTTCAGAGTTGAGCAGCGTGCTGGTAGATTGAGAGGCCTCGTTAATCGTACTAGGATTACGGGAATGAAGTGCAGACCCGGTCGTAGAATTTGGGATGGGTGGTGGTTCGTGTGCTGGCGGTGAAGGAAGGAATGATGCGCCGTGACCAGAACCGGGTGACAGGTAAGGTATTGAAAAACCGTCCCCCGTATCGAGCTCAGGGAGCTGAGGGTTGGCCGGAATTGGGGGTAGTTCCTTCTCAGATCGCGAAATTGAGCTTTCTGGGAACGAATCTTGACGCGGACTGATCGCAGACGAGAAAGAGGCAGGCTGATTTGTGGACAGAGGACTACTCGCGAACGTCCCCGAGCCAGCGGTGTCAAGCTGCTGTGAGCTTTCGACAGAAAAGTCTGTCCAGGTGGATTGATGACTTGCACGGTCAGAGGGGAATCTAGGAGATGGAATACCCAGTGTGCCGGACATGTGGTATGACCCACGATCTGGTGTATATTGCTGTAGATCATCAAATCCGCTGACATCAGAGGAAGTGCATGTTGATGCTCTTTTGGAGTCCAGCTGCTCGCCGTATCGGAAGTCGGATGCACGCTCATACCGATCATGGTCGTCGGTGTCTTCGGTGCAAGCATCTGTCGTTGCGGCCTCCGATCGGGGGTATTCAGCATGCCGTACATCAGGACCGGCGTCCATCTCAGACTGACAGTCGGACTCCTCACAAAGTTCTTGCCTAGGAAACAGCGCAGTTGCATCCAACTGTTGGAATGTCGATTGCAACGCCATGATCGAGACCGGAGTGTGGTTCGGGAGCGGCGTTGATGTGGAGGGCAAATCTGTGCCGCCATCGTGAGGCATGAGGTGTGCATGGCCTTGAGCAAGCTGCTGCACCTCTCGATCTTGTGAAAGCTGATATGTATACTCGGTCGTGACGGGTGCCGTGGTCGACGTAGTTGGTTTAGGGCTGGGCGGTGTTATATAGTTGACGGGAACTTCCGGTGGATGTTGAGCAGGAATTGGTGGCGCGGTATGCGGCTCCACGTCGAATTCGGTGGCCTGAGACGTAGCAGATGCTATTGAGGCTCGCTTTCTGATCTCCGGCATAGAAGGACTAGACTGCGGGTAACCGCCCGGAACACCGAGTGTAGGGGAGTCCTCGGTGCCAACAGAAATTGAGTTGGCCAGTGCCGGGGATATTGTCAAGGGTACCTGTGCTGTTATCAACTCGGCTGTTGCCACTTGCATGGGACCAGATTCGCTGGCACCACTAGCAGCGCTCTGGTCGATAGCATCGCGAGGTAATTGCGGAACGGGAGGAATATGAATCCCCTCGTTAGCTGGTTTTGTGGCAACAGCCGCGGCCTTTTGTTCGCTCCTCCTGGCTAGACTCGCAGCCCTCCTTTTGGCCTCTAAGGCTTCAGATTCACGAATGGATTTATTATATGCCAAACGGATATGTTCTCGCCTCTGCTCGAAGTCAATAGGGCCCGCAGATATTTTCCTTCGCCTCGTTACTGAGTCCTTTCCCTTGGGGCGGAGTGCCTTGGCCGCACCGGAATCGATGGGTTTGTTGGATGAATGGGCAACCGGTTGACGATGTCTTGAACTTTGTAGCGTAGGCGAAAGCTTTGGTGGTGTGATTGCCTGAGGCCGTAATTTTCTGCTGTTGCCGTTTGCAGTATTATTGAAGCTTGGCGGAGGAGGCCTTCGGTCCCTCGTAGCTGGGGTAGGCGGTTTATTGAACGACTTCGGCGTTTTGGCTTGAGGGGGCGGCGTGATTTTGGAGATCTGACCACCGACTGACGGTGGTCGGCGAAGATTTGCAGGCGAAGTTCCTCGTGAAGGTGTGTTGTCGCCCTCGCTACTCGTTGGGCTGTGAAGTCTGCGTACGGCGACGGGCAATCTAGACGCGGAATGAGAATTGGCAATGCTGCCTAAACCTGTCCGGAATGCGATTGGGGTTCTGTTGGAGGAACTGCGCGAGGAGGCGTCGCTTTGTGACCGTGTGCGTGGACTTTGATTGTTGCTAGCTGGTGAATCGCTGGATGGGCCGTGGTGTGTCGCAGCGCTGGCGTACGAACTCGGGAGTGACGCTAAATCTACATCCTGATCTTGATCTGGTATGCTGTGAAACGTAGTCCTTGTTTGAACGCTGGAGTCTGAGATCCTTCGGGGGCGTATGTCGTCGATGCCGAATCCAGGCGTGGCAGAGTCGTGTTGCTCGGGGGCGAGCTCGCCAAAAAGTAGCCCCAAAGCTTGGCCATGTCGCTGTTGTGCGTGGGGTCTTCGAGACAACAAGGGCAGGGAAGACGGGGACGTGTTGTTTGCAGAATTGTGAATTCGATTGGCGAACGATTGGTTGCTACTAAAGGACCGTGTCGAAGACATCTGAGGAGATGGGCCTGCGGACCCGTTCGGGGTGGGTGATTTGCGTGTCTTGGATACCACAAAGCCGTTGCGAGTGGCAACGGAAGATTCTGTGAGGCCACGATGTGGCCTGGGTGCTGACTGAGGCATGATAGGAGCTGGCGAGGCGGCACCACCCTTTTCATCAAACCTCTTCTTTAGATCTTTGACGCTGGGACCACTCTTGGGTCTCACAACCGGGCTCGAGACAGATCGTGTGCCTGGCTGAAGGCCCAGGCCACGGGGTGGCTGTGAAGACATTCCTTCGACGTGGCTCGTGCTGTTTGTAGCATTGCCGTTGGGGAGGATGGGCTGCTGCGTGAGGGTGGAAGTCATGTCCGGCGAGCTGGCGGATACGGCGGTGGTTGCTGCGTCGGCTGGAGAGACGGCCGGGGTGGACACGACGGCACCCACAGCCGGCTGGTGGGATTTGTAGAAGTCGTCGGGCTCTATAGGAGTAAGGGGAAGAGCATCGTGAGAAGGAAGTGACGCCGCCGCAGCGGTGGGCGGTGGGTGCGAAGCGGAGGGAGAAGCAAAGGCTGCGAGGGCGGCGGGCAGAAACTGGTCGTAGGGGTCGACGGCAGCAGGTGAGTGTCGATAGATGGCGGTAGGCTCGGGATGAAGGAGGCGCGTGTCAGGATGCGAACGGTCTGTTGCGGCAGCGGCAGATGAGTCGAATGGTAGCGGACCGGTGGTTGCGGGAGCGGCGGTGATGGGATCTGGAAGGTGGGAGCTCGGGTTTGGAGGGCCAGAGTCTGGGTCCTGCTCCATGATGGGCAGAACCTAGGCATAGGCCGGGCTCGACGGACGAAGCGACTGGTCGAAAGGACGACGGCAAGCCCATGCAGGCGCGGGCATTGATGCGCTGGCTGGGCAGAATCTGTTTGGCGGAAGCAGGACGCGGGAGGCGGGAGGCGGGAGGACGATTGGGAGATGGAGCCTTCTGATAAGTTTGGGGTGCGACAGGGACAGGGAGCAAAATCGTGGTGGATGGGTGTGTGGCTGGTGGAGCTGGTGGTGAAGGTGGAAAGTGGCTGAGGTGCCTGGGTTCTGGGTTCTGGGCTGCAGCGGGCTACACGCTGGGAAGCCAGTGGTCGAAGGGCGTGTTTTTCTAGCGTCGTGAAATTTGCTAGTGTTGCCGTGATGGTGGCTTTTGTGGCGCATTTGCTTTGCTGAGAGAATGAGAATGAGAAAGCAAAGCCCAAGCCTGGGAATCTGAGGATGCTGAGCCTGTCCTGTCACATCAGCATCAGCACATCAGGCTGCTGTTGGCGGGCCGCACGCCCCCTGCCTGCCTGTTGCACACAGCATCCGTACGTTATTACTTTTATTAGGTGTGAGCCTGCCTTGTGTCAATGTGTTGGGTACCTAATTCTTCCTTCACAGCCCGATCTCTTCGTTGGTAGGGTAGGGAGCAATGCGTCTCGTACAGAACTAACGATGCTGATGATACACCGATATGGCAGCTGTAGCCACCCCCAAGTCCGCAGCTCACCACCGGCATACCCAAGATTACAATCGACATTACCATGACATGATATCTACAGAAACAACACGTGCTTACCCTTTACTTTGTACAACTTTCCCGCCCCTACATGAGCATCCCAATGTCCCAGGACGCGCAACACCCCTGCGGCTGGGTTTACGAATACACTGATATTAATACCACACGTATCTGTACATATGTATACATGGAACAAAGCCCTGTAGCACATCGGCTAATAGTTAAGCTATAACTAATAATAAAAACAGGGAAGCAGAGCTTGACCCCAAAATCGTCCCTCGCGTTTGTGGCTTGATGAGACAGAACAGACTAGTTAGTGGCCCTCGCATGCTAAGGGAGTTGGTGGCCTCCTTGATGAAGTCTTTTCGTCATTCGCAGTCGCCCGGTTTGCGAATGGCGTATTTGTGGCCCCCGGCCTCTCCTCACTATTCTGACGACATGGCACGGATTGCCGGGTTGCGAGTACACCAAGTTTTGATTCTTCAGGTCGGTATTGAGAGTCAACCGTGTCCCCTCCACCTCCAGCACCAGCACCTCCCTCCCGCTCGCTGGTTGCAGCTCATAAATCCTTGCCTTCCCCACGCAAATCATCTTCCCCGAAACTCTGGCCGTGTCTGATGATCAGCTTTGCCTTTGTTTTTCTTACCTTCTTCCTGCAAGAGATTAGAGCTTCAGCCACGGCGTAGGCCGCACAGACACGGGCCACGATTCACGAGCCAACCAAGTTTGGGCAAGAAAAACAACAACAGCCATTGTCAAGGTTTCCCCGGCCTAATAATAGACTTGCACATCTCACAATCTCCAGCTCAGCGTCATCCGTCCGTGCTCACCACATGTGGTTGGACTTGGGCCTCTCCGGCTTGCCGTTCCCTCAAATCCTAAACTCATTCTTGTGTGCCCACGAGCCAGTAGGAATTAGGCGACGTGTTACAGCCCGTGCCGTCACTGTATCGCCGTGACCCCCGTTGCCGATTTGAAACAGAGGCGTTTCCAAAGTCGCAAAATTTTCTTATTTAACCCCCGCGGTTGGCTGATTACCCCCGTCTGGTTTGTGGTCTCTTCCGTGCCGACTTATTGCATGCAGCCACTCGGCAATGAGCACAAAGGAAATTGGCATATGCAGGATCAGTCATACAGGCAGCATCTACGGATACTGAGTACGTACTGCTTATTCACCAGTCAACAGGTCCTGTCAATAGATCGAATTCAATTCAATGGCCAAGGCTTCAGTAGCGGCCCACTATAACTAGCTGTAAGGCAAACCGCTGCATCTCTTTATTCACGACGCCTTCAATAACGCCACGGATGATCGACAAGACAAAGTTCAGGACCAATCCTCGAGTTCGTCTCAAATAAACACATTGTGATGGTCAAAATAATATGCTTCCGCTACATGGAGCAAGTATTCCCTGAGAATCGAACGATGGTAGTTTTGGCGCACAGCCACATGCTGTCTCATTGCGCCACATGTGTCTATTCAAGCCACATCAGATCAACTTCCCCGTTTGTTAGCCAGATGCATTCGCGTGCCTGCGTCTCTATGCATGTATACCTCACGCGACATTTGAGAATGAGCTCCAATTCAATAGTCTCATCGATATGGCTAAACGAAAGAGGGCGTCAAAAGACGCGTCACGCTGCAAAAAACCCAAAGCTTCGCCTGCAATACGCCCGCCGCTACAGCGCGACCTGCTCAGCCTCATCTACCCCCATTGCACATCACTAAGAGAATATGTTCTTGCAAGCTTGCCACAAGGTTCACGGCTGCGCCGGCGCAAAATTGAATTGCTTGGGACAATCCCAGAACGGGCTGCTGTTGAAAAGGACATATGCCACCTGCTCGACTCGACGCTCATTTGCTGTCGGCATCTCACGCCTGAAGCATCTGACAATAGATGGGAGCAATGGCTATCTTTTTCACAAAGGCCAGACGATTCTGCAGTTTCCTTGTCAGGGGGGTCGTGTTTTTATTCGCAAGCGGAGGTTCGTTAGGCTCCATAGCCACCCTGTTCTCACGACTAATTCGCCTAGATTGTCGATTTTGTGATCTGGCTGATCTTCTCACGCGACAATAACAGTACTTTTGGTCCAAAACATATGCTCTGCGATGGATATCGCAGGAGTGCCACGGAAAAGGCGGAAACGGAAAGCATACCCGGCGTGTTCAGTCGGTATCCCAATGACCAGGTTGCGAACCTCAAGGCGAGCCCTTGGCCTCAGTTGCTGGCGTTACTTGGTCAATCCGGGGAGAAGATAATGATCAATATGCTCGTAGATTGCTCAATATTCGTTGCTCTCAAGTCTGGTTTGAACAATTTTTATCAGATTTCCGGTACAGTCATTGCGATTTCCAAGCTACGAACATTTGCTAAGACAATCAGGAATCCCAATATCCGAGCTCGAGTATGGGTTGGAACGGGATGGTAGTGGCTCCAATGCCGCACAGTTGCCGCGAAGGATTTCCGAAGTCACCATTGTGAGAAGCAAAATGTTTTATGCCCGGCCGGCATTGACTTCTAGAGGAAACATACGGGCAGGATACAGACATATACGTGAGTGGTTTCGCCGCTGTCGCGTGGCAAAAATACTGACTGGTGTGACAGACGTGCTCAACCGGTGTCCTTATACATCTGAACATAGAAAGACCCAGTCAATCACTGGTGAAAAGAACATTGTCAATACCGCGAAGGTCATGATGTATATATTTCCGAGACAATTCGGCCTCCACAATGTCTTCACATCGACAAGTGACCCAAGGAAGACGGCGCAAAAGTTCCAAGACTACACTGTACGGGATGAAGAGATTACAGCCCATCTGGGCTCAGACCAAAATTTTCTCAAGAGAGGTGTGCCAAAAATCCCCAAGCGACTTCGAGGCGCAGCCCAGGACCTCATTCGTCGACTGCAGATTCGTCATCGTCGGTGCTCCTATATCCAGCTTATCCGGCACTACTGCACCTCTCCTATGGATGTGATGCGCGAAAAGACGCGAAAAGAAAAGACCCCTGCCTCAATATCCGACAAGGCCCGGAGTCAAGGGTCATCGACAAAGCCAGGCCAAGAGCTGGCACCAACGATGCACCAGGAAGAGGCGACACAGCATCACTCGCAAAACTCCCGTATCTTTCAAATTGGCTCCAATACCCCAATTGTTGACCTGGCGACACCGATGAGCCACGTCTCAGCATTCCTTCAAGCAGCTTTGTCGAAAGTTCTTCCCGATGCCTTCCTTGGCGAGGGCAACGACCTGGTTCATAACAAAGCCCTCCTTGCTAAAAAAGTACATCGTTTCATTACACTGCGTAGGTTTGAGGGCATAAGTCTCCACGAGATTTCACAGGGGTTCAAAGTATGTGTCTGCCAACGGCCGCATGCAGTGTGCGTCGAGTTCACTAACTCAAGTAGATTTCTAATATACGATGGCTTCAACTACCGAGCCTAAGTGGCCAGAGGGCCAGCGAAAGTGAGACCCGAAAACAACTAGAGCTATTCCATGAGCTTCTGTATTATATATTTGACTCCCTTGTGATACCACTGGTGCGTAGCACCTTCTACGTCACAGAGTCCAACACCCACCGATACCAACTATTTTACTTTCGGCACGACATTTGGAGAGTCGTCTCCGAGCGTGCCATGACCGCAATCAAGGATAACCTGCTTGAAGAGATCAAAATAGACGACATTCACCCCTCTTTGAGCTCTCGGCGGCTGGGATACAGCCAGATTCGCCTGCTACCCAAAGGCGCTAGCCTGAGGCCCATCATGAACCTCCGACGCCGGCACCCGATGAGGAATAACAAACAGACTCTCGGTCCTAGCATCAATACCGTCCTGGCTCCTATTCACAATGTCCTAAAACTGGAGAAGGTCGGTCCAGAACCAGCACCCCTGCAAACAACTACTGACAGATCAACTACAGCGTCTCAACCCTGCGAATCTCGGAGCGAGCCTTTTCTCCATAGGAGACATATACAAGCGCCTCAGGGAGTTTCGGAGCCGGCTTCCTAGTCCATTGCCGCGGCTGTATTTTGTCAAGGTGGACGTACAGTCTGCTTTCGACACCATTCCTCAAGATGCTGTGCTCAAGCTCATGGCAGCCATCCCCAGCCACACCGACTACAAAATCTTCAAGCACGCTGAAGTGAAGCCAGGTGATCGGCCAGCCGGCCGCAATACCACACACATCGATGGGCAAGGTAGCAGAACATTGGCGCAACCCCCACCAAAACCCGTCCGCCGTTGGAAAGCGACGGCCTACCCGACCGGCGAGTCCAGCCGGTTCCTACATCGTCTGGAAGGTACCAAAGACAACGGAAGCGGCGGTGACGCCACCGCCCAGCAGCACAGGAACACCATATTTGTCAACAGTGCCGCGCAGGGCCGACACGCCGCGCGCGACCTCCTGCGGCTCCTCGCCGAGCACGTCGCCGACAACCGCATCCGCGTCGGGCGGAAGACGTACCGGCAACGACGGGGCATCCCGCAAGGCTCCGTGCTGTCCTCGTACCTATGCAGCTACTTCTACGCCGACCTCGAAGCCCGGCACCTCGGTTTCCTCGCGCCGTCGGCAGGGGATGGTGGTGGCCGCCGTAGCAACCTGCTCCTGCGGCTCATCGATGACTTTCTGCTCGTCACCACGGACGCGGCGGACGCGCGGCGCTTCGCAGAGGTGATGCACCACGGCGTCCCGGCGTACGGCATGCGGGTCAACCCGGACAAGTCGCTGGCCAACCTTCCGCTGTCGGTGCCGGTGCCGGCGACGGAGGGTGGGGAGGAGGCGACGGTGCGGATACGGACCGTGGACAGCGGCGCCGACTTTCCGTACTGCGGGCTGCGAATCAACTGCCGCACGCTGGAGCTTACAAAGGACTGCCAGCGGGAGCGGCAGATTGGTGAGTCTTGCCTTGCTGCCCTTGACTGGTCCCTACCACTAACACTCCTTAGACGTGTCGAATACCCTGACCGTTGACCACGGCCGATCACCAGGCCAAAACTTTGAACGGAAAGTTCTCAGTACGTATTCCGTTTTCGTCTTTAACCCGTTTCCCCATCTACCCCTTCTCGTCTTGTGTTGAAACGTACCGTTTCCTCCACCAATGCCATCCGGTCCTGTCAAGATAGCCCGCCCTGACTTTCACGCCTGGTTGTTGCTCGCTTTACTTTGCGTTAGGGAGAAATCTTGTACATTAAATCGCTGACCGCCTTTCCCACAACAGATGCCTTCAAGATCCAGTCGCATCTAATGTTCTACGACACGAGCTACAACTCGCACGCGACGGTGCTCGAGACGCTGCGGGCCGCCTTTCGGCAGACGGCCCTCAAAATGTGGGCATACATGCGAGCACTTGGCCCAACTGCTCGACCGCGACCTCATTTGGTCAAACGTAGGTCCAATTTTGCTTTGAAAAATATACTCGCCACCCATAGTCAACGTCTCAATGCTGGCCTCTCCAGCCGCGGCTGTGCGGTCCCCTTTATCAGAGCTAACGACCATTTCTGCAATTTTAGTCACGATTATGAGGACGGTGCAAGCCTCGCATCTCATACTCACTAGCCGCTTCCGCATGTCGAAGCACCAGGGATACGAGTGCTCTATTCGCAAGGGCCAGGTCGTTCGGTGAGTTTCTTCTCTGACAGGAACCGCTCTGTTGTCAATCTTGCGGCCAATCTTGCCTGTACTGACACATTGACTGACTGACGTTGATTTAGACTCGGATATGAAGCATTTGAACAAGTTCTTCGGGCGAAGCAAACGCAGTACACTGAGGTGCTTGAATGGCTTCAGAAAGAAATTGCGAGGTGAGCAACCAGACCTGGCAGTAGTGACCACGCGCGGAACGGGCCGAAGCTCAATGTAATTCATATTGTTCAATGTATAGTCTATATCAAATGCTCAGAATTTTGAAGTGAAGGAATCTGGGACCGACTGTGTAGTCGTCTAAATGACGACACCGCTTTGCCACCAATGGCTCCCCGAATGCCATCGGAAGAGATATGTGCTGTCCCAGCGCCAGATGGTGTCTCCTGGGAGGCCAAACCCCAAGGCTCTAAAGATAGAGAAAGGCATAGGCTCTAGTAGCCAAAGTCCCATCTCCGCCATGTCGTCGTTGAATAGCGGTGCGGTGGCGTAAAGCCAAGCAAGCGTGAACAGTATATTGCCCGCACGCCTCACACTGACACTGAAGATTGGAAAGGCTCTCCGCAAGAGCGGAGCAAGCTGCTGCTGCAGGATAATTCCTACCGCTTGCAGCAAGAAAAAGGCTGGCTGTCTCCAGACCTTTGTTCGGGGGACGGCTGATAGACTTCCCATGCCGTGAAGGAGACCAGACATGGCAAATGAGCTCAACAGTGCCAGGAGGTTGCCCGTAGATGACCCTTTACGTACCAATCCTTGCTTGAGCAGGAAGGCTGCGGGACCTAGAAACTGCTGGCGGAAGGTTTGGTGCCAACAAGAGCCCCAGAACCCAGAAAGGCCGTGGTCAAATACCTCGCCAAATGACCCAAACGAAGACGCATATATCCATGGAATGTTTCGAGAGGGGATCCAGTACAGTGTGAGGTAATAGTGAATAATGTCGGTCAAGCAATATCCCGCCGCCACGGCTGCGAACGCACCGGCAATAGAGAACAGCTGACGATATGCCTCGAGACGCCACGGGGAGAGGCCGACTAGGTACCACGGCAAGGCGTATTCCACGCACATTTCACGACCAAAGATAAAGTACGGATCCTTGGCCATGAAAGTGCCGAGGAAATCCAGCACGAGGCACGATCCGGCCAGCAGCTTCAGGCGGTGCCGAAGAAAGTCTGCGGGAGGCTGTATATATTCAAATCCACGGCTGGTGGCCGACGGGATAGAAGCCACGCAGACCGGCTGTCCGTCTTTGATGCTGGCTGGCACAGATGGTTTCGGGATGACGGAGATGGAGCTGCTCCAACCCGCCCCGCGGAAGCTGAGCACAAGATCTGCAGCCCAGCCCAGCCTGTCGAGAAAAGGGGCTTCCGACGGAAAGCGCTGCCAAACGTAGCAAAACTCCCCCCCAGCCTCCGACCCGCCGTCAAGTCGCTGTGCTGTCCGGGTGCGTAGCGCTGGCTTGCCACCAGAGCTCGTCGTTGCCGCCGCCGCCGCCGCCACCGTTCGCAAACGCGGCGCCGACTCGCCATCAGGATGCACAGAAGCCGCCCCCGAGGCCTCCCCGCGCGGAACCCTGACAATCCTGGCCGCGTCGCGCTGCGGGTTGGTCAGGATCACGTGCTTCAGAAACAGCATGGTCCCGTACGCGGACGTGAGCCCCGAGACGGCCGCCCAGGCGACGTGGTTGCTCGAGGCCCGGGCCGCCTGCTCGCAGTTGGCGGCGAGCGCGACGGCGAGGAGCAGCCAGCGCGAGCGGTAGCGCCAGGAGCGGCTGCGGTGCGGGACGGCGAGCCAGAGGATGGGCAGGAGTATGGTGGCGAGGAAGGCTTGGGGCAGGACGATCTGGCGGCGGTGGCCGGCGGCGAGCTGCTGGGCAAAGGTGCTGCGGTGGCTGGCGAGGGCGAGGGGCACCAGCGGACCGGGGTTTGGCGATGCCGACTGCATCGTTTTCGATTTTCGCCTGCCCGCTCGTGTCTGGGCCTCCGGAAGGGTGTCTGGGTAGGGTGCTGCGAGGCGTGATGTTGATGGGTGAGCAAACGAATTGGGAGGTGAGGCTGAAGGATGTAGACCTTGTACACGTGCCACACACCCACCAATAAATGGTGGGCATTGGTGGGTCAGTGGTTTTCTAACTTGAACAATTCATGACTATCACCACAATGAAGGTTTCTGCTTTAGAAAAAGAATACCGTCTATCTAAATGTTTATCTTTGCTTAAAAAATCCTAGATGCCTAATTTAACCTGGGGTCTAACTAGGAATTTAAGGTAATGGTGTAAACCTTTAACACTAGCGGTGTGGCCAAGCCTCACTGGTCTGTGTTCTGATGTGGCGCAGGTCGATCAATTCGATCAATTCCAGATGAGATAGATTAGGCAACAAAGTGTATCTAAGAGTATTTTTCAGATCATCAAAGCCACAATCCTTCCAAAAGATGCACCGCGCCCAGGGCCCTTTGCCGTAATTCGCCCAGCACCACTATTTGTTCCTGCCGCAATTCTTCCAGCAGTAGCCTCCGTTGCTGTAACCCCAGGCGCCGGTGGTTGGGCAGCGCTTGACGAGGGTCTCGGGGACGCTGCTGCGCGTCTCAACCTGCTTGAAAGGGCAAGATAAACCTTCCTATAATTCTCCAGATTCTTACTTGTTCAATGATAGAGGAGTGACTCCAATGTTCTCTTCAAACTCTCCGAGGCGCGCCAGCTGCGGCCGTGCGAGGACAATGACCTTTGCGGGATGAATCTGCGAGACTCTTGCGCACTCATGATGCCACGGCGACAGAAAGCGTCTGCGAAAGCGAGTTTGATAATAGGGTGAATATTCTGTGGCGCTGAGGAGCCGTGGGCTTTGTTTTCTGGCTTGAATGTGTAAAGTCCATCTTGACAAAAATTGGCATTGTGTCCAAGACTGTCCTAACCACTGTATCAATTTCAGACACATCAAGTCCCGAACAATACCTAAAAACAGGGATTTGTACGGTTTTTGCAAAAAGCGTCCAAGCCTTGGATAGGATATTCTCGGACAGGGCGACAACCAACACGTGGGATCGGCCGGGGATTGTGTTCCCTGTCCAGGTGGCACGATGATATATCTGGCGGCTGACCTGGCAATGTACTACGGCGGAGAGGATTAGCTACGGGCTCATTCCCATCTTGGGGGGAATTTATGGGCTGGGAAATTAGAATAGAACGACCACCAGATGGACTAGTACCTGCGGCGTCACTTCGGGGCGGACGGAGGCTTTCCCCCGGGTTCACGGGGTTTACGGGCTTATGTGGGGCCGGCTCGTTGCCTTGTGGAGGCCACTAATGCAGGTTGAATCACCGGCTTCAAGCGAGTTTGTACGAGAAGACGAGTCGAAGCCAATCTAGATCTGCATGAGAAATATATGATATACGTTGTTATAGATTTAATGTTGAAGCTAGCGCATTTTATCACCATGTGATTGCTTACAATAAAGAAGTGCAGAAGAGAACGGAGTCCTCCGGGCCAACATTGGCGGGTGTCGTCAAGTCCTACGTATGCCAACAAGCTCTGCCAATGTTACCGTTGCTGTGTTCAGACTTTCACCCACTGAAAGCAACGTCCCACATGAATTGTAACAAGCTCTTCCATTTCAGTTGATGTTTATTATTGACTGCGTTGTCTATTGGTCTTGGTGACACGCCTAGCAGCAGAACCGGCCGGGCTTGCGTTATACGGGCAAATCTGGGATGACCGGCGGGGCAGAGATTGAGGATTAAACTGACAGGAATAAATTTTCTCCTTATCTAATTCATTTTGGCACCCGTTTGCGAATGCAGAACAGCCTTACAAGTGCGCAGCATGTCCCCCCTTGGAGACGAGGACCCGAACCCCCAGAGCGTCTCTCCCTTGCCCTACCTCGCCAACGTGTTTTGTTTTTCCAGCTCTCCCATCGTGATGTGATACAAACTACGAGTTCAGCCCCCTCGTACATGCGGGGCCGAGATGAATCATCCGTCAAGGTGAGCAGAAGCAGACCGGCGTTCTCCATTGCGATTGGCCGCCTCGACAGGATAGCTAGGTCGGAACAGGGCAAAACCGCGGCGCCGGGATGTGATGGGTAATGTGTAATGTGTGAGGTGATGGGGCAAAACGGTCGCTACAGAAAAAGCAAGACTGAGGACGCTGCTTCGCGATTCTGCGAACAGGAGCCTTCCACGGCGAGTCCGGAGCTAAGCCGGTGCGGAGCTCAAGACACTGAATGGTGTATTATTATTTAGAGTCCGCGCAATTAAAAATTGCCGACATAGGCCTGACAACTGCAGCAGGTGGGAATGGTGGCAGCCGTAAATTTAGCGGTCATCTCCTCTTTTCTTCGTCTGTTAGTTAGCTGCCGTCAGAGGTCGGTCGGTACCAGGAACTAACGGCCTACAGGTAGTAGGCGTGCCTACCTGTTAATACGCTTTTAGTTAGTTGTCTGTACAGACAGTTCCCCCTAAGAGCGGCTGAGCTCTGTTTCTAGCCAAGTCATTATCAGTAATCTGTGGCTCTTTATCATTAACGCGTTTCTTTTTTTTTGCGCTTTTCTCCCCTTCATCAGGGTTGCCCCTCTCAATCCGCCACTACAGTACTTTTGACGCATGGCTGGAGCCGTCCTCTCAGTTGGCGCAGGGCGTATGCAGATGCGGGATTGGCGATTGGCTCCAGCGCATCGAGGCGGGAGCAGTGGACCGCTGGTACTGTCACTGCCCCTCTCCAGCTGCTGTATGCGCAGCCTTGTTTTTTCTTCCGTCATGCCATCCTCGCTGCTTTCTGTTCTTGTAATGAGGTGTATTCATTCGTATCTACCAAAACCTCGGGAAGAAAGGACAACGCTGATGACTGAAAAAAGCATCACTCAGTAAAAAAGGAAGAAAGAAAGAAAGAACGAACGAACGAAAGAGAACAGAATGAGTTCATCCATACATACCTTCAACGCACTGCAGACATATTTATACTCCACCTCCCTCCACTTGTTCCACGCCACGTCAGAATATCTCCAGGGTTGAATATAAAGCCCACCACCGTTGTCCGCTGTCAGAACAGCCGCCTCGTGTTTCCGCTGGACTCTCAACCTACGGCCCAGTCAATCCTGTGCCATCAAACGGCTCACAAACAAGCACTGGTACGGTATATATCAGTATAAATAACTGGTCGCAAACTAGCTCGCCTTATTAATAGGAAAGAGTCATCGTGGGTCGTCGTCAGCCTGTGTACCTCCATGTATCTTGCTCACCTAACAGCCTCAGCTTGGTACCTATAGGGCACTCTACAGCCTCGTTCGTCCGCTTGCCCCAGCCAGGCGACCCCCCAACAGCTTCCTTCTTTTGCTTCTCCGACGCTGGCTGCCCCCGGGATTCACTTCCCCTCAACCATCATCACCAATCCGCCATGTCATTTTCATCTTCCGACTTCCAAAGCATGTCTGGCGATAAATCAACATCCACCACCTCCTCCGGCGACGTCCCCAAGCACCGAGCCTGCGACGAGTGTCGTAAGTAGAACCCTCAAGGTCTGGCCTGCAAACACAAACAGCCAGCTTCCTCCAGCCACACCAATGCTGACCCAAATCGCGCTTCATACAGGTTCCCGCAAGCTCGCCTGCTCCAAGGAAGCTGACGGCTGTACTCGTTGCAAACGCGAGGGCATCCGCTGCTACTACTCACCCCAGAAGCCCATGGGACGCCCACGCAAGCGTCGCCCTGCGGACGAACCCCCCCGCGCCCCTCCGGCTTCCACGCGGCAGCGCAGAGTCGCATCGCCAGCCAACCTCCAACAGCGCAGCCGCAGCACCTCGGCCTCCTCCCCGGCCGTATCCGTCGCTGGTGGCGTGCCGGATATGCTGCCGTCCTTTCAGCTCAGCGGCGCGGCGACTCCTGCAGTCTCATTCGGCGATCCGGCCTTTGGCTTCCTGGACACCACGGCCGCTGATGTGTCTTTCCTCGACCTCCTCCCCGGATGCTACCAGGACGGCGGCCTCGGCCTGACGACAACTGCCGAGCCGCACCAGCATGTCGAGTGCGACGCTGGCGCGTCCTCGTTTAACGGAACGCTACCTATGGACGCCTATGCCGACCTCTCCTTTCTCGACCCGGTCTTTGCATCCGCCACCGCCGTCGATGCGCAAGACCCCGCATTCGGCACGACGCCAGAGCTATCCGTCGGATCCCAAACACCCTTCAACTCGGAACCCTCCTTCTCACCACCACCCCAACATCACCGTGTAAGAGGAGCCTCAACGCCACAGCAAGAACAACAACAACACCCCCCACCGCGATCATCAACAAGCTACGGAACCAGCAACAGCAGCAGCAGCAGCACCTCCGAGATCCTCCAGCCCATACCCACCGTCTCCTGCCCATGCCTGTCCTCGTTGTACATGGCCCTCGAGTCGCTCGCCCACCTGCCGCCCGACGACATCCCCGCCGCTATGCGCATCGCCCGCCACGCCTCGCGGGTCGGCTGCGGCGTCATCGCCTGCGCGGTCTGCTCCCGTGACCTCCTCGACGTCTCCAAGCCGCCGCCCATGCAGGCCTTCCAGAACATGATGCTCCTCGCCGCCCTCGTGCCCTCCGCCTGCAACGCCTACACCGCCATCGTCGGCATGATCGACCGCGCCTGCACCACCAGCGGCCGCCCCCTGCGCTTCTCCGCCCGCGAGGTCGCCGCGGGGCGCTGGCTGCCAGCCGACCTCGCCGCCCTCGACGGCGCCGCCTTGGAACCCCCCGCGTGGCGCCGCGCGATGCTCGCCATCGTCCGCCTCGACGTCCACGGCGAGGAGGACCGGCCAGGGGAGGCGCGCGAGATGGGCCTCGCCGAAGTAGTGGCGGCCCTGGACGAGCGCAACAGCAGGCGCCACGAGATGGTGGACGCATTGGCGGCGACTGGTACGCTGCCGCGGCACACGCACTACCTAATGACGCCGCGCAGCTGCAAGCCCGAGGATAGGAACTGCGTCAAGGTCCTCGAGGTCGCGCGCATGGCCCTCAAAAGACTCGTCATTGCCTAGAAAACAGATGACGACACTACAAAAGCGGCCACTCGGCGGGATGAAGGGCTTCATCTGATCTCGGAGTTTGGCCTTTTGTCTTTAGTTTTTGGATTTGGTCTCATTTTTTTGGATTTGTTTTGGGTGGCACTGTCCACCTTTCGTAAAGATACCAACACCACAGCGGAAACAGCGTGTTTGACTTGCTTACTTACACACGAGGCTCGAGGACATTTTGAATTGATTTTGCCATTTGGGGCTGGAAAATGGCACCCCAAAACATCTCAGACACCCCTACAAACGTACAATAGAAGACACTTGACTCTTGCCTGCCTATTGATTGACTTGTTCATTGCATGCCAAGCGATATAGTGGACCGAACAAGAGTAAAATAAAATCAACGCTGTTTCAAGCTTGAGATACATCTAAACGTTCTGCGCTATATGCGAGATGGAAGCCTAACCACACATGTCCGAATAAATCCTGGAACCCAGCACGCCAACTCCAAACAAGATGCGTAATATGCACATGTGATAACAAATGAAAAAGACAAAAGCAACAGCCTCACCATGAAAACGCCGCTTCGCCGCTTTAAGAAATACACACCGCTATCGAGCAGACAAACCCCCCCCCCCTCCTTCCGGAGCAGGCTCTACTCCTCCATCATGCCGAGTACGTCCAGCTCCGCCCGGACCATCTGGTCAAACTCGTCGCGGCCAATGCCCATGCTGCGGGAGAGCTGGAACAGGCTGCGGATGCTGCGCGCGACGTGCTGGCGGACGCCAAACTCAGACTGCTCTTGCATGCCGCTGCCGCCAGCCGCCGCCGCCGCCGCCTCCAGCTTAGCGACCATGTCGGAGCCGTGCGATGAGGAGGCGCTTGACTCCGGCCGTGGGTGCTGCAGTAGGATGCGGGACGAGTCCGAGTCGGGACGGGGTTGCGCGCTTACGGCCTCCCAGTTCCGGTGGCGGAGCTGCTCGACGAGCGGGGACAGACTGGTGGCGAGGGGCGGGTCGAGTTGCGCGGCGTGAGCCTCCTCATCGGGGTCATGGGCGTCCATGGCGGGTTGTACGTCGTCGTACTGGGCGTAGTGGTTGTGCTCGTCCTCGTCGGCGGCTGTCATCTTGGTGGGGTGGTCAAAGATGAGGCCAGTGCCGCCGTTAGTGGTCATCGACGGCGCGGGGGAGCGGTGATCACCCGGCGTTGGCGCCGGTGTCGCGTCGTAGCGGTCCCAGTACCCGTCATCATCGTCGTCGTCCTGGTCATCGTGGGCGCTGACTTGCACGGACACCGGCGTCTGCAACGGCTTTACCGCACCACCTGTCGCCACGCTCGCCACCCCCTCCCCTTGAAAGAGTCGCTCGGCCTCCTCGACGGACGCCGCGCCGCCAAATTTCGCAAACGGTGTCGAGGGTGAGTCGGACACGGTGACTTCGCCGATGCGCCAGCCGTCGGGGGCGCCGTCCGGGTCATCGAGGCACCAGACGAGGCGGAAGGCCAGGGCACCGTGGTCCTCGCCGAGGGCGACGAGGCACTGGAGGGTCTCGCGGTCGAGGCGGCGGAAGCGGGTGGCGGCATCGTAGCTCCAGTCGATCTCGACCTCGCCGGACACGGGATGCGGCTCGAGGATGCCGCTGGAGGCAATCTGGGCGAGTTGCGGGGCCTTGGCCGAGTCGTAGCACAGGAGCCGCAGCCAGGGCTCAGAGGAGGCGGAGGAGAGGAGCTGCACACGCTGACGGAGGATGGGTGCGAGGAAGGGTAGCACAGCGAGGGCTGGCTCGGAGGAGACAGCCGCGGGGGCGAGGGCGGGCAGGATGGGTGTGAGGAGCGCGGAGAGATCAGGCGGCGCGACCGTGGTGGTGGTGGTGGTGGTGGAGGTGGCGATGGGCATTATGGGCTGGTGATGTGAGGATTTTGCTCTGCGTCGTTGGCGGGCGGGGGAGACGATGAAGTTCGCGTGAGAGAGGGACGACAGGGGTGATATTGCGGCCGAGGTTTAAAGATGGATGCGTAGTCGACGTTATCTACCAAATGAATAACAATCGAAGGGAGTTTGCATTGGCCGTTTGGTGTGGCATGTGAGGCAGGTGTTTAGCAGCTCAACCTCGAACCCATGTGATGATGGACGACTGACAGGACAGGACAGGACAGGACAGGGGTCGGTGGCTGCTGGGCTGTGGCGGTTGAGGGCCCGAATTTAGCAGGAAGGAAGAGCAAGTGAAGTATTTCGATACAACAGGAGCGAAGGGTGGGGAGAAAAGGAAGAAGACAGAGAAGTCAAAGAAGAAGTAAGAACAGGTGCATGGAGAAGTGGATTGGCTCTCGTAATATCTCATGGGACAATGGTTGATTCAAGGATGGGCAAAAACAGGTACCAGAGTGGTGGCGGCTGATACTGGAGAACTACAGGATAGCGGATACTTGGTGGATAATTTCCAGGCACTTGCTGGAGGGTTCCTCGACTCCCATAGGACACAATCTCGAATTCCTCGCCTATTCTGTCCCACTGTAATCTGTAATCTGTCAGAAGGCCCCATCCGGCTCGGGGGAGCGGAAGTGCGGTTTCGGCTGAGCATGGGGTGAGGTGAATCATGGGGGACGGACAGAAAGAGCAAGGAATAATGGCTTGTGGGAGTTGCGAGTTGTCCGGGTACTCTGGGTTTTATACTGCCCAGCAGCACTTGCTTGCACCGTCAAGTGCTGGGGGAACAGAATTCAAGAATTGCTGTTCCAATGCCACTGACAACGTACCCAAACTTGGCCAAGTAGTTTACAGGTAATAGTTTGGCTTTCAGCGCCATCGGCCGCTGTCATCAGCCCCATGCTACGTAACATGCCGCAAACTACCAGTGCAGTTTCCGAGCCCCTGGGTTTCGGGTGTGTGCAAACATCTTGACGACTCGGAAACAACTGTCAAACTTCCGCATATATTTATATGGAAAGGAAAAAAACACACCCGAAAATCTCACCCGAATAAGCCCCTGTCTGAAGCATGTCAGCAGCTCATCACTTCACCACGGCTTACTCTAGGCTGCCATTTCCCGTCATGCCTGATAACGCACAAACACGAAAAGCAAGTGGTTTCGAGGGAAAATCAATTCAATAGAAAACAAAACAACCAGCATAACAGCGTGAGGCTTGCACAGCTTGCCTCGCTACCTTGCTCCAGCAGCGCTCCTCCGGCGCTCCACCCGAGCGCTCCAATATTTCACTCCGGGTGCAACACCGTCAGATCGGGATAATTTAGGATTAGTATTTTCTTTTTCGCTTCCATCCTGGCGCCTTTACACTGTCCGTAATATGTGCCAGGACTAGGCAGTCCTGTGGCGCCTTCAGGGCTCAGTTTCGTGGGCGGCCAGATGCCTCCGCTGTTGCATTGAAAATCATGGGCAAGCCCGATTGATTCCAGCTATACACTGCAAATTACATTCCTGATCATCTCACCACGCTGGCTGGGTCTGCACGTACATAGGTATGTCACTGCTAGACTCTTCCTCTACCTATCGAGGTGGCGTTGCATCGACATATAAGAAGCGGCCCTACTACTTATGTACCTGCTTTTCAAAAATGCGCAAGTCTATTACAACGACTACCAAACCGACATTCATCTCCCAGCCGTGAAACATCACATCCCGCCTGCATTCCCTCGATTGACGAAATCTACAGAATAAACCATGGACCGGCTCAGCCACGCGGCTCAGCCACGGTCCGGCACGGAGGCAGGTTCCACTATTTCTTTTCCTGTTAGGTCATCCTTACTTTATTTTTTCGGCGAGACCCACCACGTTTGAATTATCTCATCAACAAACTGCCTTTTTCGTTACAACTCCCAGCTATCATCTGTACCTAGATCTCACTCCTCGCGAATCCCATACAGAAGACGCAGCAGACAACAAGTAGCTGGCCCGATATCACCGTACACCTTTTGCCAGCACCGCAGCGCAGCCCTCTGGGCCGTCGCGCCGCCCTTGATTGATGCCGCCTGGAGCATTGAAAGATGAGGCAAGGATATCATGACTAACAGCGTCTTCCAGCTCGGCGAGCTCAGCTAACCTGTTGCTTCTAGGGCACCCGAGTCCAAGTCATATCTGCTGGCGCCATCGCAGGTCTCGTTTCTAGGTAGGCATCCCTTCAACCTAATATGCACCGTCGTCGCCACATCCCTAACAAAGGGCCCCTAGATTCGTTATTGCGCCGCTCGACGTCATAAAGATCCGTCTCCAGCTCCAACCTCGACAGTTTCAGCCCATACGCGCTACCAGCACGTCCGCCGTCCTCGCTCCCGCCGAAACAACATACCAAGGCACGTTTGCCACCCTTCGCCACATCCTCCGCAATGAGGGCATCACCGCCTTCTGGAAGGGCAACGTACCCGCCGAGCTCCTCTACGTCTGCTACGGCGCGTCGCAGTTCACCGCCTACCGCTCCGTCACGATTCTACTGCAGACCCAGCTCCCCCTGAAGCTTCCCGATGTGGCCGAGAGCTTCATCGCTGGTGCTAGCGCCGGTGCTGCTGCTACGGCCGTGACGTACCCGCTCGACTTGCTGCGCACGCGCTTCGCCGCCCAAGGCCCCAACAAGGTCTACCGCGGCCTTGCCGGCGCCATCGCCGCAATATACAAGGATGAGGGCCCACGCGGCTTCTTCCGCGGCGTCGCGCCCACGCTCGCGCAGATCGTCCCGTACATGGGCATCTTCTTCGTCACGTACGAGGGCCTAAAGCCGCGCGCAGCCGACCTGCAGCTGCCCTGGGGCACAGGCGACGCCACGGCCGGCATCGCGGGTAGTGTCATCGCGAAGACGGCCGTGTTCCCGCTCGACCTCATCCGCAAGCGCATTCAGGTCCAGGGCCCGACGCGCACGCGCTACGTCTACCGCGACATCCCCGAGTACAGGACGACGCTGGGGGCCTTGCGTGCGATTATTGTGCGCGAGGGCTTCCGCGGCCTCTACAAGGGTCTGCCCATCAGCCTCGTCAAGGCCGCGCCGGGCAGCGCCGTGACAGTTTGGACGTATGAGCGAGCGCTGCACTTTATGATTCAGCAGTCCGGGGGACGTCAGCAAGACGCACTTCTATGAACCGGAGTTATTTCAGTACCTTAATATCTAGGCAAACATTGCTGAGTTGGGTTGTTTTCCTCATAGTGTCTTTACAGGGGCTCATGCGACTCCCTTTGTTTTAATTGCGCGGAGTTTGGGTGGGATAAACAAGCGAACCAGAGACCGATAGACAATGGCGTTTTGGAAGAATAATTAAGCTTAACTCATATCATTTTGTTCATTCTCTTTTCTATCCGTCTTGTATATTTTTGGTACTTTTTGTATCATAGGTTACCCCGATGCTCTACGTAGCACGTCTTTTTTTCCCCAATCACGTCCTCCCAGCAGCTGCGTTGGCAGCGTCCGCGCGCTCCACGCAATCCTCGATGGCATCCCAGAACTTGGCCACGTCGAGGGAGCGCGGTATGCGTACGCCCGGCCGGCCGCGCGGCAGCAGCGTGCCGATCGTGCGGCCCGTCTCGCCCTTGCCGTCCCGGGCATCCTCGAAGACGCCGTCCGTCACGACGGCGACATCGAAGCGCTCGTCGTACCGCGGGGCCTCGCTACGGTCCGCGTCCCAGTCGTGGAAGGGGATCTCGTCGGGCGTACCGGCGAGGACGGCGGCGACGGCGAGGGGGTCGTGCAGCGGGGGGCCCTCTGTGATGCCAAAGACGTCGCTGTTTTTTTTTTTTTTTGCATGTCAGCAAAAAGATCAAAAACCTGTGTGTGTGTGAATTCCGCATCACCGGCGCTTACGCATATGTCTGGGAGAAAAAGTAGAGCAGCTCGACCAGCATGGTCCGCAGCGTCGTCTTGCCCCCCGCCTCGGTCCTGCCCTCCTCCGCCACCTTGCCGCGGCCGTGGAGCAGCATCTCGCGGACCTCTGCCGTCGCGAGCACCTGGTGACTCAAGTCGAGCGGCACCACCGTCGTCTTCTCCCGCAGGGTCGGGTTGCGGAGGACCTCGGCGGCGGCCTCGGGGTCGATGACGATGTTGAACTCGGCCCAGGGGGTGACGTTGCCGATGCGCTCGCGGCCGTCGACGCGGCCGAGCGGCGCGGCGGAGAAGCCGTCGCCGAGGGCGCCGCCCATGACGCTCAGGCCCTTGAGGTGCGCGGCGAGGTCCGGGTGGGCGCGGAGCAGCGCGCCGACGTTGGTGAGCGCGCCGGTGGCGACGAGCCAGGCGGTGTTGGGCGGCTGGGCGCGCAGCGCGGCGGCGGCGGCGTCGAGCGCGGGCACGGCGGAGGGCGGCACGGTGGGGGTCGGCAGGAGAAGGGTGCCGTCGAGACCGGACTCGCCGTGGATGTCCGGCGCGTGGATGGCGGGCCGCTCGAGGGCCTTGCCGAGGCCGACGTGGAGGGGCACGTCGTGCTGCTTGCCGATGGCGGTGAGCACGGAGGCGGCGTTTTGGGTGGTTTTCCTGTTTTGGTTGGGGGGAGGTGTTGTTAGTGAGGCGCTGGTGATGGAGGGGGGGAGGTGGAAGCCGGGGGAGGGACGGGAGGGGTGATGCATACTCTACCGAGGCGTTTCCAAAGACAGTCGAGACACCGAGAAGCTTGATTCTCGGGTGGTAGGCGGCCAGCAATATGGCAAAGACATCCTGTTTCAAGACACGTAGGGTTAGCATTTGGTGGTCCGAGGCTTGGAGGGGTTGTCGTGAGCGTTTCGGGGTTCGGCCGGGGAGGGACCACGCCGGGGCCGTGGTCGGAGTGAATGGGATAGGACGAATGAATGGGCTCACGTCATGCCCTGGATCGCAATCCAGCCAAACAGGAATCTGCTCCACCGTCATTGCGAAAACTGATGGAAGGGAATTTGGCGAAAAGGTCTGTAGTAGGGTGTTTTGTTACGGGTAAACCGGGGACGGTGTACTCTTTGTTTTAATCGTGTTGACTCTACGCCTCAAATCCGTCGCATCTAACGCGCAATACGCAGCCTGGCTCAGGGCAAAGGGACCCTGTGGGGAGAGGGGAGGGAAAGAGGGAAAGGAAAAGGAGAAGAAGGGGGAGGAGGAGAAGAAGAAGAAGACGGAGAAGAAGAGAGAGGGAGACGCAATAGGAGGGTCCGGGATCGGTGGGCCTTTTATATCCGGGGATGTTGAGTGTGCGTGGATTCTGGTGTGTGGTGTCGGAAGTGGCCGTCGAGTGTAGAAGATTGTGGCTCAAAATAGGCTCCTTTGTTTCTCGGCCCTTCCTTCACCCACGTTTTTGCGGGGATAGCGCGCCAAGAACTCAAATTGGTTCTTGTAATCTGTCTGGGCAATGGCACAGCCGGTTAGCCGCGGATCCGGCTTCGCCGGTCTGGCTCGGCGCTGAACTGGCGCTGTAGTCCGGCATGGCACCGTCATTGCTAACAACAGTTGGCTCAATTGAATATTAAGAGATGTAAATATTAATTCATCGTCTCGTCATTTCGCTGCAGTGCCAAAACACCACAACCACATTTAGATCAGTACAGCCAGCATACCCTCTAACGCCGTCCATGCCGGGGTTCATAATATATGTACAGTAGATGGTAGACATCCCACACAGTTGCTAAAATTCACTTCTTCCTCTGCTCCATCACCCTCAGCACATCCGCCGCGCTGTTCACATCCCCTTTGCGCTTCCGATTGCGCTTCCTCTTCTTCCCACCACGCGCACCACCCTCCTCGTCTCCGCCCTCGTCACCCCACGCCGAGAGCTTGATGCCGCCGTCGTCAAAGTCCTCCTCGTCCTCGTAACGGCTCGTGCCGAAACCCAGGTCCATGTCCTCGGCGTCGCGGTCCTCATTCTCTAGCATCTTCTTGCGTCGCGCCGCGTCCGCCTTGGCCTTTTGCGCAGCCTCATTCTCGCCTTCACCATCCGAGTCCGAGTCGTGCTTGTCGAGCGGTCGAAGCCCAGCGGCGCGCTTAATGGCAGCCAACATGGCGGGGTCAGACATTGACGGCACATTCTTCTCCTGCTCAGAGAGTAGGCTCGTCTTGGAACCCTTAAAGTAGTTTGTTGGCGCTCTTGGCGGCGGAGGCGGAGGCGGAGGCGGCATCGAGCCCTCTGCTGTTGAGTCGACTTCCTTGTCCTTGGCTGGCTTTTCGTTGTCGTCAGAATCGGAATCAGATTCACCCATGCCCGCAAGGGGATCGTAATCGTCTCCAACGTCGTCGAAGATATCAACATCCTCTTCATCTTCAACAACAGGCGCCTTTTGGCGATACTGTTCCGGCGCCTCCATTCCTAATGGCTTCGCATCTTTGTCTGGCATAAGCAGCCCCCGGTCGCCATCCGTCGCGTTGTCGCCTGGCTGCGCCTTCCGAACCTTGCGCTTCTCATGGCCATCTGCATCCACAATTATCATGACCTCGCGGCCCTTGCTGTCGCGCTCAATACGCGTGCCAGGCTTCTGCTTAGCGCCAATCTTGCGGAATCGATCGCCCAAAGCCGGTTCAGCCTGTGCCTTGGCGGCGGCTCGTGCAGCTTTGAAATCGGCCAGAATCTGGTTGCGATTACGCTTCTTTCCTGGCGCTAGTGCCACAGTAGATAGCTGGCCTTTCTTCTTCTCCGACTTGCCCTTCTCCATCGCTTGCACTTCCTGATCTTCCAGCTGATCAAACGCATCATCCACGTCCGCCGCCTCCTCCTCCTGCGCGGCACCCTCATCGTCGTTCTTACCAGAGTAAACATCTTCGCCCCGCCTTACTCTCTCGAGAAGCTTAAAGTCTAGACCCTTTACCAGGTGCGTGGTCTCCAAGTCGCCGCCAGCCATCTCGAATCGTAGTCGTTCGTACGTCTCGTTGTCGATTTCCTCGTTCTTCAACGATTCTTCCAGTGCTTCAAGTTTTTCCGCTCGATCATCGGCAGCTTTTGAATCTTGGCTTTCTCGTTGTTTTGATCGGTCGGTGTAGCCCGCAGCCATCTTGACACCGCGCGGTACCGCGGCTTTGAACTGTTTCGTTGGGTTCGCCTGCTGATTGCGTTGTGCCATTTGCTTGGAGAAGTCGACTTGTGTATTGCTCACGCCCACAGCGCGGCTAGTTTTCGTCAGTTCTCAAATTCCGCGCACTTTCTGGCGTGAAGATTGCACAACTTACGGGGTCATTGGGACCCTGGCTTTTTGTCGCGATCCCAGTGACGAGCCTCCGCGGGAGCCAGGTGCCTGAGTAGGTGAGGCATCTTTCTCTTTCGAGGACTTGGCCGAGTTAGCCAGCATGAGCTTCCGAAACTGTTCATTATTCATTGCGCCGACGACCGAGGTTTCTCGCTGTGTCCGTCCAGTGGACGGGTTTGGAAGCCAGGGAAAAAGAAAAAGATGGCCCGCGATGATGCATGTACATTCAGTGGACCACTAGTTATTAGTAACAGTGGGTCTAAGCTTACGACTAATAGGTCGGATGTACGAGTGCTTAGACGATAAGGCCCTAAGAGATTAAGGTCGAATTAAGGATATTTCTTATTAATAGTAATAACTACTCTCTATAGGCGCCTCTAGGAGGAGATACCTCCTTTTATATAGCCTCTTAGGGGCTTTAATAGGTATCTCTTCCTAGGCTTTCCCTTTATTAGTAAGATAATAGTAGCTACTTAATTAGTTGCCTTTATCCCTACCTAGGCTAGCTTCTATATACCCTCTAGTTAAGGTTATATATAATAAAAGAGACTAGATTTAAAGCCTTTATATACTTAAAGGGTATTATTATAGTTTATCTATATACCTAAAGCTATAATAATATAGAAAGCCTATTAAGGTAGTAAGTTTAACTCCTTTCTTATAATATAAGGTATTATAATATATATATTAGTAAAGTAAGCTATAAGTATAAATAGTAACTATAAGAGCCTTTTATATACTTAATTCTTCTTCTTTCTTTAAATATAGCTTATACTAAGACTATCCTTATAGTAATAAACGCTTATACTACTACTACTACTAATCCTACTAAGTGTAAGTACCTCTAAGCCCTTACTAATACTACTATTACTTATACTACTACTAACTACTCCCCCCCTCCCTTAAAGCCCCTCTTAAAGGGAGCTATAAAGCCCTTCTAGCCCTTAAGCCCTAAGAAGGGAGGTATTACTATAAATAATTAATTACTTAACTAAACTAAAGAACGCTTAACTAATAGTATAGTAGAAGAAGAAAAAGAAGAAGCCTATAGCTAAAAAGCCTACTACTAAAGTCCTAGCTATAAAGGCTAAGGATAAGGATAAGGATAAGGTTATAGACCTCTATACTACTACTACTATACTCTATACTACTACTACTATACTCTATACTACTACTACTATACTCTATACTACTACTATTAAGACTATTACTACTAATACTACTATTACTATGTAACAGTGGCTTATTCCTAATCCACAGTAGGTCTGTTTCTTAGGTAGAGAGTCAGGTCGAAATGCACAGGAGTGCCAGTGAGCAGTGTCGTAGCTTATAAGTCACGTTAGGAGATTACTCCTAACAAACTAATGCTTAGAATGTTGCTTAGATTGATCAGTAGAGATCTAGTCTAGCTATCGACTAGAAATCCCCTTCCCTATATACCCGTCCTATCCTCTACTATAACGTCCGGATCACTAGGCTCACGCCGTGATCCCTATGATCCTAGATCGACGCTAGATCACCGTAATCCCTAGTGATCTAGTCACGTGACCCTTCCTTTGTTCCTACGCCTCCGTAAGCGCCCTATGGTCACTCGTTAGGCCGCCCTGTCCCTTATCTATAGCACAATAGTGCATTCGTAACATTATTCCCCCTCTCTATTAGTCTTGTCCCTAAGACCCGTAGCTAGGTCTTGTAAGTTCTTTTCTTCCTCCTGTATTATCTTCCGCTATTATGCCTAACCGAGTGTCTAAGCCTCGTTCCACTAAAGCTAAACAGCGTTCTAAACTTACTGCTACTATTAAAGAATTCGGCGTTATCGTTATGCCTTACTCCTTTTGTCACTTAAGGAAGCTCTCCTATAAGATAATAGAGGGTGTTTCCCGCTATAAGGAGTGTGTTCGTTAGGGTCGCTTGTGTGATAGTTCGGGCGTGCCTATATCGTCTCTTAACAAAATAATCTCTAAGTCTTAACGTTTACGCCGGGAGGAGGAAGAGGCCACTACCCTACTATAACGTCTCTAACAGGAGTCCTCTAAGGCCCTTACTAAACTAGACCGTCTACACAAACAACGCGAGTCTCTCGTGACTCGTGGTTCCGCTATAGTTAGCCATAGCCTCTAGTCGCTTAATAAGCTAGACGAGTCGGAGCGGGCTCTATTAGAAGCCGCTATCTAAGCACAGTCCCTAGGCCACGTCGACGTGATCGACTAGAACGCTATTTCGCTAGATCCCCTTTTTTCGTCCGAAGTGGATTTATTAGGGTGGACTACCGTTAACTAAACTACTAAAGCAGGTCTAAGTAGTTCGTAAGGTTCGCGCGGGGTTCCTACGTGTTTTCCGAATAGGGGTATCCTTTCCACTTAACGAGATAATAATAATTTTTTCCTATTCCTTATGTTTTTAGTATTTCCTTAACTTTATACTCGTTTGTATTTTCGATAGTAACGTCTATAGTGAGTATCGCGTTACTTAGTGCTTTCTCTAGTAATGACATATAAAATACAGGATGTATCCTTATCCCTTCTAGTAATAATAGTTCGTAGTTAACTTCTAATAGTTTTTATTTAATAAGGAATAGTCTAATCCTCTTCTAGTCGAGTTTATCGCTAGGTCGTTTCGTCTTAATGTTTTTATAGATAAGATAAACTTTATCTCCTCTCTCTAGGATTAGTGCTAGTAATCTCTTTTTGTCCGTGTAGTGTTTTATTCGATTCTATAAAAATATCTATTCTACTTATAGATGTTTTTATATTTCCGTAATTATTACTATATGTACTATAGCTACTAGCGCGTTTATATTCTATACCGTATGTGTTTTAATCGTAGGATCGAATCTATAGTTCGCCCTAAATAGTGACATTTTTGTGTTTTCGTTCTATAAGCTATTCGTAGCCTATTATACGAGTAGTAGCCATTCTACCTAATCGTTCTATTAGTAGTTTATATAGCTTCGTAGATACTATTCGAGTATCTAGTTCTAAATCTCTATTTGTCTATCTATCTATAGATAGAATACCGTTAAAAGGTTCTATTTAACCTTTATGATTTCTATAAGGCATTTCTAGAAGTTCGATATAAAGAGTTTGTCTTAATCCGTTATTAACTTAGTAGGTAACCTGTATTATACAATAATTGTCTTAAAGAAGACATACGCTAAATCTCTTATATTACTCGATTCTATATAGGGAATATAGTAGGCGTACTTTATAAGTTTATCGACTATAACTAGTATACTATCATAGTATACTTTAGTTATAGGTTCCTTTAACTTTAGTAGTTTAACAATAAAGTCCATTGTGATTATTTACTACGCTCGTTTAGGTGGTAGTATTAGTTATAGTTCTCTATAAGGCGTGTACTGTACTACCTTAGCTTTATTATAGATATCGTAGTTTTTAATAACTTCCTATACGATCTTTCTACTTCTAGGGAAGTCGTACGATCTTCTTAATCTATTAATCGTTTTCCCTACACCCTAATGTCTATATAATAGGTGCTCGTGTATTTCCTTAATAAGCTGCTTCTAAAGTGTACTAAGAACATACTAACGTTTATTAAACAAGTAGTTATTCCTACTCTTAGTCATATATAGTTTCGTTTCCTAATTATCTAGGTAGCTATTATTCTTTACGTGTAATATAATACACTATATCTACGTCTTATCTAGTTTAGCTTACTATATTATATTGATTTCTCTAGTGCCTAATATAAGGTTCCTATCCTTAGTGGCTCGTAATAAGGGTGCGTTGTCCACTTATTCTTCTAACTTTAGATCTTCTCTACGGCTAAGTGTATCTACTCGCCTATTTTCTAATCCTTTTTAATATATAATCTTAAAGTTATAGTCCGTAAGGGTCTTATACTATCTAATCTACCGTTTATTTAGATCTTTTATAGTTAAGAACGATATAAGATTCTTATAATTAGTGTACACCTTAACTTAATACTTTACTCTAATAAGGTAGTGTCTCTATTCCTTAAAACACTAAATAATCGCTATAAGCTCCTTATTATAGATCCTATAGTTTAGCTTAGGTCTATAGAGTTTCTATAAGAAGAATACAACTAGGTGTAACCTTCCTTCGTCGTCTTACTGTCTAAGCTGCCCGCCTAGGCTATAGTCTAAGGCGTTAGTCTTAAGCTCGTAAGGCTTATCCTAATTAGGTGCTTTTAATATAGGTTCTTTTATAACCGAGTCTTTAATGTCTTAGAATGCTTTAGCTTTATGTTCTCCCTACTTAAAACTAATTTCTTTCTTCGTTAGATCAGTAAGAGGTCGTACTATATCGCTATATCCTCTAAGGAACTTATAATAGAAGTTCATAAAGGCAGTAAACGCTCTTACATCTTTTAGTGTTATTAGTGTTAGCCATTCCTTAATAGTTTTAATCTTATCGTCGCTTATTCGTACTTCCCTATACGTAAGTACATATCCTAGGAAGTGAACAGTCTTCTAGTAGAACTAGCATTTCTTTGCCTCTACTAGGAGGTTATTGTCTTATAGCGTTTATAGTACCTTATAGACGTATTACTTATATTCCTCTAGTATGTTTAAATAGATAAGGATATCGTTGAGGTAGACAACTATAAAGATTCCTAGCTATTTCCGTAGGACATTATCGATTATTGTTTAAAACGTTACTAGTGCGTTAGTCAGCCTAAAAGGCATTACTAGATACTTATAGTGTCCTCTAGTGGTTCTAAATACTATTATCCACTCTTAGCCCTCCTTTATCCGTATAAGGTTATAGGCTCCTTTTAGGTTAAGTGTTATAAACCATATAGCTTTATAGACCTTATCGTGTATTTTAGTAATAAGTAGTAATAGGTATTAGTTCTTAATTATAATCTCGTTTAGTTGCTAATAGTCGATATATAGTTATAGTTTTCTATTTTTCTTTAGTACCTATAGGATTAGGTATCCTACTAGGGACTCTAATAGTCGTATATATCCCTTTCGTAACATTTCCTCTAGATACTCCTTAAGCGCTTAGTCCTATATAGGGTTCTAGGGATATATTTTATAGAACCTTAGTTCCTTACTAGGCTAGAGTTTAATCTTATAGTCCTAGCGTAAATACTCTAGTAGTCCTATCTCTAGCTCTCCGCTAAACAGCTTACTATACTTTAAGTATTCCTTAGGAATCTCCGTTGTCTTAGCTTTTAGCTCTCTAGCGATCACATATAGTCCTAGAGGCCTATCGTGATTTAATAAAGGTGCCTTTCTTTAGCCACTCTTCGTGTCGTAATCGTATCCTAGTGTATCCCACTAAAGTTAGCCTATTCTCTAGTTGACTCTAGGATTACTCGCCCGTAACTAGGGTATCCCTAATATAACGTTATGTTTTAAGATCTCCGTAATATCTAAAGAGATAGTGTGTTTTATACCTTAGATAGAAACAAGAAGTTGCGTGGTTTCTTAATCCACTACTCTATAGCCGTACTTAATAGCTTCTCCTTCTACGTTCATAAGTCGGTAGGGCTCGTTCTTTCTTTTCTAGGGCAATCGTAACTTATTAACGAGTTTTAGCGAGATATAATTTCCTTATACTCTACTATCGATTATTGCCTAGGTTTTATTTCCGTTAATAAGGATGTTAACTATAAGATGACTAGTACTACTAACGTTTATAGCATATAGAGACCGATTAGATCTCCGTTAAAGTATCGGTCTTAGTTACAATAATAACTATCGTTTCCTAAACTTCCTTCCTCTTATATGTTATTATATAGTCTACTTATTAGACTTATCTTAGAGCTATAGTGACGGTTAAGTTGTCTACCTTCCGAGTTAATTAGATTTAGACTAAGTAAATTATTCTCCCTTATATAGTTTCTATTATGTTCCTATTATGTAGGTCTAACGCAGATAGTATAGGTGTTATCCTTAATTCGGGTTTCTTCGTTTTATCGTAACACAATATAGTCGTCCTCCCTTCTACACTCCGTCTAACCTTAGAGTTCCTTAGCATAGTAGGGTTTAATATCGGGAGTAAGAAACCATCGGTACTTAATCTTATCTATAAGGTAATCCTTACAGAAATAGTACACACACGTAGTCCACGTAAGTCGGTAGTGTTATAGGTGTCGTATAATGTGTTTAGGGTGGTTTTCGTCTTTAACTACCTCGTATTCCCTATCTTAGTCCTCTTAAATAGATATAGCTAGTATATCTAAGTCAGTGATTACTTCGCCTTTAACTATAATAAACTCTATGTCCTTAGACTTAAAGTTCATAGGTCGTGCTTAGTTCTATAAGATATACTTCTTACTACTGTAGTCCTAAGGTGTCTTAAGGAAGACCTTCTTCTATTTAGTGTCTATAGTACTTAAAGCGATAAAGGCGTCTTTAAGCTTTAATTAGTTGATTTAGGTGGTCCTAGATTCATAAGGATACCATCTAGATTCTTCTTTATCGGTTTTATAGATTAAGTATACGTTGTTACGATATACTAAGAAGTATAGACAGTTGTGTGTATATGTCTCTTCTTCTTCGTTAGGTACTAGTTAGGTTCTAAAATCCTAGTCTTCGTCTAATAAGGCTTTATCGTAATCTATAAATCAGTTACCGTCTAAGACGTATTCCTTACTATTAACTATACTAATATTACGAGTTAGTAGGTCCTCTCGGTTTACTGCGTTTAGCTTCTAGTGTTCTTATACGGGTCTCTAAGACTTCTTTAGAGCCTTACACTTATTCGTAAAGTGTCCTAGCTTTCTATAATTATAATAAGTCTTACCCTTTTCCTTATAAGTAGTGTTAAGTTCTATTAGGCCTAGATGAGTTCTATAGGCCGTAGACCCTCTATATCGCCTACTAGTGTTCGGTTAGTAGTGTAGTAGCGGGTTGTTTCGTTTTCTAGTGCCCTATCCCCTACGTTTAAGTCGCCTAGTATAGAGTCGGTTGTTAACCTTAATAATCTTACTAGCGAATTCATTAAAGGTGTTAGGTCGATCCTCCTTTATAATCTCATCCTTTATGTCCTCTCGTAGAGCGTCGTAGAGTAGCTCTATTATACTATTATCGTCCTACGCGAGGTGGTTCGAGATACGCTTAAATTCCTTTATAAGATACTAAGTAGATCTAGTCTACTTAAGGGCTTTAAGTTTACGAGTAGCGGTGCGTATTTCGTCTAGGTCTCTAAAGGTAGTTTAGAGTAGTTTTTTAAAGCGTTTATACCGCTAAAAGATTCGTATGGTTTCGTCCTTAGGTTCTTTATTGTTAAGGTAGTCTCGAAGAGTTAGTTCCTACCACCCTATTGCCTTACTAGTGAGAAGATTTCTAATATAAAGTATCTTCGTAGTAGGATTAATAATAGTAGTATTAATATAAAGATAGGCTTTAGCCTAAGTTAAGAAGTTTTAAACGTCTCCCTTAGTTCTATTAAACGAGTTAGGTTTAGGAAATTTTAGAAGCGTAAGGGTTCTAGTGTTAGCGTTCTATATAGTCTAGATTTAAGCAGTAAGGGCGTCGATCTACTGCCTTATCTGCACTATAGCTTAGCCTAGGTTGGTTATTACGCCGCTAGTAGTAGACATCGTGAAGGTTAGCTGCTTACGGTTTTAAGGTAACTTACTGAATAGGACTAATTAAAATATAATAGTGGCTTATTCCTAATCTATAGTAGGTCTGTTTCTTAGGTAGAGAGTTAGGTCGAAATGCATAGGAGTGCTAGTAAGTAGTGTCGTAGCTTATAAGTTATATTAGGAGATTACTCCTAATAAACTAATGCTTAGAATGTTGCTTAGATTGATTAGTAGAGATCTAGTCTAGCTATCGACTAGAAATCCCCTTCCCTATATACCCGTCCTATCCTCTACTATAACGTCCGGATCACTAGGCTCACGCCGTGATCCCCGTGATCCTGGATCGACGCTGGATCACCGTGATCCCCAGTGATCCAGTCACGTGACCCTTCCTTTGTTCCTGCGCCTCTGTAAGCGCCCTGTGGTCACTCGTTGGGCCGCCCTGTCCCTCATCTACAGCACAACAGTGCATTCGTAACATACTACTACTAGCCCCTTCTACCTAAGGGAGTACTATACTATCCTTTATAATAAGTATATATATTTACTCTTAATAAATAAAAACCTAATTAAAAAGGCTAGTTTTTACTAAAAGACTACTAATAGTACCTCTAAGTACTACTAGTATTATTTTAGTAAGTACTAATATTAACCTTTATACGTTTATATATTTACTTAAGTATTATACTTACTAATATTAAAAAATAATCTTTAAACTATACTATTTACTTATACTCTATAGACTACTATTAAAGTAAAGAATAGTACTACTATAAGTACTTATATACTCTTTACTTTTATTAAACACTTAACTAATTATATATAGTACTAAAAAAAGTATTAAAAGGCTTTATACTTTATTTTTAACTTATTAAAAGACTATATATAAATATATAGTAATATTTTTAAAGGCTTTAAGGCCTAAAAGAGAGTACTTAAGTTACTCTATAACTAACTATTAAGAATAGTTAGTAAGCTACTTAATAAGGTTATATAAGAGTAGGTATATTTTTAGGGTTAAAAAGAGTATTTAAAAGTAGTATTAGAACTAAGTAGTTAGTTAAAGAATTAAAGTTTTACTCCTTTTCATCTATTTATTCTTTTTACTTAAATTCTTATTTATAATTACCTATTTAATACTTACTATACTTATATATATTTTTTATAGTATAAAAGGCTATTTAAATAGGCTTTTTATAAGTCTATTAGTTAGTATATCTTTTAATACTATAAAGGTTATTTTAATTTACTTACTTAAATATTCCTATTTAAACTAGAGACTATATAAATTAATATACTTTAAGTATATATTAACCCTTCTATTAGTTATAACTATAAGCCTAATTATCTATTTATTATTATAG
>JANZYN010000025.1:6443-39976 GCA_025583755.1 Cordyceps tenuipes
CCCCCCCCCCCCCCCCCCCCCCCCCCCCCCCCCCCCCCCCCCCCCCCCCCCCCCCCCCCCCCCCCCCCCCCCCCCCCCCCCCCCCCCCCCCCCCCCCCCCCCCCCCCCCCCCCCCCCCCCCCGCGTGAGAGTGTCATATCATACCAGCAGGGAAGGGAGGGAGGAGTGTGCCTGTGAGTGCCTGCCTGCCTTGTTGGGGGCAGAGTAAGGAAAGGAAAAAAGGTACGGAGTCCGAGAAAAGGAAAGAAAGAAAAAAGAAGGAATAGCTGGTCTGTGCCTGTGCTGGGGGGAGGGGACAAATTAAAATAAAATAATAATAGAAAAGGCAGTAATAAATTAGGACCAGGGTTGCTGAATTGCTACTGACTGACACTGACACTGACACTGACCTGACTAGAACTGGCCTGGGACGGGTGCTGTACGGACAAGGAGGAAGGAGAATACGTGACTGACTGGTAATACATGCAACATTCATTCATACATGGCTACAACATGCGTACTTCTTTGCAAGATACACGCAAACTTGCCGACACACTAACTAACAGTAAACTAAGCAACTGGTACATATGGTGGTAATGCGGCGCCCGTTGTGTCCCGGGGCGGCGGCCAAAGCACCCACCCCCCCTTGTTCCCTTGTCCCTGGGTTAAGCCGTAATTGGGAGGGGTGTGTGGCTAATTTCCCACTCGTCGGGTCTCTTCGAACAGGGGGAATGAATGATGAATGGTGAAGGAGAGGAGCTTGTTGTGTTGTCTGCTCCCTGTGTCTGAATCCTGGGTGGTGCGCCATCAGCACATGACTTGACCCAAATGGCCGGAACAGTGCAGTGCAGGGCAGTACAGTGAGTGCTGTGCTGTGCTGTCGTACGAGGCACAGTGGCTGGGGCATCGTCATCTTCCTTTGCTATTCGCACAGGTATAACCAGGTACCTACTAAGAAGTAAAATAACTACATCCATTAATACCCTACATACTCAGGCAACTACTCCTTTGTGCACTGCCTCGACATTGTACCAATCACCCATGCCATCCCAGCTTGTCCTGCGCCAAACAGGTGCAGTTGGCGTTGGACAGTTGGTTGACAGGTACCCAGGTTGGTTGGCTGGTTGGTTGGTTATTTTAGCGATCCTGTAGCCTGTAGCCTGTAGCCTGTAGCCTGTAGCCCGTAGCCTGTAGTCTGTAGCCCATCAACTGCGCCCGCCTCTCGCCAACCTTTCAATCTTGGTCACGATGATGCTGAACCTGACCCGACAGTATTCCTTCCAGGGTATCGGCGCTGTTTTGTTGTCTTGTGTGTGTGCCCACGTCAACTTTGTGGCCCAAGGCGAAAACAAACCCGGGAAAAAAGAAAGAATACAAAAAGAAAAAGGTACTGACTGGCCTAGCCTCCTAAGCTACTGCGGGTTCGTCGTGCCTGACTCTCTCTGACTGGGCTTGCCTGGGCCAACCCATCATCACGATTCACCACCAACCAGCCCAGTCTAGGGTCGTTGTCGTCGATCCGTCTGTTTGTCTGTCCGTCCCGTCCCATGCCACCGGGTTCATCGCCTCTTTTCTCTTCTCCTTCTCCATCTCTCTGTCTTGGCTTCCTCCTGGACAAAACAAAGGTGCACAAAGGGCGTTGCTGCCTTGCCCATCCCGCTGGGCCGGTGTCGCCCCCCCCCCCCCCCCTTCCCGTCCTTCCCCGGTGCGTGCCTGTGAGGCCGTCCCTGTCCTAGATCTAACTCTTTCCGTCTCCCGGTACGGTATCTGGCCAATCCACCTTCTTTCTTCCTCTCCTTGTTGCGTGGCCGTCGGTCAGTGGCGGCGACGGCGACGGACAATTCTATCCGTACCCGGCCATCCATCGCCTGGAGCAGGACAAGCAAGGGGGGGGCGCGGTTTGGGGCGATGTTTCTCTAGGTTCACGCGATGGCTCGTCGCTCGCATACCGTGGAATCACCCATCGTCAACGTGGCCAGCCTCCAGCCAACCCTTTCTCGCATAGTAGACGACTTGACCTGACTGACGTGACCACCTTTTTGCCTCTTCCCAGTTCCCCGTATTGTGCTGACCGGTGACTTGCAGCTCGCTCCCGCTAACAACTCCGGATTTTGGCTCGACGCATGCACCTCGGGATGAGCAATTAGTACCTGATTACACAGTAGTGAGTGGCCTCGGTCACGCACCATCTCCCCATCTTGTTCCCGAACAAGTCGCTTCGTAACCACTAGTAATAATGGTAATACACCTCCCTGCCGCGCCGGCTGACCTGACCAGCTTGGCTTTGAGACGAAAAAAGAAGAAGCCGATGTACACCTCGGAGACAACTCCAGCTCGGATCTGCACAGCCATGATTTTACAGACGACGTACACGACACAGGTGCCACTGCCACGTCGACACTGTTTTACATTGCCCTTGCTCTCTCGTTCCCAGCTCAACAAGGGAAAGAGATACGATATCTTGCGCCGAGCCGAGCATGGTGATAGCGTTGGGCAGGATGGGGAATGGGGCTGCGCAATCGGACTGGCAACTGGTTACTATGAAACACAGCCGCGACGATTTGACATGCCGTTGGCAAGAGAAAAGGCTTCTTTGTGACCGGGGGCCAGGGCCCAACCCAACGGCATCTAGGCAAGCAATTGTAAACTCACCGAGGGCGTACGAATAAGAGCACAGCCGATTCCGAAGAGGTGAAGGCTCGGCATCCAGTTGACTAACTAATAACTAGCTATTAAGCAGGCTAGCTAGCTACGTAGCCATCTATCCATCTATCAATCAATCAATCAATCAATCAATCAGCCCGTCACCATTGTACATTCATGTTACACGTTGGGGGCTGCGGCCGTCAGGCACCAGCCTTATGGCCTCCACCACATTCCGTTAGGCTGGCTACTCAGCAAAGGAGGGCAAAAAAAAAAAAAGCAGTGACCAAGCCACAAGGCATGTACTTGCGTGTTGTTATAATTTTGGTTATCCTCCAGGCTTCCATTCATCATCCAATTCGTACCATCGCTGCGTATGCATCCGCAGCACATGACACTGGCCGATTGTCGCGACAATACGTGGCAGGGCGCACTTGTACAGGACAAGCAAGCATGCTTCCCGTTCTCTGCCGCGGCGACTCTTGTGATTCCTTTCCGTTTCTCTCGTGCTCCTGTTGTCAGGCAAAGGGGATAATAGCTGCTGCGTCATGGCGATGCTGAGAGTCAGCCAGCCAGCCAGTCAGCCAGCCAGCCAGTCAGCCAGCCAGCCAGGCACCAAGTCATGAATAAGTGACGCCGAGTGGCTTGCTTTGCTTGCTTGCTTGCTTGAGTCGCTTGCCCTGGTGCTCGCTTGCTTGCCTCGCCTGCAGCAGTCTCGAGCAGTCTCGAGCAGGGTCGGTCGGTCCTCCCGGCCTTGTTTCGAGGTTTGCTTGCTCTGAAAGGAACAAACAATGCTTGCCCATGACCACAAGCCCAGCACATCCCATCCCATCCCATCCCATCACAGCCCAGCCCAGTCCAGCCCAGCCCAGTCCATGCAACTCAATGCACCGCGCTGCACTGCCATGCTATGCTATGCCATGCCATGCTATGCACCTTTGACAGAATTGAAAATAAAATTCACCCATACAGATCAAGGATGCTACTATACTGCTTTAGATTGGATTCTCATCTAAAGCGGATACTTACATTGTTCAACTGAAAATCACGGAGCATAGCAAATGTCCTTTGTTGAATTGCGTATACGAAAAAAGGAACAAGAAAAAAAAAAGGAAAAATGCAAAAGAAAAACAAGGCATTTTCAGCTATAGCCGTATCCATTTGTGAATGGACCAGGAATTGGGGGCGGCCAGTCCTGACATCACCTATCTATTTACCTATGTATTTATTAGCTGTATGCATCCTATCATATCATCCCTGCCAACCGCACCCAGCCGCAAGGACACGATATAGTTATGGAACAAAGCAACTGGCTGTAATTATTAAAGCGGTACATGAAATATGTGGTTCATTTCGCTCGTTTACTCGCATCCTTGGTTTCTCTTTTTTCTTTTTCCAGGATGCGAAAATATGCCCATTCCTTGCGCAGCAAAGAGGCCTGTTGTTAGTGGGTGGCAGACGGGCTCAGGGGGGGGGTCGTCGAATATGGCATCGTTCTTTGCAGCAGCCAACATAGTACGTTGTAATTACTTGCCTTGAAAGTGACGTGTCTATGTCTACTGATATCCAGAAATAACGACGAGAAAATCAAGAGTGATCTGCCTCCTGCAAGCGCTCTAGCCGATCCCTACAGCACATCAAGTCCCTGCATGCAGGTCCTACACCCCCGGTACACGGACTCTCTACACGGGCTTGTCTTTATTACTCGGCCCACGGGGCTCGCTATTCATAGACGACGGACCACAGTGGGTGACCAGCCGTAGGCTACATACAGACGGGACAACTCCCTCCTGCCACATGCTGTCCCGCACTGACTGGCGCCTTCGCATTGGCTGTCAAAGACAAGCGAAACACGTCCCAAACCTCAGTTGCGACAACGCCATGATTCACACAGTTTTGCTTTGCTTTTGCTAGGCGGCTGCGCCGAGCCGCTTTGCCGAGGCATACACGGTCGACGCCGAGAGTCAAGAAGAAGGAAAAAAAGAAGAAGAAAGAAAGGGACAAACCAGGTACCTTGCCGTCCCAGCCAGCCAGCCAGCCAGCCAGCCAGCCAGCCAACCCATGGTTTATCGACGGGATTTTGCATTCTTTTTAACCTTTTTTGTCGGCCACGTGTGGGAGACGCGCCCTTTTCGTACAGCGACATCCGAAGACCGAAGATGGACGGGACGTGCGCTGTAGGCCAAACAGCAACTCCTCGATTGCCCGGGGAGGGTTGAGGCTAGTAATCTACACAGACGGGCCTTTTTTTTTTTTTTTTTTTTTTTTTTTGCGCAGGAGATATCCATAGGCAGCTGACAGCAGCTAACTGACTTGGTGAAGAAAATTGGGAACATTGGGAACATTGTTCAAACATACAACTACTTGGTTTGATTAGCAGCAATGACACGACAAATTTCCGGAAACACTATCCCCAGGGGAAAGAAAGGAAGCCTTCTAGAAACACGCCAGGCCAACACTGAGTCGGCCCGCGACCCATTTCCATTTGTCAAGCTCAAGCCCAACGGCTTCAGTAGCAACGTGTACTGGTGCTTGTCCGGGCTTATTCGTACATACTAATAACAACTATGCGCTAGCCATCTGCCTGCTTGATTTGTCCTGACTAGTTGGTGTTAGTGAATATGCTCACTAGTAAGAGTGCAATGTGTACAAATTAGGGTCAAGTGGAAGCAAGTGAGAGTGAATGTCGAGTTGTGTCGCGCCAGAGAAAGAAAGCGAGACTTGCTGGCCTGACCTGTCCTGTCTGTGGAATACCAACACTTGATAATGATGTGAATCTGAACTCGGAGCTTTCAAGTCATCGGGAAAATAGAAAAGTACTTGCCAAAAGAGACAGCCAACCTAACGAGCGGGTACAAAAGCCCACTGCAATGTCAAAGTGTCCATCGTCAACAAGTTAGTTCCGGTGCTGATTTAGGCTTCTTTGGGCAATACTTTCCCCAGTTCCCAAAATTGCACTTGAAACACTCGTCTCTGCAAGATTGCAACCTTCGGCCCCCCCCTCTTGCGCCGGCTGTCTGATACCGACGCAGTGGTCAAGAGTACAGAAGGCTTCTTTGTTCCAGGAGCAAAAGACCCCGTCACCATGACCTCCTATGGGTAACTCGATAGATTGTTGCTCTTGTTTGATTAGACAAAGAACCGCGATCCTGAACCTGTCTTTTCGGCTTTCTCTGAGTCACTGACTGCACAGACAGAGGGCTTACGCTGTGACTTGGGACGGCTCGACGGACGGCCCTTCCCGGTCCCCGGTCCGTGCCCCATGTGAGCGGCCTCGGCTTGTTGTACTTTGGACAGGGTGGCACAAGATACAAAATCAAAGAAGAAAGTTGGGCTTCTCTTCTTTTCTTTTCTTGTTTCCTCGCAAGTCTGTGGCGGAGCGACTCGTCATCCTTGCCATCATCTCATCGTACCATCTGTCCCGTCCTTGAAGGCACAGACACGTAGCAATGGTACGACGACGGAGAGTTGAGTGGTGCGGCGGTGATTGCCGGCTAGGGTTTCTCTTTTTTTTTTTTTTTTTCCCAACGGAAATGTTTCTTTTGCATTAAAAGAAAATGGCATTCCAGGAGGAACGCATGACTGCGCTTGTACGTGGACATTATGCAACCTGACTCGGCATTAATCAAGCGAGCACAAGGACGAGAGAGAAAAAAAGAAAAAAAACTTTTGTCTAGCTTGAATTGATTGCAACGGCTATACCGACCGCCCTGGTTTGATAATAGGGCAAACAAAGAGAAGAAAAATTAGGTATATATCAAGATGTATATATGTACTGTCTGTGCTGTGGGCGGAGCAAGCTGCGATCTGTGCCGCTTTCACAGAGTTCTTCAGTACGTCACAGAGTTTAATATGTAATGAGAGGGGCAGAGGAAGGGGTTGAGGTCTGTCAGCAGCGCCAGGCTGACTGAAGCTTTGCTGATCAGAGCCTCCCAGGTCAGCCAGGAATGCTTGTTTTGTTTCTTCCGCAGTAAAACGCAGCAGAAGCAGAGTCCAAGCACAGACACCACGGACGGCATTAAGTTATCGAGTTGGCATTGATGACTTCTGGATACATAGATAACTTGGTCGATAGTGTCATCTTAACACAGGCGTCGTCCCACTTGTTGACTCGAATCACAGTTTTACCCATCGCGCCGCGCCGTTATGTGTTTTTGCTTTTTGTTTGCTGTGTGTCTCTTTTTTTTTGGCTTTTTTGCTTTGGTCCATGGGCAGCTGGAGATGTATACTGGTCTAACGTACGCGTCAAGGCAGAAAGAAAGAAAGAGGCTGGCCGTGTAGCCTCTGCCAACCCCGGCAGAGGACCAAGACAAGTCGCCGAATGTTGTCTTATTAACGAGTACGAGAGGCTATGTAGAAAACACAAGATAGGTAGGACATATTTAAAAATAAATAAAGAAATAATAATAATCGCAAATGCGACCACACGAGGACCAGCGTTCCCAGTCCCGAGTCCCGCGGAAGAGTACCCGGCCCCTCTCTCACAGTCACCCCAGGCTGCCGCAATTTAATTAATGAGAGGGAAAAAATTTTCCTCTCCCAGTACCTTACGCGGTGCAGGGGTGTCTCTCTTTTCCTTTTCTCTACCTTTTCTATTTCGTCTTTTTTTTTTAAAGGGGGGTGCCCCCTGTTACGGAAACCGCTGCGAACGCGCTTTTGTGGAACTCCTGCAAGGTACCAACCAAAATGCCGGGGTGCATACAAAAAAGGGCTGGGATTTTATTGGATTTCTTTTTTTTTTATTCACACCGGGGGGGCTTCTTCTCCTTTTTCTTCTGGAAAAAGGGGAGACCTTCCATGCTAACCTGCAAAGGGTCTTTTCCCTCCTTCTCGTATCCACCACGCCGCGGGCTTGGGACTTGAAAGGGCCAGCTGCCCATCTTACAGCCAGGATCTTTAAAGTGGCAAGGACTCAATTTATTTAAGAAACTTGGGGGCTTGCTTAGGTTGGGAATTGCCCTTGATTTGCGCTTAAAATCATCACATGTTGCAAAGGGTCGAGGAAACACGCACGTCGCCAACTGAATCTGCAAGTTTACTTGAAACCAAGCAACACTGCCCAGCCGTCATCATCATTACCATCTCATGTAGTAATCTGTCGGCCACCCCCCAGGAGACGGGGACACCGTCATGAGTAACAGACAAGTGTCCTGACTTGGCTGTTGCTCTCCCGGCGATTGGTATGGATACTCATTCTGCCGTCAGGGCTGCGGCTTGCGCCACCATTGATGAATATGGGAAAAGCAAAAGAAAAATACTTTAACCCTGACATCACGCGACACTGACATGCCGATGCCAAACCCATCAACGACCATCCTGGGCGGTGGATTTTTCATTATCGGGGACTTTCACGGTCTACCCGGGGCCGTTGCTCTGTGCCGATACGTGTTGACAGTCAGCGGCTACAATCAGCGGTCATTATCATAGTTTCTTATTATATCGGGAGATGCCATTCTTAACCGCCATGCGCCACTCGGCGGAAAAGCTTTCATGACACGGCTTGGGGGTTCTGACGGTGGACCGCCCCTTCTTGGCCGCCCTGACCAGACGAGTCAGCGGACCGTTGCCCTTTTTTACCCTTCTTATTATCCATTCTTAGTCTCGCGAAATGGTTTAATTACGTGCCTGGGATCGCCAATATGATTCGCGATTACCGTTGCTCGGCAAAGCGTCTTGGGATGGCTCATCATTGGTCCATCGCCTCATGCCCTCGTTATCTGCAACACCAAAGCTCAGACCGGAAATCGCTACATGGCCCTCTGTGGCGGCCAGGCTATGTTCTCCTATTCATCTCGCCATGATTTGCGTGTCAATGCGGCTCAAATTACCGTCAATGGTGTGAAGGCTGCTGCCAATGTCCAGTTGGTCCACTAGTAATAAAAGTGCGTTGGCTCCCGGGTAGGTTTCATCGCACATTGTCATGTTACTCTAGAGGCCTCACAAGCGTTCAACTGCACCAGTCGAGACAGGCATTCGTGTGAACTAAGTTCTTCGCTTCAGGGTAGGAATATTACTGCCACTGTTTAAGGCATTGCTTTGTTGTGGTGTGGGTGAGAAGCTTGCAACTTCCGGTGTCTTTTTTGATTAACACGTCGTTTACCGCTGCTCGACCGAAATGACGGGGATTCCACTGACAAGTCGAGAGAGATCGCTAGAATGCAATAACAGAGACCAAAGAAACGCGGAGAAAAAAAACGACATACCGGTAGATAAAATACCAAAATCGCTAAATGTATGCAAGTCAGTCTCGCTGGAATTCGTGATCCCTCGTACGCCGTCAGCCACGACTAACCTACACCAGCCACTCAGCCACAGGAACCCCGCTGAATTGGTGACGCAGCCAAGGCCAAGCTTCATCACGAGCTGCCACTGCATCGTCAACCCGCGACACCAGCTGCAGCCGTAACACAGTTGCTGTTCCAATAATATCAGCCATAGAAAGAAGCGCCAAAGTCCATACCAGACCAAGCATACCTCTCCCCCGACACCGATTGTCCTCTGGTACCGCTCGCCAGCCGTCTCCGCCCCCCACACGAAGCTCCCGCTCCGACCGCCATGTCCATCATCCAACAGCACACGAGCGCGTCGCTCAGCGATGCCTGGCGCACAATCAACATCGACGCGCTGACCGAGGACTCGAGCGTCAACTTTGACACCTCGACCCTGCACCCGCCGCAGCCCGAGATCACCGAGGCCGACGTGCGCGCGCTGTCCGGCCAGGTTCGGCAGCTGCTGCGCGGCGGCGATGCCGAGGGTGCTTTGCGCGGGTGCCTGGAGACGCCGGTCTATAACGGAACTGACGCGGCCAAGGTAAGAGCGAATGGAAGCTTGATTTGCAAGGAGGAGTTGAAAGCAATATGCCCCACCGCGGGAGCAAGCACTGAACGCCGCACGATGCGATACAAGCACATGGACCCTGACTAACTCTTCCTCCGCAACACAGGACGCCCACCTCCAAACAATCACCGAAGTGCTACAGTCAATCAAGGCCAGCGACATGACGCCGCTGCTCAAGCGCATCTACGAGTCCCCCGGCGGCAGCGAGAGCCTCGACGTCCTGATGAAGTACATGTACGGTTTTGATCCAGCAAGAACGAGAAAGACGAGTCCTGTGCTTGTGACTAACGAAAAAAAATAAAATCGCAGCTACAAGGGTATGGCCGGATCGCACGGCGGCCGCGGACCAAAGGTCACCCCTCAGCCTACTGGCGGCTTCAGCCAGGTCGGCGCGCGGCCCGGCGCGTCCAACGAACCGGCGTCGGCTGGCATGAGCGTCATGCTGAGCTGGCACGAGAAGCTGGTCGAGGTTGCCGGACTGGGCTGCATCGGCAGAACGATGACCGACTGGCGACGAGTATAACGGGAAATGTAGGATTGGAGCAGAGGGCAGCTATGCGGATGATGACAACGGATATATGGAAGAATTATCAAAAAATAAAAGCCGACTTTTTCATTCTTCGATTGAGAATGTCTACCACCCTGTTCTATTGCACACGTCCCTGTTTTGATTACATTTATAAATACACATGTCCGAGGTTCGCGAGTCTACTTCTGCTCTAGGAGATGCTTCAAGCTCGCTTGTCCAGACCCTCTGGCCAGAGGCTGAGGCTGGTTCTCGCCTTCTCGCCAGCCAATCATGTAAATGATTCGAAACGTGGCCGGGATCGAGCCGTCCTCGTTGCCGTGCAGCTCGCGGTAGATGGCGTCGTTGGCCAGCAGGACGTCCCTGCCGATCGGCCCCATCTCCCTCCCGAGGATGGCGTTGCCCTCGCCCATGGCCTGCAGGTCCTGCATGAGCGCAAAGGTGTCCGGGTAGTCGACCACAATGTCGTCCACGTCGACGGTCAGCATCTTGAAGCCGGCGCGCTGCAGCAGGCCGCCGACGTCGCGGACGTCGGCCAGCGGGGAGACGTGGGGCGCGATGCCGCCGCGGCGCTCCAGGTCGGCGAGCTGGAGGGAGGTGCGCAGCTCGAAGAGGCTGTCGCCGCCGAGCATGGCGCCGATGAAGGGGGCGTCGGGGCGCAGCAGGCTGTTGACCTGGGCGAGGACGCCGGGCAGGTCGTTGACCCAGTGCAGGGAGAGCGAGCTGAGGACGAGGTCGAAGGAGGCGGGCGCGAAGGGCAGCGGCGCGTCCTCGTCGTCGGCGAGGACGCGCCGCGTGATGGGGAGGGCGCGGTTGAAGGCGAGGTCGGCGTCGCGGTACAGTAGCGTCGCGGAGGAGTCGACGGCGGTGAGCTCGCCGATGCGCGTGGACAGCGGCGCGGACTCGGGCTTGGCGGGGTCCGGGTCCGGGTTCTCGGCCGTGAGGGCGCGGGCAATGTTGCAGCTGTTGGCGCCGAGGTCGAGCACCTTGGGGAAGTGTCGGTTGATGTCCTGGCAACGAAAAGCCCGTGTGTGGTCAGCAACACAGAAGATCAAGGCAAGGCAAGGAAGGCAAGGGGAGGGGAGCTTGAGAGTGACATGTACCAGCAGTCTTTCCGCTACGCGCATGGCGACCTCGTCTTTAAGGTAGTCGGCCTCGCGGCCCTGCTCGGCATTGGCTCCGGCGCGCTCCTTTTGCAGCCATTTCGTTCGCCGGTTGAAGACTTGGAAGCGCGGGGCGGCGGATGAAGGCACGGCGTAGGCTCGACGAAGCCGGAGAGGCAGCGTAGAGGCGGGTTGTGGTGTGCAGCGGTGTAGAGAGGACCGGGGTAGCGCTCTCGCCACGCTATTCAGACCTTGCATGCATGTCGACATGACATTACACTGTGATTAAGAAAGAAAGCCAGCGGAATGTGCATGGGCGATGGGCAGAAAAGTGTTGATGTCGGAGTCTGGAGAAAAGTGATGACCCGCTGTTTGTAAAGTGCCTAGGTACATATACGTACAGGGTAGGTTAGTACCTCCTACAAAAAGAGTACAGTAGGGTTGGCGGCCGTACAGACAACTCTACACCTTCCCTACAGGTACCTGGTACACGCCACTAACCACTACCCAACCACTAACAGCTACCTACCTACCTATAGTACTTAACCATTAACCACAACCGCTAACCACACCACTAAATTAATATCGGGTCGCTTCACGACCAGCGCGGCGCCGTCATCCACGGATGGAAATGGCCCAAGACCAAGGCCAGCTCCCAGCGCCACTTTCTCAACGTCTCCCCTCAATCCTCAATCCTTTCGCGGCTCCGTGGCCCTGATTTCCTCTGCACCCAGCTCGTCGACCGCTGATACAACCCCCAAATTCTCCTCCTGTAGGCTGCTTCTTTCCTGGCCGAGGAGCTCGTCTCCCGTCGGCACCGCCTGTCCGCCATCTCTGGCCCCTCCCATCTCGCCCCTCCTAAAACGAGCGCCGGGCACGCAGCCATCTCCAACCGGCCTCTTCTATAGCCTGCCGTTGCGCCTCCCATGCCATTCCCTGGCGTCTGAGTATGCGGCTTCTCCGAAGACCTACAACGAACCCACGAACAGTGCACGAATACGAAGCAAGCCCTGCGACTTTTCCTGGCGCGGCCCTTTGCTTCATCCGCTGAATCTCGGAAAGGGGGGCGAACACGCACACACACCCAAACAGACACACAAGACGACATCCTTGCATTTAGGCCTATTACCGACCGCCAGATAAATCAAAACGCCCATCATGTCGTCCTCGGGCGGTGGCTTCCTGGGCCGCTCGAGCAGCAGCAATGCCAACATGCGCGGTCTGGTCCAGTTCATCGCTGACCTGAGAAATGCCCGCGCTCGCGAGCTCGAAGAGAAGCGCGTCAACAAGGAGCTAGCCAATATCCGCCAAAAGTTCAAAGATGGAAATCTAAGCGGCTACCACAAGAAGAAATACGTCTGCAAGCTCCTGTATATTTACATCCTAGGCTGGGACGTTGACTTTGGCCATCTCGAAGCCGTCAACCTCATCTCCGCCGGCAAGTACTCGGAGAAGCAAATTGGCTACCTGGCCGTGACGCTCTTCCTCCACGAGAAGCATGAACTTCTGCACCTTGTCGTCAACAGCATTCGAAAGGATCTCCTGGACCACAACGAGCTCTTCAACTGTTTGGCTCTGCATGCCATTGCCAATGTAGGAGGTCGCGAAATGGGCGAATCTCTAAGCAGTGATGTTCACCGACTTTTGATTGCTCCGTGAGTACTATGGAATCGACGCGCGCAAGCTAAACAGTTGCTAATCTCTCGATACAGCACGTCAAAGTCATTTGTGAAGAAGAAGGCCGCACTCACGTTATTGCGACTCTACCGAAAGAGCCCCGAAATCGTCAGCCCACAGTGGGCTGATCGTCTGGTTCACTTGATGGACGACCCTGATCTTGGAGTTGCGCTTTCTGTCACCTCATTGGTCATGACTGTCGCGCAGGACAGCTTGGATCTGTACAAAGGCGCCTACGCCAAAGCCGCTGCCCGACTTAAGCGCATTGTCATCGATTCCGAGTATACGGCTGATTACTTATACTACAAGGTTCCCTGCCCGTGGCTCCAAGTAAAGCTCCTAAAGCTTCTTCAATATTTTGCGCCTTCAGGTTTGTCTGCCAAGTACGAGTGCTACTCAGAATTATAGCTAACCAATTCCAGATGACACCCATGTCCGCAACATGCTGCGAGAAGCCCTGCAAAAGATCCTCGGCTTGGCCACAGAGGGCAGCAAGAACGTGCAACAGAATAATGCGCAGAATGCTGTTCTCTTTGAAGCAATCAACCTCATCATTCATCTCGACAATGAGCACGAACTCATGGATCAAATCTCGACTCACCTTGGCCGCTTCATCCAGAGCCGCGAAACCAATGTTCGCTACCTCGGCCTGGAAGCCATGACACATTTGGCGGCACGCACACAAACTCTCTCCCCCATCAAGCAGCACCAGAACATTATTCTTGGATCACTCAAGGACCGTGACATTAGTGTTCGGCGAAAGGGATTGGACCTGCTCTACAGCATGTGTGATTCTACGAACGCTAGAATCATTGTCGGTGAGCTGCTGCACCACCTTCAAAATGCCGACTACGCTATTCGTGAAGAAATGGTATTGAAAATCGCCATTTTGACGGAAAAGTACGCCACTGATGTCCAGTGGTATGTCGACATCTCCCTTAGACTGATTGCCATGGCTGGCGATCATGTCAGCGACGAAGTCTGGCAGCGCGTCACGCAAATCGTCACCAACAACGAAGAGCTTCAAATATATGCGGCGCAGAATGTACTGCAGCACATCAAGTCGGACCATTGCCACGAGACACTTGTCAAGATCGCCGCATATATCCTGGGTGAATTCGGCCATCTGGTCGCAGACCAGCCGCGATGCAGCCCCATTGAGCAGTTTATGGCCTTACAAAACAAGCTGGCCTCGTCGTCACCCAGCACGCGTGCCATGATTCTCTCGTGCTTCATCAAATTCGTCAACCTGTTTCCCGAAATCAAGCCCCAGCTCGTTCACGTTTTTCAGATCCACAGTCACACCCTGGATTCGGAAATGCAGCAAAGAGCTTGCGAATATCTTACCCTTGCGACTCTCCCTACCGACGACTTGCTGAGAACAGTTTGCGACGAGATGCCCCCGTTCCCCGAGAGAGAGTCCGCTCTGTTGTCTCGACTACATCAAAAACATGCCAACACCAGCGACCGACGTACGTGGGTTGTTGGTGGCAAGGATGCCAACGCAGATCAAACGGAATTGAGCATGGCCAAGCCTGGTCTTAAGCGCTCCTTTAGCTCTGGAAATGCCCTCAATGGAAGCAAAGCGGGACACTCGAACGGAACGAATGATTTGGCGGGATTGCATATGGGCGGTTCAACGGAACCGGTTAAGGCACCGAACCTTGCTAGTGCCGCACATTTATCGCCTGGCTGGGAGAAGGGCTACGAACGGCTCCTGCTTCGACCAGAAGGTGTGTTGTACGAAGATGGACAGCTGCAAATAGGCATCCGGTCGGAGTATCGCGGCCAAATGGCTTGCATCATCGCCTACTTTAAGAACAAGAACCCTGGCGACATTGCATCATTCACGACAACCCTGGACTTGGATCCCAGCGAGAAGGCTAATTTGACCTGGGATGTGAAAGACTTACCGGATAACAGCCTGGTTCCTGGCGGCCAGTCGCAGCAAGTTATCATGTTTGAGGCAAAAAAGGCATTCGCCAAGAGTCCGACAATCCGGGTCAGTTATCTGGCCGGATCTCTACAGGCTGTCACGCTCAAGCTTCCGATTGCCATGCACAAGTTTATGGACCCCGCGGAACTATCAGCAGAGGACTTCTTCAAGCGGTGGAAGCAAATCAGCGCCGGACCAAGAGAAGCGCAGGCGATTTTCGGTATACAAGCAAAGGCCAAGAATAGGGAGATTACAGAGACATTTGTCAAGAGATCTGTAGAAGGCTTTCGATGGCGTTTGCTGGACATGGTTGATCCCAACCCCAAGAATATTGTCGGTGCCAGTGTGCTCCATACGACACAGGGTGGCAAGTTTGGCTGCCTTATGCGACTGGAGCCAAACTACGGAAGCCAAGTACGTTCACGTTTTCCCATTTATTCTCGTTTTTTGCTGACACTATGATTCGCAGATGATTCGACTGACCATTCGTGCAACTGATGAATCCGTGCCTGCTGTGCTGCTCAAGCTCATGCAAGATCACTTGAGCATGGGTGTTTCTGCAGGCCCGGAGCTTCCCGAGCCTCCTACGAGGCAGGAAATATCTGATGCGTTTGGAAATGTCATGGTAGGGTGATTGAGCGGCTGCGTTGGCCGGGCTTGAGACTGGTGTCGGGGGCATACGTATACATATACCCAAACGATGAGGCATTTATTTGTATATGCGCGTGGGAAAAATCTGGCGTTTGGCGGGTCATAATTGGTAGTCTTACATAGTTGAAAAAGAATGATGAAGAAAGTATTTGGCAGTCTGTATCGTCTGTCCTCTTAACCAAACCAACATGGACTGTGCGCAAAACAAGCAGACGAGGAGCAGAGGGGCCAAACCTTTCAGAGGAGAAGCTCACATCGCCGGTGCAGCGGCATCTCGCGCCTCACCCGCTCCAGCTCCTGCAGGTCAATGTCGACGAACCCAATCTCGCCCTCGGCGCCCTCGGCCGCCGTGCCGTGCTCGTCGGCGACGCCGCCGAGCGCCAGCACGACGCGGCCCCAAGGATCGACGACCATGCTGCGACCGTAGCTGGCCCTGCGGTCGTTGTGGCGGCCGACCTGCGCGGCGGCGACGACCCAGCTCTGCGACTCGATGGCGCGGGCGCGCAGCAGCGGCTCCCAGTGCGCCTCGCCGGTGCGCAGCGTGAAGGCGCTCGGGTAGGTGAGCACCTGCGCGGGGCGGGCGCGCCACGCACACCCGGGGCCGCCGCCGCCGCCGCCGCTCGGCTGCGCCAGCGCGGTCGCCGTCTCCGGGAAGCGCAGGTCGAAGCAGACGAGGCTGCCGACGCGGCCGACGGGGGTGTCAAAGGGGGGCGTGAGGCGGGTACCGGGGCGCACGGTGGCGCTCTCGCGGAGCTCCCCGTAGTCGAAGACGTGCATCTTGTCGTAGGCGGTGGTGGCGGCGTCGACCTCGCCGTTGGGCGCAATGTACAGCGCCCGGTTGACCATTCGTCGCGCGTCGTCGTCGTCGGAGCTGCTGCTGCCGGTGGGGGGAGCTGGTGGCATATGGTGGATGCCGACGTGGATGCCGATGGCGTGGGCGGCGGCGGCGGCGCGCAGGCCCAGGACGAACGGCGAGGTGCTCTGCGGTTGGGCTAGCGCGAGAGACGTCTTGGCGTCCGGGGCGATGTAGTCGGATGCTTCGGGGAGGAAGAGGACCTGGGAGCGGAAGGGAAGTGTTATGTGAGTTGATGACACACCGCGCGCGGGGGCCGGAGGTGATTTGGCAAACCCGGGCCTTTGCTTACCTTGGCGCCGCCGGCGGCAGCTTGGGCCACGAGCTTCACACACTGCTCCAGGTTGCCCTTGAGGGACGCCGTGGAGCAGATCTGCCCAATTGCCTAGGGACAAGTCATCGTTATTGTGCGTACTGGATGCCTAGGGAGGAGGAACAGCCATACTGCTATCGCCATTCCCGACAAACGAGGGACTATCCGTAGTTGCGTATGTAAACGGCAAGTTGCGAGATCTTGGTCCACTTTCTCGTAAGCGCAACTTGACCTACATACTTAGTTTAGGTCTACATACCTAACGACATGCCAGCTTCATCACCTTCAGTACGATACTTGGTCATCAGAGTCCTTTGATTATTTATCCCATTTCCGCAAGAGCTATTCTCCAGTTTCTCTTGTGATCCATCCGTTACTCCAATGCATCAGGCTCAATCATTCGACCCCATTAGCCACCAACCAATCAATAAACTTGTCTCTCTCTCCCTTGGTTCTCTTCTGGAGCTTGAGGCGCTCCCGTGGTAGATAAAATGATTCCCATTCCCCAGATACCCTTAAAAATAACGAAAAAAAGACGCCGGGCTAAATAGAATACACCGATAGAATAAAAAAGAAATGAGACGGTCGAGAGGCGCCGCGATGCCATGCTCATCCTGCACTGTATTCCCATAAAGGGCGTATTATTTGGGGTTCGATGAATCCAACTGCATATACGCGTGCTGGAGCGACTGGGCCTCTCGTCCATCCCGCTCTAGAACTGTGATCCAATCGCGCAGCTGGATATTCTTCCCCTTCTCCTTGTCCTCACGCCAAGTGCCCAGACGGTTTCTGCCCTCTGTCGTCAGTGCCATGTTGTTGGGCCCTGCCTGCACCACGCCATTTATTGTTTTGCCGCCGTCGCCTGTGCCTTTCGAAGGCGTGTTTACGCCGCTGCCACCTCGGCCAACATTCATCCAATCGTACGTCTTGCGTTTGCTTTTGCCAAACAGGCCGCTCTTGCCTCCTAAACCAGCAAACATGCTGCTGGTAATGTTCTGGTTGGCGTGGCTGTTGGCCTCGGCAGCCTTCAGAGCCTGGTTCTTCTTTTGCTCCTTCTTCGTCATAACCTTTTCCGACTCTGGCGCAACAGTTCCCGGCGTCCCTGGAGCAACGCTACCTGCGCGTGAGCTGGCCCCGGCTGTGTCGATTGTCCCGTCTTTTCGTTTTTGTCTCCTCCGCAAACGGGCTTCTTCCCACTCGCGCTCTTGTCTAGCCAGCTCTCGCATCGTTATTGTCATGAATGAAGAGACTTTCGGTAATTTCGCAGGTTTCGTGTTCAAATCGCCATTAGTTTGATCCGCAGGACCTAGAAAGGGTTAGCTGAGCAATTTAAACATGACCATGACTGTCCTTACGTTTCCGGGAACCCTCGTCTGCCTCGGAGATGCCCACTTGGTTGGGCGCATCCACAACCTCAAGCACCTCTTTATTCATAGGCGCTGCTGCTGGCGCCCACTCTTCTGGCACATCGCCGTGTGACGTTTTTTGTCGGTTAAGAGCAATCGCGTTGGCGTCCTCGATGAGTTCTCGTAGTCGTTGCTTCGTGCTTATTGATAGCAGCGCAAGCTGATCAACCAAGTAGGCGTCGTGGGGTATGAATGATCCTGTGGTGATGACCGTTGACGAGTCCGGCCCGGGCTGAGTTTTGACATTGACGGATGGCGTTGGGAATTGCTCGGGGTAGCGCAATTTCCCCGTCGTATATGCATTGTTGCGCAGCTCGAGGTTGAGGTTGAGATGATGCTCCTGTGCAATTTTTTCAGCTCGCCGATGCATAATCGCAACAAGGAGAAAGGGATTTGCAATCTCCTGCGTTCTTTGTGCCGCTAATCTCATAGCAGACTCTTTCCATGCCCGCTCTGCAGCCTGAACCTCGAATTCTTTCTGAGCTTGATCCTTGATCGTTTCGGCGGGCTGATTTGCAGGGCCTGCACCGTAAAACGAGCCGGCACCAGACGGCGGATGCACAGCAAATCCTGTGCGTGCATCTTGACTTCTCTCCATCGCGCCGGAATAAAGTTCAGACATGTACTGTTCCTCGGCGCGCAAATCAATACCGGTCCCCGCCAACGAATCGGTAATTTCGTATTCATAGTCCTTCGTTGGACGCTCCGCAGGCCGTTGTGGCGGACCCATGACGTTCTGTTGTATCTGTTGCTGTCCTTGGCGTAGAGTAGGCGCGAGTGTTGCATTCGTGTATGCTGACATGCCGGGGATTTGTTGATGTTGTTGCATCGGAGAATTGGTCGCGTTTGCGGCGGCGGCTGCGGCGGCGGCTGCTGCTGCGGCTCGAGCTTCGGCAACATTATAAACAACAGGCGTCGCTTGGCCATTTGCATAAGGCGTGTTGTAACCGCCTTGTACCGGAGGTGCCTGCGCATACACAGGGGAGCTTGCAGTAACCGGGGGACTACCTGCTGCACCTGGACTTGCGGCGTAAGGAGAGACAGGATATGGCGAGCCGGGTTGTGACGCGCCTCCGGCTCTTTTGTTTGATGGGAGCGCGTAGGCTGACTGAGAGCCCGCGGGTGACGGAGTCGGTTGCGGCGGCGAATAGGCCCGCGGCGGGACCTGCGACTGAGGTTGAGCCATGGCGACACGGCTCAGGCGCGGAGCCCTGCTGGAGCTGGCAGAGCCTGCGCGATAGGGAAATACGGCTGCTGGGGCAAGCCGGTACGATGATGCATTCAGCAGGCTAGAAAGCCCGTCACGTCGGATGCTGCTCGTCCCATTCGACGCGCCGTCTGTGCCAAGGATGTCGCGATTCCTTGAACTGTCTAAATATCGTTCGTATTGATAACTGCTGTTCGATACCGTTTGCTAAATGGCGCGCATCAAGATGGAAACTCGGGTGTGTTGTAATGCGATTCGCAAACGTCGTCGGCTAGGAGGCGTGATAAGGAAGTTGGAAGGTCTGTGTAAGGCTTGAGTTGGAGCAGTTGGAAATTTAAAGTCACGTGAGCTACAGCACTCTTCTCTAGCTGTCCGCCGACCATTACCCGCGCGACGAGCTTGAACTCGCATCGCATCGTGTTTTTCGATATTATAATCTTTTTGCGAATTGCGCATATCTATACACTCGCGCAATTAAATCATCATTCTCCGGCCATCCTTTGCCTTGGGTGATTTTTTTCTTTTTTTTTTTTTTCGCTAGGGAGTTGCCCTCTCAAGGACTGTCGTAGCCATGGCGTCGAAACGCAAGGCATCCGCTATGAATGCGGCTGCTTCAGAGGAGCCGGTCGACCCATCAGACGAGCTCGTCTTTTTGTGTTTGGGTGGCGGGAACGAAGTTGGAAGATCATGTCATATTATCCAGTACAAAGGCAAAACCGTCATGGTGAGCAAGAATTTCGCCGCCATATCAACACGCCTAACAAATGTAGCTTGACGCTGGCCAGCATCCTGCCTACGATGGCCTTGCCGCGCTTCCCTTCTACGATGATTTCGACCTAAGCACGGTCGACGTGCTACTTATCAGCCAGTGAGTATCACCTCACTCCATACGACTGCTGTTAGAGTTTGCCTATGCGCCAATGTTGCTAACATGGCCCCAGTTTCCATATCGACCACGCTGCCTCTCTACCTTATGTATTAGCAAAGACGAATTTTCGAGGACGCGTGTTCATGACACATCCGACAAAGGCCATTTACAAGTGGCTCATCCAAGATAGTGTTCGTGTAGGCAACACGTCGGCAAATCAGACGACACAGCCTCTCTACACCGAACAGGATCATTTAAACACATTTCCGCAAATCGAAGCTATAGATTACCATACAACGCACACGATATCCTCCATCCGAATTACACCATACCCAGCGGGCCATGTGCTTGGTGCAGCCATGTTTCTGATCGAAATTGCCGGTCTCAACATCTTCTTCACCGGCGATTATTCTCGAGAGCAGGACCGGCATCTGGTCTCGGCCGAGGTTCCCAAGGGCGTGAAGATTGATGTTCTGATTACAGAATCTACGTATGGCATTGCGTCGCATGTCCCTCGCCTGGAACGCGAACAAGCTCTCATGAAGTCCATCACAAATATTCTAAACAGAGGCGGCCGGGCACTCCTACCAGTCTTTGCGCTAGGTAGAGCCCAAGAACTTCTATTAATCCTGGACGAATACTGGGGAAAACATGCCGAGTTTCAAAAATACCCAATATATTATGCCAGCAATCTGGCAAAGAAATGTATGCTGATTTACCAGACATACGTTGGTGCTATGAACGATAACATCAAGCGGCTTTTCAGGGAACGCATGGCGGAAGCCGAATCATTAGGACAGGTTGCTGGTGCTGGTGGTCCTTGGGACTTCAAATACATTCGCTCGCTGAAGAATTTGGATCGCTTTGATGATGTTGGGGGCTGTGTCATGCTTGCGAGTCCGGGTATGCTGCAAAACGGCGTCAGCCGTGAGTTGTTTGAGCGTTGGGCGCCAAGCGACAAGAATGGCGTCATAATCACCGGCTATAGCGTGGAAGGCACCATGGCACGTCAAATTATGAAAGAACCAGAGCAAATTCAGGCCGTCATGTCGCGAAGCATTGCGGGTGCGAGAAGAGCACCGGGGGGGGATGGCGAGAAAGTCATGATCCCCCTGCGATGCAGCGTGCAAGAGTATTCGTTCGCTGCACACGTCGATGGTGTCGAGAACCGCGAGTTTATTGAGGAGGTCGCGGCGCCAGTAGTGGTATGTTGTACTAACTGCTGTTGTTCCCTGTTGATGCAACTGCTAATAACCCTTGGCAGATCTTGGTGCATGGTGAGCAGACGAACATGATGCGGCTTAAGTCAAAGCTGCTGTCACTCAACGCCAACAAGACGGTCAAGGTGAAAGTCTTCTCACCTCGCAACACCGAAGAGCTACGCATCCCATTCAAGGCCGACAAGATTGCCAAGGTCGTGGGCAAGCTCGCCTCTATCCCACCGCCACGACCTATCGCCTCCGATGACGCCGAGGGAAGTGCCGTCGGCGGTCCGCTCGTCTCGGGCGTCCTTGTCCAGAACGACTTCAAGCTTTCTCTCATGGCACCCGAGGACCTGCGCGAATTCGCCGGCCTCAACACCACTACCATTACCTGTAGGCAAAGACTGACGCTGAGCGCCGCCGGTATCGACCTTATCAAGTGGGCGCTCGAGGGCACCTTTGGCGCTGTCGAAGAACTGCCCGAGATGCGGCATTTGGACGTCCCCGCTAGCAAGGCCATAGACAAGCCAGACACCAAAGATGCTGTAGATGACGATGATGACGAGTATAACCCAGAAGCGGCGCAGGAAGAAGAGCAGGAGGAGGCCGAAGAGGAAGTCCCTCGGCTCATAGCGGCGTACCTCGTGATGGGATGCGTCACCGTGCGGTATCGCACCAACGGCGAGGTGGAGCTTGAGTGGGAGGGCAACATGCTCAACGACGGCATCGCCGACTCTGTCATGGCCGTACTCTTCTCGGTTGAGAGTTCCCCGGCAGCCGTCAAGAAATCGTCAGGCAAGTGCGGCCATCACCACGCCCACTCTGCTTCCGTGAACCCAGAAGCGGGTTCTCCGCCGGACGGCATTAACCCACACGCGCGAGTCTCGTCGCAGGACCGTCTCGAGCGGCTGCTCTGGTTCCTCGAGGCCCAGTTCGGCGCCGACAACGTCGCCCCGGTCGAGACGCCCCGGCTCCCCGCCGTGCCCGCGCTTCCGTCTCCGCCGCCGGACGACGACGTCAAAGCCAAGGCCGGCAACGGCGACGCCGGCAGCGACGATGCAATGGACGGCACGGACGAGGAGGCTGCCTTGGGGCAGCGCCAGCGGAAGGAGCTGGAGCGCCTGCACAAGCTCGGCATCCCCGTGCCGGGCGTTTCCATCAAGGTGGACAGCATGACGGCGACGGTCTGGCTCGAGGATCTTCAGGTCGAGAGCAGCAAGCCGGTCTTTGCGGACCGCGTGCGCGCCGTCGTCGAACGCGCAGTGGAGGTGACGGCGCCGCTGTGGGGATGAGCAGCAGAGGAGGAAGCATATAAAAGGCTTGGAAAAGGCAGGCAACGGGCCGGGCCGCTCGAGCGAGGACAACGTGTAACAATATCTATCAAATCTACGAGGGACGGGATCAGTTTCTCCCATGGAATAGAACTATGGCACTATATATACCCACGATAATACGATCGATCCCTCACCTGGAGAGCTTTCTGTCGCTTCCTTTGCATCTTTACATGGTCTGGAATTCGGTAGATGAGTATGTGGGTGTATGTATGTATTGATGAGTTGATATTACAACACGTCTAGGTTCGCAGAATCTAGCGGTGGCGAACGCAGCAGGCTCGACAGCATAACCGTCTCTCAATAATGCACATTGGATAAAATGAAAGAAACCCAAAACAAAGCAAAACTAGAACTACAGTGGAGGAGCTCCGGGCATGTCTAACCCAGATACTCCTTGAGCTCCTCCGACTCTTCCAGGAGCGTCGCAAATGAAAACGGCACAAACGGCCACCCCGCAAACTCGGCAAACTTGGAAAAGGACTCGACCCAGGCCAGACGCAGCGAGTGCAGCATGGCGCTGGTGCCTTCCATGCACACTAGAATAGCAATGGCTGTAGAGATGGTGGTTAGCAACTTGGTATTGGTGCGTGGGGGGGGCGGAGGGCTAGGACGTACTTAGGAAGAACCACATGTAGAAGCCGATAACAATGGCAATGACGCCCACGACACCAGTCATGGGAAGGCAGAGACCAATCGTCATTGTCCACAGGACGACGCTGAGTTGCTGATGGGCCAGCGAGAGGGCCCATAGACGCAGATAGGAGGCAGTGTGAGAGACGCAGTTTAGGCAGAATTCTAAATGAGATATTAGCAACATGTCCAGATACTTCCGGTGCTCATCGTGTTACTGACCGATAGTGTGAATGACTTGGTGAATCATGACCTCGCCAAACTCGAACTCCTCGTGCTCATCGTCGACGTTTTGCGAAATCATGGCGACGCCTTCGCCGTCGTCAATGCTATTGCCGCGACCGTCTCCATGAATCAAACCATGGCCCTCGTCGTCTTCATCTAGGGCACTGACGCGGGACGTCTCGCCAATGCCACGGTAGCCCCTGGCGCGAGCTCGGTTGTTCTCCCAGCGGAGGTAGAATGGCTTGAGAAAGAGTAGGACGGGCACCTGGGCAAACGCCAGGAGGAGCAGGCCAACTTGGACGTATTCTTGTCCGGCATATAGACGCTCTCCGTTGGGGAGCGTGCCCGGCTGCAGGAACATATAAATGAGCATGTTGAGCAGACCAGGAGCAGGCTTCCCGATGGCGTTCCAGTCGACGGTCCACTTGTAAATGATGCAGACGACCAGGTAGCCGAAGATGGACTGGAAGAAGATCATGCCGGGAACAAAGTTGCCCCAAATGTCGATGGGCTTGCGGAAGTGCTTGGCGTTGATATACGAGAAAATGAGAGAGTATGTCATGTGGGCCCAACCCAGCAGGATACTCATCTTCATCTTGTAACTGTTGCTGAAGAGGAGATCGTTATCGGTGCCATGCCAGGCAGAGTCAAGGCCAAACGGATAACGATACCCGTGCTCGTTGAGCGTTCCTTCAATCGTCTCGCCTACCTTGAAGCCAGTCTCGGGTACCTTGAACTCCCATGCGCTGGGAAACAGCGTCATGGACTTGGAGAAGGCATCGTTGTAGATGAGGCCGGTGAACAGAGAGAATACAGCCATGACCAGTGCGATGTAGCGTCCGTAGAAGACCATGGCGAACAATTCAAACGTGACCTTCTTGAGCGAGCGCTCCCAGTAAATCATAGCCAGCGCAGCAGACAGCATGATAACGGCATGACCGAAATCACCAAACATGACGGCAAAGAGGAATGGGAACGTGACAATGACTGGCATAGCCGGATTGACTTCCTGGTAAGTGGCGGTACCATAGGCATTGACAATCGTCTGAAAGCCATCAGTGAACTTGTTGGTTTTGAGGTATGTGGGCGGCTTCTTGTTGGTGCGAATCTCGTTGATGATGGAGGGGACCGAAAGACCAGCGCGGTTAGTGACATCTTGCAAAGTCGACCTGATGAGAGGCAGGTCGTTGGTCGGGCACCATCCCTCGGCAATCAAAGTGCGGCGAGCTCTGTCGTAGGAGAAGAGGTTGAGTGTGCCGTAGACGGCCTTTTCCTTGGCAACGAGCACCATCCAAGCCGACAGCGACTGGGAGATTTGGTTGAGCTCTGCCTGAAGAGTAGCCTGTGTATTCTGGAGCACATTCTGCACGTCCTGGAGCCTGCTGTTAACCTCGTGGATCTGGTCGCGGCGCAGGTCGCTGTTCTCGTCGACGCTGTACACCTCTGCTCCCATAGACTCGGAAATCTTGCGGATCTTGGCAAGAATCTCCTTTCCGTGGGCAAAGATGACAAACACGTTCTTGTCGACGGCCTCGTTGTTGACCGGGTTGACGAGCGGCTCCGGGATCTCGGACTGGTTCATGTAGAGGTTGCCGCGGAGGGTGCGCCATAGGATGCGCTCAAAGGCGCCGACGCGGGCGCGGGCGATGACGCCGGCGACAAAGCCAATGTTCATGCCGCCAAAGGAACGCTCGACCTCGGGCGCGGCGCGGTGCTGCTCCACGTCGGCGAGCAGTGGGGCGTCGTCGTTGTCCATGGAGGCGCGGATCTCTTCGACGTTGCCGTGCGCGCGGTCGAAGAAGCTGCCGGCCTCGCGCAGGACCCAGCGCCACTCGGTCAGATCGCCTTCGCGCTTCTTGAGCGTCTCGTAGCTGTCGTTGAGGGCCGACACGCGCTGCTCGAGCTTCTCACTGCGCTCGGCGAGCTCGTCAATCTCGGTCGTGGAAGGCGAGGCGAGGCTCTCGGAGTCGAGGTCGAGCTTGCGGAGGGCAATGCCAGTCTTTTCCATCTGCGAGTTGAAGTATCCTGGTATTCAGAACTTCGGGTTAGCAAGTCCGGGGCGGGGAGATGATTGTGTTTGTGGGCAGCGGGAATATGGCTACATACGCAGCTGTCGCTCCACGTTATCGAGGCGTCGAATTTCCTGGGTGTATGTGCGTTGAAAGGCGCTGACATCTTCATTGAGCTGTTGATGATGATACGGTTAGGAAATCTCGGGATTTTGACGGTATTGCCGGGCGGGTAGACGATCCAGCGTCCCAGGTTCCTTACATCTCGAAACTGGCAGAGGCCAAGCTCTCCCAGCGCAGTGACGACCTCGCGGCCAATTTCGTTGGAGACATAGAGCTGCACCATGCTCATGTCCGCAGAGCGGAAGGGGGTGTCCTGTTTAGGAGCCATGGCGATGGAGCGGTTCAGTCGCCAGATGCTCTTGTCCAGGTGGTGGTGTCTTTGAAGCTTGGAGTCGGTTGAGAGATGCCTAGCTTGTTACGTAGTCATGGGAGGGAGGCAGCACGCTAAGCCGGATGGGTCACGTGATGCATCGGCGTCACAGTAGCCGCACTGTACTCCCTCTCACCATATCATGATAACCATGTACCTATGTACTTACCTACCCGGGAACTTCTGCTTGGGGCACACTCGTATGCAAAATCAGTCAGATTTCTCAGCTTACGTGGCGAAACTTCAGAAATACTCAAGCTTTGTGTCCCTGACTTGATTTGGCCGCAGTGTCCGTTTGGAGACTCCCCCCTCTGCATTATTGCCACAGCTTCTGTCGTCGAATTGCCGACCACAATAGCCCCCCCATGTCATAGTTGTATGCACTTTGCTTGGCCGCCCAACCTAAACAGGAGCGTTATCATTCTTGATACTCTGAACCGAAGGATTTATAGTGGAATGTGAGCCGTTTCATTCGCACCTAACTCGGTCTCACGGAATTCGGCCTTCCTGCCCCATACACTTACATATCAGCTCAAGGCATGCACAACGTTTCCCCTCTTCTACCTCCCCCGCAGGCGACGTAGTATAAATACGTCTCACGCGGGTGAGGACTTACACGTATTGTAGTTGGAAAAACCATCATCAGTGAAATTGCGCTGCAAGCTTCCACATCCTAACCTCGCATCTCTACACATCATACATCCCCTTGCTTACCCGTGAACCACATCAAAATCATCACCATGCCTGAACCAAGCAGACTCGCCAGTCTTGACGCAAGTACCATTCTCATCATTCAAGCATACACCAACATTCATCACTAACCTCACAAACCGGGGGGGCCATAGACCTCCATCGTCTCGCGCCTGCCCCAATACAGCCAGGTGCTCTTCGCCGCCAAGACGGCCAAGAAGCTGACCTTTGCCGAGATCGCCGCCCACCTCGGCCGCGACGAGGTCGCCTGCGCCGCGCTCTTCTACGGCCAGGCGCAGGCCTCCGCCGAGGACGTCTCCCGGCTGTCCGGCCTGCTCGGCGTGGCCCCCGAGACCCTCGCGGCGCAGATGATGGGCTTCCCGGACCGCGGCCGCGCCGGGCCGATGCCCCCCGTGGAGCCGCTCATCTACCGCCTGTACGAGATTGTCCAAAACTACGGCTACTCGTTCAAGGCGGTGCTCAACGAAAAGTTTGGCGACGGCATCATGAGCGGCATCAACTTTACCGCAAAGGTCGACAGGGAGGTCGAGGAGAATGGCGACCAGTACGCCGTCATCACGCTGCGGGGAAAATGGTGCGTCGTCTCTCTCACACGTTACGGTGGGCTGCTGTCCTGTTTTCACGTATACTGATTTGGTTTCTTAGGCTCGCGTATGCCCGATTCTAGGGAATATTTTCGTGCAGGACACCGGGATATCTGAGTAGACGTCACTGAAACACTTCCCTGTCCGCATAAATAAGATTGAAAATGGTCTCGATCAACGGTCAAATTGTATCATTGGATTAACTCAAGGAACGACTTGCAAACCAATTAAATTTGACTTGTGTATTCTACCATCTGACGGTACTACATACAGTATCTCGCAAACTAATTCAGAGAGAGCAAATTGTGAATTCTTCCATCCAAATAAACTGTCCAGATTCCCGCGCGAGCGACCATGCTTTTGAATTTCAAGGGTATCCTTATATGCAGCAGCCAAGATAGAGCAAAGAAAAAGTCATCGACGCCATCTTCAAAGGAATAAAAATATGCCTTTTTTGGGTGGTCCGCTTTCCTCAATGCAGTTTTTTTTTCGTCGCAGATCCGATCCATACAGATACAGAGAAAAAGAATAAGAAATAGCAAACCCGGAGCGCCTTTCGTGTGACATAAGTACCGTGAGTGAGTAGGGATGGTGCCGTTTCTTCTTGGTAAAGATATAGTTTTTTTTTGGGATGTCAACTTTGGTTGACTTTCGTCATGTCGTAATGTCGTAGTGGTGTGCAATTTGTCGCTAAATTCAGTCGCATATGCCAAGTTCAGTCGCAAATATACCGGGAACGCTCAAAGCCGACGACCAAACATGTAAGATCCATACATGCCTCCCACTTCTGAGACGACAGTAGGAATCTTGCGCATTCCCCAACTCTTCGCGCCCATCTTCCAGGAGCGGTGACCGTGGTCAAAGTTGGTTTCGTCGGTGTCGATGCGTCGCAGCCAGTAACGGCTGCCGAATTCGTGGGCCAGCCATCCAACTCGCTGCAAATTCTTGTTAACCTTGGCGGCGTGCTCGTACGCACGCTCCGAGAGCTCGACGACGTGGAGAGGAGCCGAGGCCGCCGCAAGCAGGGTGCTGGCACTGCCGATGATGGTCTCAACGTCGCAAATGTCGATGTACTTGAGGGTGTGAGTCTGCCACTGCTGGTCGCGGAAGAATAGGCGGTGAATGTCGCTCATCGTAAGGCCCCGACCGACGGCAAGCTCTTCCAGCGTCTGCGACAGCCTGGTCAGCTGTTCGATGTGCGAAGAGTCCATTCTGCTGCCCCGAAGGTTCAGGGACTTTAGAGTGGGTGGAAGGTTGGGCAGAAGAGCGTCGAGATCACTCTTGCCGAGCAGCAGGTGAGTGCTGGGATCAGCACCCAGGCTCAAGAAAACGAGATTTCTGGCGGCAGGATGGGAGGCGATAAACTTGGTGACAACATCGGCAGACAGCTCCTTGCACTTAGCAAGATTCAAGTGCGTCAGTTGGGCAGATTCAGGAATAGAAAGAAGCGCCTTGTCGGTGACCCGGGTTCCGGCAAGGTCGAGGTGAGTGACACGGGGCATTCTGGGAAGAATGGTCTCGAAGACGGAGGAAGGTAGGCTTAGAGACTTGTGGAAGGAGAGTTTGGTGATGCTGAGAGTTTCGGGCCAAGGGTCGTCGAGAATGGCCATGAAGGATTTCTTAAACGCAAGAGACGAGCAGCCACAAAAGTCGATCGAGGTTAGAGAAGGCATATCGAACAAGAGTTTGCGAAGCACATCTGGCCCAAGGTCATCATCAATGTACTCTTGGGCAAGGAATTCTTGCAAGTAGGGGGTCAGTGCCAGACACTGGAACAGTGTCTCGCTGGTGAGATTCTGGGCCTGGAGTCGCTCGGCGGCGGTAGAGAACATGATGGAGGGGTTGAAATGGCTAAAGTCGAGACGGCGGATGATAGTGGCGAGAACGGGGTATTGGGTGACGGTGTTGAGAAACTTGCGGAAGATTCGTGAGTGAGGGATGGTTATATGGCGATAGAGGGTGGTGAGAGTCGCGGCGTGGATGGCGCGTGAGGTGCGCAGAAGCGACATGAGGTCGGTATTGCGGGTGGTGAGGCCGTTGGGAGGGATCTCGACGACGAGAAGATCGATTATGGCACCTGGAAAGTAGTTAGCAAAATGGAGGACAGGTCTAGACGGTGATAGAAGCTCTTTTCATACCTAGAATCTCGCTTGGTAGTCTCTCGAGAGGCGCGTTAGAGGTGGGATAGACGCCAGCGGGCGGGGTTTCGACTGAGGGGGCCGGATTCTCCCATGTCATGTGCAGGTTGCGCAAGTCATCGCAGCTGCGGCTGGCAATCCTGCTGCCCTTGATTGGGATCTCGCGCCAGCCCTTGAAGCCCTCGGCGGGATACCAGAAGCCATGCAGCTTGGAGTTGGGCTGGGTGAGGGGAGGTTGGAAAACGGGCGAGGGGCTCTCGATAGTGGGAGAGCCGGATTCGTCAAAGACGTCGACGGGGGTGTCGATGTAGGAGGAGATTTTGGATCGAGTAAAGGTCTGGGCGAAGCCGTCGTCGTTTTCGCGGACGGAGGAGAAGGAGGAGCGCGAGGTGGCCTCGGAGGCGGAAGGAGACATTGCGCGGGCCATGCTGGTGCCCTTGACGAACATGGCAGTGTCGAAGTCGAACACCTTGCGGCGCCCGGCTCCCGGAGGCACGGCCATGTAAGTTGTCGGGGGGGTTGTTTGCGGGTGTGTTGGTCGGGAGGGCTGTGTTGTTTGGTGCGAGGGGGAGCAGCAGCAGAGGGTTTCGAGATTCGTCTCTGGTAGGCTGCTGACGGTTGTCTGACGAGAGAAGTCTGATGTCTAGAGAAAAAGGGGACGCGGGGTTGAGTGGGCGTGTTTTGGTGTTGATTCAATCACTTTCTGATGGCTCGGAGTAGTCTGGTGGAAGTAACTAGTAGTTGGTGGTAGTTGTAGTGGTGGTGGCGTTGGGAGCGGAGTGGTTGTAGTAAGAATGGGTGGTGGGCGTAATAGAGCAATGGCCAGCGTCGGCTTTAGAAGTTGACTAGGAAGTAGTTGGTCGGTGATTGGTGATGGCTCGTCTGTGGTGTTTAGCGTGGACGGATATCACGGTGATGCATCAGCACAGAGAGCGTGCGAGTCACCAACGGGGTAGTGAAAGCCGGAGAAGAAAGACAGGGCGACAGGAGGAGAAACCGAGAGGATTCCAGTGTGGTGGAGGAGGGAGGGCGAGAATCAGGCCAGGAAGGGGCATTCGATGGTTTTATGAAGACGAGTCGAGTCGTGGGCTTGGTCTGACGAGAAGAGGGACCTTGTTAGTTAGGCTGGATTTTCTGGATGGGTTCGACGGGGGCGTGTCGCAGTAAAAAAAGGCGAAAAAATCATTAGCTTGAAATTAGGTAGGTGCCTAGCTTGAGAGTTGTTGGGTCAGGTGGTGTCTGCGCCGGCCGCCAGCGCCATTTCGCGGGGTCAGCGGGCACTACGAAGGTGGTGGAAGGCAGGTTCAGAGAGGAGTTGTGAAGGAGATGAAAGCTGTGTAATAAAGATGAAGCATACAAAGAGTTGGGGTCCCCCCAGTGTCCTTTTCTCTGACAAGTAGGTACATAAATATCGTTGCTTCGAATATCAGGGTTCAGACTACGAATACTTGCAGCAGAGGACCGCTAACTTCCGGGCAGGGCCGTCTGGTGTAGGGACTACCTAATAAGGCTTCTACCAAGGGTACCTAGTTAGTCGTAGGTACCTAGGGTCCCCCCCCCCCTGGTAATAATAGGCCTTCCGCTAACGCCGCCGGAATGCGAGGCCGCTGCCAAGAGGAATAATAAGGAATTTCGCTAAAAAAATGTTCATCTGGGGTGGATGGCGCCACATTAGCAGGCCCTAACTACTCCCCTACATCCCCTGCCATTTTCACCTCTGCTTTCTTCTTTCAGGTTCTAGTCAACTATCCCAGCTGCTTCCAAGGGCTGGCCCTACCAGAAGGTTCCTGGAAGGTGCACGTCATCACCATCATTTCACTCGACCCTGCTGAACACGCATTTTGATGCTGCTGAACATCATCACCACGACCATTCAGTCAGTTATCACATCTCATTCTCAAGTCATCCATCTGCGGGCACTTACTTTGTACCACCGACCTACCTACCGATGTACTACATACCGTCGTATCCGACGTCGGGTCGGCTTGGGCCGCTGCAACCAACGCTCAGGAATAAGCTCAGACAGCACTGAGACAGGCATGCCAGGCATGTCCAGATCCCCAGGCATGTCCAGATCCCAGGCATGTCCAAGGGCAGAGAAACAATTAACTGCTAATTTATTCGTCTGCCAATCCGACTGCGCAACGTGTCGTAACCCATAATCCAAGTCATGTGAGGCGTCCCGAGATGCTGGGACGCCAGAGCGCACCGAGTACCGCAGCGGCAACAGGAAAGGCGGGACAAGTTTTGCCACAGCCGCGCAGCTCAATGGGTTATTTTTACAGTCTGCCCTCTGCACCACCCTCTGCATCAGCTACAGCCCATCGCCGCATCGTGTTTGCCCCCCGCCTTCGTCTCCGCCTCCGCCTACATACTCCGCCTCTCCTAGCCTGCAGGCTGCAGGGCACGGCCTGGATGACAGTCGTGGTGAGTCATGGAAACTTGTGCTCGCTTGCCCAGTCTCAACAATTCAGAGCCAGAGCCAGGCTGAAGCAGGGCGTTGTTTTGCCAACACGTCAATTGCAGCTACATGTACGTAACGTACCTTGCTGTCTCAGTTGATCTCACCGCCGTCATCTCATCTCACTCGGCCGCGTCCTCACACTTCACGCCTCTCGATGTCTGGTTGATATTAATTGTTCTTATTACCTACACCGTTTCTTTGCATGACCATGACTAGCTCTCAGCCCATCTCATGCTACCCCAGCTTCTCCCCCCGTCACGGCGGTCATCCCCTGCAGCCAAGAGCCAGCATCTGCCACACCACCACCATCACCAGGCTCACACACCTCACGCCTCCGCCCCTCGGACCTTGCCTCGGATTATATCTGCACTTTTGTATCATGGACCAATCCGCAGCCTGCCTACCTTTGGTATTTCCTCTTGCACCACAAGCACCAGTAGAACTTCCCTTGTACAGATTACCATATATGTATACGTAACACTTCACCCACATCTCCTCTAAAACGACTGCACTCCCTGCCCGTCCACCACCTTGCCCACGTCGCCATCTCTCTCCCCCTCGATAACCCTTCTGATCAACGCGCCCCCCGTCGCCGGGTCGCCGGCCCCGCGCGCCTTGAGCAGCTCCTTGGCGCCGCCCAGGTCCGTCGCCAGGAACCCCGGCGAGATGCTCCAGACCTTGACGCCGTCCTCCCTCAAGTTCCAGTGCCACGCCAGCATCGCCATGTTGAGCGCCGTCTTGCTGGCGCGGTACCCGTCTGGGCTCATCACGGCCTGCTTCGGCCACCCGGCCTGCGGCGGCGGGCCCGGGTAGTACCCCCGGTGCATGGTCTCGAGCTGGGCCAGGCCGCTGGTCAGGAAGAGCAGGCGCGCGTCCCGCGTCTGGGACTGCAGCAGCAGCGGGACAAAGGTGTGCGTCAGGACCTGCGCGCCGGTGACGTTGACGTCGTACATTTGGTTCCACGCCTCGCGCATGGTGTACTCGCCCTGGAACATTTTCATCTCGAGCGAGTGGCCTTGCGCGAGTGGGAGCGCGATTAGCATTCATCGCAAATCAAGGCGCGTCAAGCAGATGCCATGGGGGGGTCTCAAAGTCATACCGGCATTGTTCACCAGCACGTCGACGTAGCCCGGGCTCGCCTTGACCGTCTCATAGGCGGCGTTGATGGACTCGTCGCTCGAGACGTCAATCTGGACCACGTCCACCACGCTGGTCGTCTGAGGGAATTCAGCACGTAGAGCTGAAGCAGCCGCGTTTCCCTTTTCAACTGAGCGGCTGCCGAGAAGGACGTGATATGCCCGTGCCGACTGTCCGACGAGCGCACGTACGGTTTCGTATCCGATGCCGGTATTGGCGCCAGTGATGAAGACGACTGTTTTGTCCGCCATCTTTGGTGTGGGAGGGAGGATGAATGACGAGGAATTAGTTGTTTTCACGCTGCTTGGTTTTACTATTGCGATGGTTCAAGATATCCAAGGAAGCCTAATATTCATGTCGACCTCCAAGTCTCCTTTGCAGAGGTGCGGAAGGCGCGGAGACCCAAGGTTTGCAAACTCCGGTCGCTGACGGCATCGACCCAGTGCAGATAGCGACTACTGTTATGCATGCAGCCTGTTCACCGAGGCTCACTCAGTACACTAATAAAAGGCAGCCCGTGGCGCTGTTATGTCACTACTGGGGCGGGGGACCGTTCGCGGCCGTCTTCGCTGGAGGCTGCAGCCGAGTTCGGCTCCGTAGCCCGGCCGGGGGGGGGGGGGGGGGGGGGGGGGGAGTGGGGGGGGGGGTTTAAAACAGAGTGGGGGGA
>JANZYN010000025.1:39986-89691 GCA_025583755.1 Cordyceps tenuipes
CCCCCCCCCCCCCCCCCCCCCCCCCCCCCCCCCCCCCCCCCCCCCCCCCCCCCCCCCCCCCCCCCCCCCCCCCCCCCCCCCCCCCCCCCCCCCCCCCCCCCCCCCCCCCCCCCCCCCCCCCCCCCCCCGAGGAGAGAGGGCGTCTGGATTTCATCTTCTTCGGGCTCTTCTTCTCAAACTACATTTGGATAATTACAGCATTTTCTGCGATGGCAAAAGCAGCCGACGCAATTCATGCCTCAAGTCACACCAGCCACTGGCTCACTGTAGGCGCCCGCCCGTAGCCGTATTGCATTGGCATTGGCGCCTCCTGAGGGAAAGCGAAAAGTAGGGTCGGTCACAAGACCCCTTTTTCCTTTTGGCCACGGGGCAAGGACAAACTCACGATGTTTTATTATTTTTGCCTCCAGCCTCCCTCCCGTCACACACGGACAGCAGACAGAAGTAGACGACACACCCACACAACAACACCACACCCACGCAACCTATTCCGGTGCAAGCCAAGCCCTAGGTTTTGCCTGCATGCCTCCTCCCACACCACTGCGACCGGAGGAGGCAGACACAAATGTGCATCGGGCATTTGATTTTGCATTGAATAATGAATGAATTTCCATTTAATTGCATCTGGGATAAATCGCCATGTCGCCAACACCATAATCCAACACCCCCCCTCTCGCCTCATCCCAAAAAAGCCCCCATCGGGAGACGCCGATGTCAACAATGCTTATACCTACCTCACTAAATAAACTCGCTAACCTGACCTCACTAACCTCACTAACCTCACTGACCTCAACTAACCTACTAACCTCACTAATAACCTCACTAACCTCACTCACCTCTCTCTCACCCCTCACCTCAAATCACCAAGTAACCTACCTAACCCAGCTCAACTTGTGTTGCCCTAACTATTACTTAGCTACGGCCCTCCAACCCCAACAAGGAAAGTGGCAAAGCTGCTGCATGTCTTACTTCTTACCCCGTATTTTCATTCCCTTTTCTTTTCCGCCGAAGTGAACCACCCCCTCGTCGGCCAAATGAGAGCAACCCCCCCAGCCAGCCCCAGCCGTTCGTCGCCCATGTCCAGCTGGGATTTACAACGAACTACTTCATTTCTGCATGCGTGCGTAATTAATTAGTGGCTGTTTGCTCACTTGATCCACGGGCTGGAAAGGGAAGGGGGGACTCTTACCCCTCATTTCACGACGACAACACATCAGCCATCCAACGAATGAACCCTCCCGAATATGCACCCCGCAAATTGCTCTCTCGGAAAAGGAGCCCTATGCATGAGCCATCCCAGCAGTCTGAGGCACATCATGTCACTTATTACTTGGTAAATACTAATAATGGTATTAGTAGCTGCCTACGCTGCTAATGCCACCACTGCCCTGCCGCTGGTGCTGCAGTGCTGCGTAGTTGCGATGCAGGGTAACTTCATTCCCATGACACAGAATTACAAAGAAGAAAAAGTAGAGATATGATATACAAGTCCTATAGAAGAAGTGGGATAAACTACGCCCCCGTTTCTCTCTTTACCACAGCCATGCATGACTGCACCCAATCCTTAAAAAAGACAACCTAAACGCCGCAGCAGACAGAACCCATTGTTAAGCCTCCTGACACCTCCTGACAGAGCCCGTGTTAAACCTCCTCTGTCAAGATCTTCTTGCACGCCGCCATCTGCTTGTCCAAGTCCTCAATCTTGCGCTGCGCCGTGTCAATCTGCACCAGCAGGTACTGCACTCGCCCTGCCGACTCGCTCGTCTGCCGCGGCAGGCTGCCCAGCAGCGCCAGCTCGTTCTCCGCGCTCGCAATCTTCTTTGCTTCAATCTTGGCCAGCTCGCCCTGCTGCGCAAGGTCCATCTTGGCCACCAGCACCCGATCCGACACCATCCTCGCGAATGCCGCCGCCTGCAGCGGCTTGCCGGCCGTGATCAGCCGCGGGTGGCCCCGGTCCGACCGGATCGAGATGAGTTCCGCCGCCGCCAGCGACTCCAGAGCCGCCTCGCCGTCCACGGCCGACGGGCTCGTCGACGACGAAAACGTGGGAGATAGCAGCACCTGGTTGTAGATGAGCGACGACTCCTTCGCCAGTCCCTTGACCAGGTGCCACACCTGCGCCGTCGACCACTTCTTCTCCGCCGCCTCGCTGCCCTTACTCAGCAGGAACATCTTGACAACGTCTACCGCGCACTCTGTCACGATTTCGTCTGTTGCGTCACTCGGGCTCATGCCTGATTGTATGCGGCGGGACAGGGATTCGAGGTCCACCAGACGACCACCCAGTGTGTCAATCGCCATGTCGAGGCCGCTTAGGTTGGGCGCTCTAGTGACCTTGTCACCCTCCGCCTTCTCCTTTCGCTCCTCTGCAGCTTCACGATCGTTTTGAATGCGGCCCATGATGTATTTCTTCGCCACGCCGTGATCCAAGTCTCCAAGAGAGACCACACGGAACACGCGATCAGGCAAGGCTCTTGTCAGCGGCTTGGAATACGCGTTCTCGCTAGTCAGGAAGATGACTTGAGCGGCGTGATTTTGCACCAAAGAAGCTGCCCACTCTGAAATCTTGTCGTAGACAATAGCCTGCTCGTCGCTCTTGTGCAAGAAGTTGTCAATCACAATAACAGGTCTCCGTTCCGGGTGAGCCTCGAGCCAGCCATCCTCCGAAGTGCTGCCATCTTTTTCCTTGCTTGATCGGCCGGATAGGGCTACATCCCTGAGCGCGCTTGCAGTTGTGTACAGGATCTTGGTGAGCTGGGACTCGAGCGTCTCGGAAAAGCCCGCCTTGACACCAGTCGTGCCTTGAACAGCGAGGTCAATCAAGCTGCTCACGCTATTGGCCCAGGAAAACACGGGCCGGTAGCCAACAGCAGAAGCAAGCCTGCCGATCATAGCGGACTCCCCGCGTGCTTCGACAATGGGCTTGCAGTCAATCAGAACAACGTCTCGCCGGCTTTCGAGAGCCTTATTCATCACAACTTCAACCTTGCCAGAGCCCCTCGGTCCAGTAACGACGATGAAGTTGTCAGAAGTGACGTCGAGCCACTCGCGTAACTGGCTAATAACATCCAACCGATGGTTCCATATCGCACTGCTCAACGTTTCCCACTGCTCGTGGCGCTTGCCAAAGGAGAATGACTGTCGGTGGCTCTGGAACCACTTGTATAATCGTGATTCGCTAAAGTTGAAGGAATGTTGAATATGCAGGCGGATAAAGAATTGTCGGATAGGATCGAAGATGATGACAGAAAGACCAGCAAGAAGGGCAGCGATGATGGGAAATACAATGCGTGGGTGGCCGGTTATCCAGTTCCAGATAGTATGACCCTTTACTCGCTTGACGTAGGATATGCGAAGCATAGTTCCAGCCGCTCCGCCGCCCTGTGATTCGGAGACGACGTATCCATGTGCGCAGTTCCTCGCCATGATGGCGTCACGCAGTAGCGGGAAGCCAATATTGGCATACTTGGGAACTTCCTTGGAGTCCGCTGGCTGTGGAATAATGTCGGCAATCTTGCCGTACCGGCGAAAGACGCTGTACAAGACCTCCTCTGGGAGCGTTTCTGGTGTTGTGCCGACTTCGGAGGGCACGAATTCGACTCGCAGCACACCAGAAGGGTAACGGTGTAGGTCCTCCAACCAAGGTGTGCCTCTGACTAAACGGGCCTGGATGCCTCGGAACGGATTGAACCAGGGCTTCAGCGGGTTCTCCTGGAGCCTCTTTTTCAAGGTTGCTGTAAACGTAAAAGGTCAGAATGGGCCTGATGGTGTAGAGCATCTTCACCTACATTCGATCTCGGCTGGGTCAAGTTCAGAGCTGTACCGAAATTTGACGAAAGCGCCGCCGTCCTTTAAGCGGGGGAGGATTTCCGTGACTTTGATAGGCATATCTTCAGGGATGGCCATTTTGACCAAACGAATGGGATCCATAATGCCGAGCCTCGAGCTATCAAATCGGCGCATCAAATCTGCGAGCTCGCCATCGCTCTCGTTTCTGCGCAGCACATTCATGATTTTGAGGGGGAAGATGTCTACGGATTCATGTTAGCACTATGTTACTCCCAGTTGCAACCTCGAGCGCATACTGTCAAAGAATAGGATAGCTTCGTTGTCCTTGACCTCAAAATGGCCAGTGTCCTTTTCTTCAGAGATTGTGTTTTGTGTTGTATCATCGACGGCTGGTGCTACAGGATCGACCGGGGGCGTCGCTATCGTGCTCTGCCACGCTCTTCTGGCAATGGACTGTCGAAGAGCTGCGTTATCGACATGAGGCGAAGCAAGGCTATGTCTCAGCAAACACGGGCGCAGTGCTGATGCTCGCGCCAGCGGCCGCGCAGCCATGGCCGCGAGGCGCATGCGCGCGTACATTTTGTAGATAGCAGAATGATGTCTTTTAGGATCGAAATCAAGTAGTCATCGTCACCTCGACCACGGAAGGGAGCTGAGCTTGAGCTTGTGAAGGCGAGGTTTGCGGCCTGGAAGCCTCAACTAACAGTAGCTTGTACCTTAGCTCCCCACTGGTGCACGCTGCAGGGGCGAGTAGTTGGAGCGCCTGAAATAAGTCCAAAATTGAATTTTTGGGATTCAAGTTCATGTATTCATTGATCAAGCTGTTCTCTTTGCTTTCAATATTTACAAGTCCCAGCTCATTGGAATTTCCATGTCCGCGTTGACCGTTTATCGGTGGTGCTTCGTGATGAGGTCATAGTCAGAAGAGCGGGCCGGCGAATCATTTTTCCCCACGGAGCTGGTGACAGCAAATTGCCAAAAAGTTCAAAAGTTGCATCAGGAAGTAATCATTCCAGCCCGAATACCTGCGACTATCACACTTGCGCATATTTGACGATTACGTGCCCCGACAAACTCCATCGTCGTGGAAGAGCGAAACCGGGCTGACGCCACACGATCCTCCTCACTCGACATTGATCAGACAACACTTGCGACAGAGTCGCAAAGCATCGCCATCATGGGGTGGCTATGGTCCTCCAGTTCAACGCCCGCAGCGGCTGCGTCGCCGGCACCCCAAGATGTTCCTCCTGCAAACCCGTCCTCACAAACACCTCCCACACAACCACCGCCGCCGAAAACACACTCCCCCGACGACGCCGAACTCCAGAAGCTCATGGACTTCTTCAAAGCCGAAGAAGCCGCAGCCGGGTCTTCCGTACCATCCTCCTCCTCTGGCCCCACCAAGCCGTCGCCGCTTCCCGAGTGGCTCGCCAAGATGGTCACCCCGAAAGACAACCCACTGTACCGCGAGCCCGACGCCCCGCGGCGCGACCCGCTGTCCGAGTCGCTCCTCCCGACCGACATGTCCTGCCGCCAGGCCTTTGACGCCGCCTGGGCCTGCAACTCGGTCGGCGGCCAGTGGAACGCCGTCTACCGCTACGGCGAGATGCGCGCCTGCTCCGAGAAGTGGGACGACTTCTGGTTCTGCATGCGCCACCGCGCCGCCTCCGGCCCCGTCAAGGAGGAGCTCGTCCGCGCCCACTACCGCAACAGGGAGCACGCAAAGTACTACGCGCCGGGCAAGACGAACAGCGAGGACGTGTGGGAGGCGCGCAGGGAGAAGATCCCTCCCGGCGAGGCCTTTGCGGAGCGCATCGACTTGCCACCCGTGGCGGACGAGGAGTGGCGCGAGGCGGAGACGGAGCGCAGACAAAAGATTCGTGACGGTCTGGGGTTTGGCAAGACGGATCGGTCATGAATACGTGCCCGGGGATGTGGCATTGTTGTATTATATGTTTTAATATCTGCCGAATACTGTACACTCATTGTCTCTATTGAGCATTGCCATCTACGTGGCAACAGCGATTGAGGTACTCCTATCGTGACTTGGTGACTTTGGCTGCGAGTCGACGCGGAAGAACCATCTTTTCAACGCTGAAGTTGCCTTGCAGAACTCTGACTGGGCAAATCAAGTATATTGATCTATTATTCGCGGCGCCATAATCACCACTGGGCTACTTACTATCTAATGTTCATGAAACCACGAGCTCCTGAGAATCGTAGGCGCAGATGGACAAGTATTCCGGGCTGAAAGGATAGTCGGTGTATCCAGCAGCATCATGCGTGTAAAACGAGTCGCGCTGATATCCTGCCAGCTCAAGACCCTCCTGTATCCGATACACAAGGTCTGGGTTGGAAATGAAATGTCTGCCAAACATGACGACAATTTCCTTTTCGCGCCGATCATACACGAGTTTCATTGCGCGCTGCATATCATATCCTCCTGCAACAAGCAGCGGCCCATCCCACAGCGTATACGCAAAGTCCAGCGACTCTGTGCCCGCCGAGTCGGTATTGCCAGCGATTCGTGACTCGACCAGATGCAGGTATGCCAGGCCCAGCTTGCTTGTCTTGTGTATCACGTCTGTGAACTGGGGAATCGGATTCTCCATCTTCATGCCCTGGAATGTGCTCCACGGACTGAGCCGCAGCCCGACTCGTTCAGGACCAATGGCCTTGGCGACTGCCTCGACGATTTCCACGACAAAGCGCGACCTGTTCTCAACACTGCTCCCATAAGCATCATCACGCTGATTGCTCATGTCCTGGATGAATTGGTCTACTAGATAGCCGTTGGCGCCGTGGCACTCGACACCATCAAAACCAGCCGCGATGGCATTCTCAGCTGCCGACACAAAGTCCACAACAGTTTGCCGGATCTCGTCGAGCGTCATGGCTCGCGGAACGGGCGCATCGTCATCCACGGCGATGGCACTTGGGCCGACAACTTCAGTACCATACTTGGCAGCACCATCGGCGGTGGCCACCCGGCCCATGGAGAAGAGCTGGCAGTAGATGAAGCATCCGCTGGCGTGCACTTGGTCTGTGATGGCCTTCCAGCCGGTGATTTGCTCCGGGCTCCAGATTCCGGGAGCGTTGTCGAAGCCGCCACAGGCCGAAGGAGCGATGAGCGTCCCCTCGCCGATGATGAGGGTGCCCGGCACGGCGCAGCGCTGAGCATAGTACTCTGCCATGATCGGCCCGGGCACGCGATCGTCGCCGGCACGGAAGCGAGTAAGGGGGGCCATGCCGATGCGCTGTGTGAGCTGCATGGTGCCAACTTTGATGGGCTTGGAAAGACGAGATTCGTTCATTGTGAGAAGGATGCGCGGGATACGACTGTTGCTGTGGTCGACTTGGATGCCGTTGGGAGCGGCAAAGCTCGGGATTTTATAGCCGCCTCCCATGACTTATCTTTTGTCTTCTTACTCTGTAGGACCTACAAAGCAAAGTACCTTTAGATGGATGGAACGCTACGTAAATACATACACCTTGCCATCACTAACAAGGAATGCAGTCAGTTAAAACCAATCTCACGTGTAAAATAAAGAAGCTGTCGTCATATCAACATGCTTCCTTTTTGGGCAACAAGATTATTCCCAAATAGGGAAGGGACTTTCTTGTAAGTCGATTCATGCGGGGACATTCACGAGGCTGTCAAAGCTGATTTCTAAGCATGGTTATCCATGAATTTGCGGCTGATATCGGAAGAAAGGAGAATTGATTATTCGATTTCTTGATTTCTTGACTCGTGATAAAAATTGCAACCAACAATCTATTGCTTACTCGGACATTCGGCATCGTCCTGTGCCAACATGGCCGCTCACAATGGAACACACGATGCCAGAATTAGTACGCAGTGTATTAACACACATAAATTACGTCAATATTGGACTGACAGCTGAAAGGTGACGGCAATTTTTGCTTCGTGTCTATTTCAGCTCTAGATAAACCGCGGGACTCGAAAGCTCAGCGACAGGCTCGCTCACATGCGGTGAGGCAGGGATTACAGAAGAAGCGAAAGCATCAGCTGGACACCCAAACCAATTTTCATATCATTTGCGGGCCGCCCGTCTTAAATACAAAATCGCCTTTAATGGGCAGTAAAGGTGTCCGAAATGCCATGCCTAGGGCATTTCCCTCAGGAGAGGCATTCAACCCCTCTCAGCAGACTCTCGCCATCGATTCATCAAGGCTGCATGTGCTGCTGAACGACGGTAAGTGCTGAAGCCAACATGAAAAGTCATGCTGAAGTGATCTAATGTTTTCTAGACAAAGCGAGACAGGCCCCGGAACCAGTATTCAGCGTCGCAAAGCCACTCGCTTTTCAGAGCGTGCAAGCCGTGTTCCGCCAGGGCCTGGTTGACCCGACTCTTGTTAATGCCTTGATGCTGGCTATGCTCTCCACGGTGACTGGCCAATATGTGGCAAACGAGGTCCTTGGCTACCAGTACAAGGCCATTCGTGGGATTCGCGAGCGAATGAGTCGCATGGACGAAGCCGCATCAGAGTCAACCATAGGAGCAATCCTGCTCCTTGTGGGGATTGATGTGAGTATTCAAGTTTGAGCTTGGAAACGTAGCCGAATGAAACTCATTTTTTGAGGCCCGTCTTGGAAGAGCAGATCAGGTCCAGCTACACATGAAGGCGGTGCAGCAACTGCTCAACTTTTGCAGGGAGCGTAGTATATATCTCACTGCCGGAATAAAACGAGCAATATTCTGGTAATGTATTCGTTTAAAGAGGTCAAAAAGTCAAGTTCCTTTGCTGATGCATATTTCAGGCAAGACTTGAATGCTTCCATTCTAGCAGGGACGCCACGGCTCTTCACACACACCACCTTTGCCGAGTTGCACTGGGAACGCGACGCTTTTTCCCCGAGCTTCTATCGTCTACCATCTGGATTTGAACGACGACGCGGGTATTTAAGCAGCCAGTTTATCGAAATCCTCGAAGATTTACATGCTTTACAATGCATCCGCAACATGCCGAGGGCAAAGAGTGGCGAACCGCTCATGATGGCGTACATCAACAACCACACCGCGTCCATTCAGAGCAGACTGGAGTTTCTGAGCGACAGCGACAGGTTGGCGAGAAGCTGCCGACTCGGGGCTTATTTATGCTCAGTCATGCTGTGCTGCACGGTGTGGTGCGGGCTGTTCATTCCGGCAAGTCGAGTCTGGCGACGGCAGTGACAAGAACTAACACCCGCATTAGAGTCACGTCTCCCAGCAGCTGCTGGAAGAGCTTCGCCAAACGCGAGAGGAAAAATTCTGGGGAAAGAACTTGGATTTGCTGCTATGGCTGACGTGCATTGGCGGCGCATTCGCGGATGAAGGGAAGACCAGGGAAGGGTATGTGGAAATGTTGGGCGAAATTGAACAGAGGTCTCTCGAGGCTCTCGGGGGGTCTTTCAGGAAGTGGTCTGATGTTTTATGCATCTTGCAACGATTTATTTGGTCCGATGCGGCGTTTCAGGGGCCGGTTGCAGCACTTTGGACCGGGTCGGGAGTCGGTGTGACGGGATCGGCTGCGCGCATACGCATTTTGGAAGCTGCATAAATGCGAAGAATTTTTGAAAAATGAAGCGGATATTTGCAATGATGAAGAATTCATTGAGTCGATGAATTTGATTTTCTCTCCTTTTGTAATTGGGGTAATTTTAATTTCTTGGTACGTATCTACCGTATACTGTAGGGTTAACAAGTGGCTGGGGAGTGGCGCATGCCTCTCCTTGCAGTGCCACACCACTTTGTGGCGTCCCATCTTTGCCGGACATGGCGCATGCATGTGGCTCGACAAACTAATCTGTACCAACTACCTAGCTAAACTAAGAACCTCACTCGCTTGCATCACAAGGCACAGGGCACAAGGGTCTGCATAGGTGGTCACAACCTCTGGTCATTGCCTCTGTCAGCTTCCCTCGGATCCGTCTGTCATCTTATTACTTACCCCGAGGGCTTACCGTCAATTTTACCCGAGTATTCTCTACTTATCATCTCGCTCGTTTCAGGGGCATGCCAATACTCGACGTCTCCCGTCTTCACTGACCGCGGCCTCAACCCCCCCATTACCGAGCTTGCCCTCCGCTCCCGCGCCAGCACTGCAACCGACGACATCATGAACAACCACTTTTCGGCCGTGGGCGAGAAGCCCGCCAGCGGCAGTTACGAGCATGGCGTCCAAGTCATTGACGAGGACAAGGAATTCAAGTTTGTGCCACCCTTCCCCCTTTCCCGCCGCGGCGCATCGTTGGCCTCGTCGCTCCTGATGCGCCGTCTCCGCGCGCCTGAGCCACCCCAAGCTGACCGGCGCATCCACGTAACAGCACCAACATCACCGACTACCTCCGCGTCACCGATGTCGCCGACGCCGGCTTCAACTACCACCTCATCTCCGTCTTCGGCTCCCAGTCCACCGGCAAGTCGACCCTCCTCAACAACCTCTTCGGCACCGAGTTCTCCGTCATGTCCGAGACGGAGCGTCGCCAGACCACCAAGGGCATATGGATGTCCAAGAACAAGCGCATCGAGAGCGCCGGCAAGAAGATGGCCGACAATATCCTCGTCATGGACGTTGAGGGCACAGACGGTCGCGAGCGCGGTGAGGACCAGGACTTTGAGCGCAAGAGCGCCCTCTTTGCGCTCGCTACCAGTGAGGTCCTCATCGTCAACATTTGGGAACACCAGGTCGGTCTGTATCAGGGCGCCAACATGGGCCTATTGAAGACCGTCTTCGAAGTCAACCTGCAGCTGTTCCTCAAGGACAAGCAGTATGCTCACCCGACCCGACCCCCCCGGCTCAACCGGCTAGGCCAGGCTAGGCCCAGCCTTAATCATACTAACTGTCTTATAGGTCCACCCCGCGATCGCTCCTCTTCTTCGTCATTCGAGACCACCTCGGGAACACACCCCTTGGAAATCTCCAGACGACTCTAATCCAGGACTTGACCAAGATTTGGACCTCCATTTCTAAGCCCTCTGGCCTTGAGACTGCCAAGATTGAAGACTATTTTGACTTCGGATTCGCTGCTCTCCCCCACAAGATTCTGCAGGCCGAAAAGTTCACCGAGGAGGTCAGCAAACTCGGCGCCCGATTCTCCGCCGCACAACGATCCAGTCCCCAAGAAACACACGGCGAGGAAGAGCTGAAGGGCGGTATCTTCCTTCCCGAGTACCACCGCCGAATCCCCGCAGATGGCTTCTCTGTCTACGCCGAGGGCATCTGGGACCAGATTGTCCACAACAAGGATCTGGATCTCCCCACTCAACAAGAACTTCTGGCCCAGTTCCGATGCGATGAGATCGCCAAGGAGGTTATTACAGCTTTTGACATTATCCTTGCTCCACTAGAAGAGAAGCAGGTCGAAGCTTCCAACCTCGGCAAGATTCTAGTGCTAGCCGATCTTGGCATCACTGGTAGTGAGGCTCGTCAAAAGTGCGTCAACGCTTTCCAGTCTCAAGCCAGCCGCTACCACAAAAAGGTCTACGCCGAGAAACGCATCGAGCTCGAGAGCAAGATTGATAGCCGACTTAAAATTCTCTACCAAGGTCAGCTCGCTTCCTGCCACAAGGGTGGCCTCGCCAAATTTACAGATGCCGTGACTGCCAAGGTCAAGGTCGGCCAAAAGGCTGGTGGGAACTACGAATTTGCTGAGATCGTCTCGAGTGAAAAAGAAGAGTCGCTCAAAATCTTCAAGGCAGAAGCCCAGAGCCTGGCCATCCAGGGTGTTCCCTGGACAAACTTCAAGGCTCAGTACCAATTGTACGAGGCTGACCTTGACGAGGTCAGTGGAAAGCTTCGCAAGGAGGAGATGCGACGCCTGGCTACGCGCGTCGAGCGATGGGTCAAGTCCCGCCTCGGCGATGCTGTCGGCCTCGAGTTCAACAAGCTCGGATCCGGTAGAGCCGGATCCGGTGCGCCGGAGGAAGGCGAGAAGCCGGACACTGAAAAAGACCTGTGGGATCGCATCTGGAAGGTCTTTACCGACATTGTCGGCGAGGCCGAGACTCGTTTTGTGGATCGCGCCAAGAGCTTCGATGCTAGCGAAGAAGAAGTTGTCATTGGCCTGTGGCGCCTTCGCCGCAAGAGCTGGGTCGGCCTCCGCGAGAAGATTGAAGAAGAGGTCATGGAGGGCAACATCCTGCTGAAGCTCCGTGAGAACTTTGAAGACAAATTCCGCTACGACGAGGCTGGCGTTCCACGCATCTGGCGCCCCACTGACGATATTGAGGGTGTGTATACCAAGGCCCGAGAATCAACACTGACGTTGATCCCGCTGCTCTCTCGTTTCCGTTTATCGTCAACCTATGCGCCGCCCGATCTGGTGAGCTTTGTCGGCCACCAGCCAGCCGGCGTTGAAGCAGGTGACGAAGAAGATTTGGCCCCTATTGGTGGCGTTGATGAGGAGGAGGGCAAGAGCCTAGAAGAGGAAATGACGGTCTTGAGCGAGAGTAAGCGCCAGGATCTTGTTGTACGATTCAAGAAGACGGCAGACGGCGTCTACGTTGAGGCCAAGCGCGGCGCCATCGGCGGCGTTGCGCAAGTTCCTCTGTACTTTTATGGCATTCTTTTGGCGCTCGGTTGGAACGAAATCTGGATGGGTAAGTCGACTTCCATCTACTTGGCTCGAGACAGCAATGATGCTAACACTTCTTGTAGTTTTGCGCAATCCCTTCTTGTTTATCCTTCTCCTACTCATTGCTGGCGGCACATACGTGGCGTACACGCTCAACCTCCTCGGGCCCATGATGCAGATGAGCAACGCCGCCGTCAACCAGGGCATGGACATTGCCAAGCAGTCCTTGCGCGACTTCATCGCCAACTCGGACATGGCCCGCCAGGCCCTTGCTGTCCCCGCAGACCAGGGCAGAAAGGGCGACAGCATCAACATGGACACGCTCGACAGCCGTGGTAAGAAGACGGCGTCCTCGGCCAACAAGGACGACGATGATGACGAAATTTGAAAACAACTATTACGAGAAGAAAGATGCATGTCGAAAAGTTTAGAAGCCATGCCACGGGTGTCTGCAATCACGACTTAGACCGCGGAATATATATATCGATGCTTATGAATCCATTCATCATTGTTTCAAAAATAGCATATTGCAATAATTCCCCATGTTCTACAGATCCTTTGTACGCCAACCCAAACGCCATCCCTTGTATGCATCTGCGCTATGATTTTCAAGTTGACTGTAAAAATACTCACGCCCACCGACTCGTGTTAGAAAGCCTCTAAATCAGCAGGCGTACCAAACCAGTGACCGAGCTCGTTCGTGTCCTTTTCGCCAGAGACGAAAAAGTCGGTCACGCGACTAGTCTCGCCGTCGTCATCCGCCGGCCAATCAACCTTGACGCCGTTGCCTTTAGCCTCGAGCATGTCCTTGGCCGTGCCCCAGCTGAAGCGGCACTCGGGACCCCATCCAAACACGGGATGCAAGTTCCCACGCAGCCACGCGCTGCAGCGCCCGTCCGACGGGTACCCCGAGCCCCACGCCATCGCCGCCTCGCCGTCCGCCTCGGCATGGTCCGCAGGGTCCCTGCGGTCCTCGTACAGGGCCTCGAGGGCGAGGTCGCGGGTGACCTTTGCGCAGACGGACGCGGCGCTGACGCAGGCGTAGAGGCTGTCGGCCTTTTTGGCGACGGTGACGCGTGCGGTCGGGAAGAGGCGCTGGAGGCGGGCCTGGTAGGTGGCGGGGGGCCCGACGGTGTCGACGTAGATTTCCTGTACGTTGACGCCGCGGGCGTAGACGCCGCGGATGAGGTCGACGGTGGCGTCCATGGCCTGGGCGTTGAGGTTGTAGGCGCCGACGGGGCGCAGCATGCCGGCGCCGATGGCGCGGGCGGACAGCGCGCGCGTGGCCCAGCCGCAGGCGGCGTACAGGTCAGAGCCGGGCCGGCAGAGCGTGCGCATCAGGTCGGCGCGCACGCCGGCGGTCAGCACCTTGGAGTCGTCAAAGTGGTGCGCCTCGCGGAGGAGCGCGTCGGAGCGGTCGATGGGCACGTAGAAGACGCCGTAGACCATGGGGCCGAGCACCGGGCCGCGGCCGGCTTCGTCGACGCCGAGGCAGCAGGGGACGGCGGAGGATGGGTTCGAGGGGTCGGAGGGGAGGAGCGCGGCCGGCACGGGGGAGAAGTGCGAGTAGGACTGGCCGATGAGGAGGGGCTCGTGGTGGATGGAGGGCGGCACGAAGGCGCCGGCTTCGACCTCGACGGGTGGTGTTTCCTCGGAATCGGCCATTGCGGGAAATTATAGAAGGGGTCGAAAGCTTCCGGGCGGATAGTGAGGAGGGATTGCAAGTGTTGAAATCGAATCGACGATGCTTCAAGTAAAACAGCTAGAAGACGCGTTGGAAATAGCGGCACGCGTTAAGTTTGGTAGCGACCCGCTAATTTTTTTAAGGCTGGCTAGCTCGACGATCTCGAACCTTCAGCGACTCCACAGAACGTCAACACAACAAGAACCCCAAGCGCGTTGCTGAGTGCGGCGATTAATTACTGCGAATGCGATAGCTATCTTGCTAAGACGATTAACCGATTATTTTGCTTCATTATTTGAGAGCTCTTTCTTGGATGCTTGTGGTCCGCAGGACCGACGAATTGCCGACTATTCACTGTATCTGTCTGGCTTCGCTGCTCACCTGCCGATAATGGCCCGTCCTACGCGGCGCCCTGGCGATGGCTCGCCACAAGCTCTCTATCAACTTGGTGTCCAAGGAAGGTAGGTCCTAGTTCTGCGACCTGAAAATTGGATGTGCTTGTGTGGTTGGTCTAATCCTGGGTAGAAAAACCGGCGCGACATTGAAGGATGATGGCAAACGCGATTCGCAGGGCATGATGCCCACCGCAGGACTCTTCTCTTCCCCGGGAAGCAATACCACACAGAATGTGGCTATGGCTCCTACAGAAGAGCGAAGGCTCGAGGCAACACCGATACGAGAAAGAAATGAAGATACCAGTGCCCCCATGGAGATCGCTTCAAGTAAGTCCAGGTAACGCCGCGGGGCCGTTGAGCAGCTATTCTAACGCATCCGTTCTCGCAGGTGGTGGCGCCGGCCCGGCAACTGTCCTTCGAGACCCCAGGAACTTGAAAATCCCCGTCCCAAAAGGCCGGTCGCCGGCGAGGACGAATACAAGCTTGCTAAGCTCGCCGGCGAAACGACTCCCGAATTTATCACCAATGCTGCCGCTGCCAGCCGATCCAGCGGCGAGATTCATCGATTTTCCGACCCCCTCCAGGCCGAGCCAAGGGCCGAGGCGCCCCAGCACCGCAGAGATTCCAAGCAGCGACTCTATCAACGCATTGGTGGGCCAAGCTGGGCAGATGGGCGACACGACTCCGGCGCAATTAGACTTGCAGCGCATAAACGAGTTTGTACCCAGGCGTCAGTCGCCAGTCTCTACCAAAGGCATGTCAGCAAAGGCGAGAGGGAAGCAGAGAGCCGTTGCGAGTAGGTCACCGCCGCAGGTCCCTGACCTGCCTACAATACATGTTCCGGATCCCCTACCGACATCGGAACCAGATCTAGGCCTAGGGTTTGAGCCGCCACAGTACTCATCTTCACCACCGGCTCCAATACGGGAGCCCTCGATTACGGCACCCTCGCCGCGACCACCAACGCCAAAACGATCTACCCCAGCCCTTTCGTCGACGAGTTCAACAGCTCGACGCCCACCCAATGATGTCGATGGTCGCAAAGATGCGGCCAAGCGCCAACGTCAAACTGGCTCCGAGGTATCGGTATCGCGGAGAAGCGAGCAGCCGGTCAAGCGTGGACGTGGGCGGCCGCCGAAGAACGGGGTCGCAAAGCGTGGACGCGGACGGCCTCGGAGAAGTGAAGTCGAGTCTGATGAAGAGGGCGAATCTTTGATGACATTACAGAGAGGGCCACCGATGCCGAAATCGCGAGGACTGGTCTCTATGCGTCGTGACACTGCTGCCGCTGCCCATCATCGCCACCGAGGAAACGACGGCGACTGGTGGGCTGACATGCATAACGATGTTTCTACCTATCAACATGAACGAGCTCGCGGCCAAGCTCTCGCATTGCAGAGCAGTACCGTCAGAAACCACCGTCAACCCGCTGCCGCCGCCATCGCGGACGTGGAAGCAGACCTCGAGGACTGGGAGATGGAGCCCGGCAGCCTCACCGCCGAGATTGTCCTGTGGGAACCCGAGCACGAGCACAGCCCGCCCGAACCCGACGACCCTGTGCAGGTCACCGACGAGCGCATCGCCCTCACTGCCGACGCCATCGAGACGTACTCGATTAAGGAATCGGATGCTCGCTACGGCAAGCCGTTGACGATGCCGTTCATGGGCGCAGGCATCGTCGACCTGCCGCCGCACTCGGAGAAGCGGCCCAAGAACTCGCGCAAGATGCACCTCGTCTTCTTCGTGCACTACGGCAAGGTTACGGTCAATATCAATGATGTGCAGTTTCGCATCTCGGCCGGCGGCATGTGGTTCGTGCCCCGTGGCAACTATTATAACATCTCCAACGAGTTTGACGTCCCGGCGAGGGTGCACTTTGCGCAGGCATGTGAGGTATCGAGCTCGCCACAAGCGGTGGACGACATGACGCAGACGATTGTGGCGTGAGCTGGCGGAGTGTCAATGCTGACTTTCTTGTATGGATTCTTGTGGCGTTTTGGAAAAGGTCTTCTTCTTTGTGGATTTTGCATATCATTCGGCAAGCGTTGGCCGGTGTGCTTGGATTTGTTGCTGATGGATAATGAATATACCCATTGACGCGTTTCTGTTTGCTCTTGACCCGGTTTCACCGCCGTGAACTCAATACTGGCGGCCTTTTCGATTTGTCTTTTGCACCAGGGAAATGGGCTTGTGCTCGCTCGACTTCTCCCGGGGCAACAATACACTCCCATTTCCACTTTGATGTCCATTCCATCCTTTCATCCTCCCACCCCGAATCTTGGCGTACATGTCTGCGCACCTTGTCCGCACCAGCCCGCACATTCTTTGACAGCGTCCCCCTGCGGCTTTCAGCGTGGCAGAGTCCTAGAAATCCGGCTTCGTACGACCAGCATGTATCGATGAACGCAGCCCCCAATACACAATGGCGGCGTCTGCGGCACCCTTGTCGCCCCCCCCCCCCCCCCCACGTTGTCCAAACGGTAATCCGTCTCGGTTGACGCCGAAGTCACCAAAGTCATACCACGCTTGCGCCTCGGTTTTCATGCCAGGCAGGCGCCCTACGAGGACTACCCGATGGATACCAAGCCGCTTCAAAGGCGAGGCTTACAGGAGACCCCCCGTCAACTACTGTGCGAGTCTGTCGCGCGTTCCAGATATCGTCCGCTTTGGTGCTGCCGTCTTTGCAAGGCGCCGTCGTATCTCTTTCAGGCTGAAGCAAAGTTGCCAGCTGCCGAAACTCTTTGTCGTTGACATCAGTGTTCCAGGAACCGTCGGTATTACATTATGAGGCGAGGGTGCTGTGGCTCTGGCGCCGCATGCTGAGCAGTGGAGGGTCGCAAGAGTCGTTTTGGCGCTCGCGCCTTTGCTGCGTTTCATCAAGGGCGCTTTGTTAAGTTATGGAACTATCTTTATGACGCCGGGGTTGTGCAATATTACACAAGCATATATATAGATGTGTATATATAGAAATGGTAGTGTGTGCCGCCGACTGCTCTTTGGGCGATAATACAGGTCGCACCGATCAAGGCCAACGACACCAGATTTGTGCTTTAGAAAGCAAAGGGAATTCTGTGGCGAGGAAGTGAAAAGAAAAATAACACTGCTGCCCAGGAATATCGTCGCAGAATGCCCTCTCTGCTGGGAAGGTTACACTCACTCCTTTGTCCGTGAACTGTTGGCCATAGTATTTGGTGTCAGCCCTGGGAGGCAGGTGTGTCGTAGAGCACCAGCTGAGGACTATAAAATACCGGGTTCTGCCCAGTCCAGAAGAATAGTATCGACAACTGTTACCAGCAAACATCGCCCTTGATTTCCTCGAACTCTAGACTTCATCATGGCTCCAGAATACGACCAGGCTGCCATCAACGAACTGTGCACCCTACCAGTGGGCAAAGCCTGCGACATTACAATAGACTACGACCCGGAAACCGATACCGAAGCCATCAAAAAGAAGTTTGCACTCATCGGCGAGATTTCAAGCGGTGATGACGTGACTGTGCTGAAGGGCCGGCTTGACGAAAAGCACTGCGTTGTCGAAGTGTTTCACTGGGAAAAAATCCAGTCCCGCATTGACAAATCATCCTTCCCGGCCTTTTTCTGCAATCAAGTTGTGCTTCTGACAATGTTACAGGAGAAAGAGCATGTAAGTGTCGATAATCCAGTCAAGTTTCGCATCTCCCTTACCCTTCTTCACTCCGGACATGAGCTAACGGGCATGCAGTCCAATATCAACAAACTTCTCTGCTATAGCACCGAATGCGCCGCTCTAGTTTTGGAGCCGCTTCCAGAGTCGCTGGCGATGCAAAAAGTCAATGGGGTTGCGCTCAGCACCGACGACATCGCTGCAATTGTCTACGATGTTTGCTCTGCACTTGCCTGCGTACATGAGCAACGCTATTGCCACAACAATATTACTCCTTGGCAGATTTCCTACTCATCAGAACGTGGCGCTGTCTTGTCCGGGTTTAACAAGGCCGGAGAGATCAGGAAGACCAATCCTGACTCTCAATTTGAGATGGGAGTACGGGCGGACCTTTGGTCATTGGGTGTTACTATGCTATGGGCTCTCAAGATACATCCCGCGGAAGAACTGCCGCCGAGAGAGAGCTATGGATTCTGGACTGAGCTAGTTCCTAATAGGCGGGCGCAGCTGGATCGCAACATTCTTGTTGAGCGAATTATCGATGATATGCTTAATCCAGCTGATAAACGGATTACAGTATCGAGCGTTCTTAAAGAATTGGAAGACTGGAATCCAAAAATTCGGTGTAGGGGGCGTGATTTGGCTTGAATGACCGGGAAAAGACCTTGTTGCCTCGATGAAGCGAATCACTGACCCGTTGGCGACTTCGGTATTATCAGTTGTACGGCGGAGGGTCGGTGGCTTGACTTGGCAGTTTGGTAATAGGTAGTGCCGAAAGAAATGGAAATCGTGAAATCACAGTTAGCTGTCTGCTTAATCATGTAGCCGAAATCACATAGTGTTCCCCTCGATGATGGTCTGTGTGCGAGGCCTGTTGAGTCCTGTTGAGGCCTGTTGAGTTCTGTTCCAGCCGTAAACTTGTGCAACCCTATAATAGAGTAAGCAACTCGGTGTTGTTAGCTGTCAACGACTAGTCGTAGGCTGAAAGGAGAGCTTTGTCATCTGTGCCCTGGGATCCATGACATATTCCTCTTGTTCCTGGGTCTGTTGTCGCCTACAAGACTGTCCTCGGCATTTGCGCTCCCAACCACCAAACCTCGGCCTCGGGATGCACAGTTTTGCGTCAGAGTCATACACGGGAAGCATCAAAGGGGGCAGGATTTCAGCGCCAAGGAGACGAAAGGCTCGCGTTTGCGTGGCGGGAGACTGTCCGGGCGGTCGAGCCATGCAGGGTAGCAGGTAGCAGGGTAGTAGGGTATCACGGAGGTAGGACAAGGAGCGCACCGAGAAAAAAAAAGGGAGACCACCGAGGCTGGTCAACGACGTGATGGAAAGAGAAATGGTGGGCCAATCCCATCGCGGCCATGGTGGTTTGCAAAGACGGGCTTTGGTTCGCTGAGGGAGAGGGGAGGGGGTAGGAAGTAGAGGAAATAGGAGAGACAGACAGAGGAGACAGAGACGGGATAGTTGGAGAGCACACACGTGTTGGGGGTTTGCAGGCGGCAAACGCAGCTGACAGCGTGTTTTGTGTAACCTGACACCACCGCATCACCAGGCTCAATTTTTCCTTCCTTTTTGCATCTCGCCTTCTTTCTTGCTCCTGTCCTTGTTCTTGGTGCGCCCATCCATCCAGCCCTCCACCAGCATGGGAGGAGACAGACGACAACGAGGCTGGGTGTAGGACGACGGGCTGATACAGGACAGAAAGAAAGAGTCAATCAAACAGAGACAGACAGACAGACAGAGAAACACACAGCAACCCTTCTCTGGCCTCGTCCTCCATCCATCCATCCATCCATCCATCCAACACATCAGACCCCCCCCCCCCCTCCTTGCACTCCGCCTCCTCTCCCTCGACACGACACGACACGACACGACACGACACTCTCATCACATCTCCTGCCACTGTGTGATGCTCCCCAGACCCAACCAGGTCGACCCTGCGCCGTGTGTGTCGTCGTCGTCGTCGTCTTGTCCTCGAGAATGAGTCGTGACCCTCTTTCTCCCTCTCTACTGTTATACTACTCCCTTTCTCCCAGACGAGCCGCATTCCCCATTCATTCCCCATTCTTGATTCTCTTCCCCAGTTCGTTCTAGTCCCTTTGGTTGGCTTGAAAGCAAGCCCACCCTTTGTTATCATCATCCCACGTTCGGGTAGTGACAGAGCAATCCCCAGTCAATCAGTTAGTCGGCCGCTCTCTCCTGGCGACGAACCATGACTCGCAGAGACCCTCTTGACCGTCCTGCACATGCGACTGCCGGTGGCCGCTCCTCCCATCAAAGCCTCAGCTCAGGAGTCGCCAAGCCCTACACTTGGCGCCGGCACCGGCTGGCTTGGGCCTCCAGACCCGTCGCGTCCATGAGGACTCGCTGGCCCCGGAACTTGCAAGCTTGGTCTGCCGCCGAGTCGCTGCCAATGTCCGCTACCGCGACGGATTCCGGCAGTGTGGGCGGCTTCAATGGCCCGGTGCACAGTGTGCGTCAAGACCTCATCCGCGCTCACCAAGAGAGCCTGCCCGGTGCTCGAATCATCATTGCCCGCCCGTCCAGCGTCCAACACCGGGAAGTAGCCTGTGCGCCCCTGTTGCAGCCGGCCGAGTTCATCAGTCAATCCAGCGACGGCCGCAGCATCCTCGGCGTCCTGCAATGTCTAGAGGACGTCTTTTTCAAATTCCATGTCCCGTTCATCTCAGAGTTCTCACCCCTTTGGCCGCCTGTCGAGGAACTGCGATGTATCTTGGCATACAGTCCCAATGGTGACAAGTGCGAGTTCTTTTGCAACTCCCACGATGTCACTCTCATCGGTGAGACATCTGCCGAGCACCTGTCAGTCAAACTCGGGCAAATACAAGTCATTGAACCGGGCATGTGGACCGTCGCTGTGTCGTCCGGCCCGGGCTGTCCACGTGCGGTGGTGGAATTCCTGCTGCTGGAGCGCACGTATCAGAGTACTCTGTCAGGCCCAACTATAGCCGAAAGTGATGCACTTTCTGATTACCCCACGGAAGCTCATAATTCGACGGCGGCTACCCCGGCCGATACCAGAGTAGCAGAGTTTGTCATGGGGACTATTCATAGTCGAGACCAAGTTAGTCAAGACCAAGTTGAGACCAAGTTGGCGAGAATTTCGGAGGACGAGCCCCTCAATATCGAGCGTGGTCCTTTTTATTGTCTGCGGGACAGTGAGACGCTCCGGATTACGACACGCCCGTCGGGGAGTACTCACGCTGGCATTGAACGTCGCTATGCGAACACTGCCGAGTCGTACCAGGTCACACGTCTGCGGAAAATTGATCGGAATCGACATTGCAGCGTCTTTGCCTGCATACATAGCAAGCTCCCGCACACCACCCTCGTGGCCAAAGCTCTCAACCTCAAAACATCTGCTCGCAACTCCATTACGTATCTTGCAGAGCATTGGAAGAACGAAATGGAAATTTTGAGAAAATTGAACCACGTACGTTGCCCCGCGCCCTTCTCCTCCATTACATTATTGATCTTAATAATATGACACTAGGATAATATTGCAAAAATCCGGACTTATGACGCACGATTCTTCACAGTCTACCTGGAGCATCTCCCCGACTCGCTTGAAGCCTACCCCAAAGACCCGGGCTTCACCCCCAAGGATGTCGAGACCATTTTGTTAAACGTCGCCTCAGCGCTCACCTACCTCGACGAGGAAAAGATCAGTCACAACGACATCAAGCCGCGCAACATTGCCTACTCGCCGGAGCGCGGCGCCGTCGTCCTCGACTTTGGGCTCGCGACCCAGGGCTCGTGGGTGCCGGGCAGCGCTGGCGGCACGGCCTGGTACATGCCCCCCGAGGTGCTCCACGAGGGCGCCCGCTCGCCCCGGGGCAACGTGTGGTCATTTGGCATCACGATGCTCTACGTGCTGGGCGCCATCGGCGTGCCCGAGGACACCTGCAGCGCCTGGGACTTTCGCAACCTCAGGGACCCCAACGGTCCGGATCGCATGGCCATGGAGGGCTGGCTCGACTTGATCTGCGATACCGTCGACGGGCTGGACATGGACGACCCGGTGCAGTTGGTGGTGAGCTGGATGCTCGAGCAGGAGCCCGAGGAACGCCTCGCGGCTATGGAAATTGAACCACAGCTAAGGAAACAGCAGTTGGCAGCGACAACGACAGTAAATGAATTAGGTGCTTGATGTTTTTTTTTTTCGTCTCATTTTTGGGTTATCTGGTGGAATCACGGCCGCTACAACTCACGTGTATATGAATTCTGATATAATGACAATCTTAATGCCATCTTGGATCTCTACAGCATGTCACAGGCGATGCAAATTGCGGTTGCACCCCTGCCTCGCGAGAGTCGGTGTAAGCGCACTCGGAAGCAACGGGCGCACAAGGCATGCAGGATAATCTACTAATCTACAGCCAATGAATGAATTTCAGGTGATCCTTGCTCCGATGGCTAGATTATCGCGTCAAGTGACTTTTGTCTCCTTCTTTCTTTTTCGGGGGCAGCGAGCCCTTGTGCGCAAAAGGTGCGACGCAGCATTGGTCACGGGTAAGGCCACACAACTTGCTCGGCGCTCCGTATCGGAGACTCGGGTCGGCGGCCCAGCATCAGAATCAGACCCAATCTACAGCAAAGGTCCAGTCACTCACCTCATCAACAACTCGACTGTCATTTTCGTGTCGTCTGCGTTGCATGATTTCCTTTGTACGCGTGTCTTGTTCTTTTTTTTTTCTTTTTGGGCTTAATTGCCCAAGCTTCGAGTGGCTTCTTTTTTGGGAGAGACATGCCAACGCACTGCCCCGCGATGATCAGCTTCCTCGAGGAGGAGGGGTGCAACGCGAGGAGCGGTGGTGGTGGCTACGGTGCGGCGACGACGGCGACCAGCGAGGAGAGCGGACGGCCCAAATTCTGGATCGAGTTTCGAACGTTTGACGATGGCATGCACAATACAGAGGAGACATCCTCGTCGTCGACGCCCGCGGCCGCGTTCCCCCAGTTTGCGCGGCTGCCCCCGGAGCTGCGCCTCAAGATCTGGGAGTATCTCGTGCGTCCGCGGATCGTGGTGGCATGCTGCCTGGAGCGTGACGCGCGGCTGCCCGAGCGACGCGCGCAGCTGCGGAAGCGGACGGCCGGCGAGACTACAACTACAGACGGCCACGACGACGACGACGACGGCGGCATCACCAACGGCAGCTGCAGCCCCGTGCTGCTGCGCATCAGCCGCGAGGCGCGCAGCGTGGGCCTGCGCTTCTACGAGCTCACCTTTAGCTGGCGCATCTCCAAACTGCTGTCCGACACGCCCGTGTCGCAGCCGGCGCGCGTGTGGTTCAACTTTGCGCTCGACGCGCTCTACCTGACAGGCGAGCTCGAGGCCTTTGACGCGTACGGCTTCAACTCGCCAATGGTGTACTTTTTGCGGCCCGAGGACACGTGCCGCGTGCGCCACGTCGCGTGCGCCTTTGCCGAGCTCGGCTACCCGCGCCTCGAGAGCGACCAGATATTCGGGTGCCTGTGGCACGTCGCGGACCGGTTCCGCGCGGCGTCGAGGCTGCTGCTGGCGCTGGGGCCCGGAGAGGAGGAGGTTGCGCACTGCAAGAAGCTGGCGCCGTCGAGGCCATCGTCGTGTGGCCGCGGGACGGCGGCGGCGGCGGCGGCGGCGGCGGGGGACTGTGTCGTGACGCTGACGGACGAGGACAACGTGATGCAGAAGATTTGGGAGGGTTGGATGGGCACGGTTCGGGTAAGGGACGTGCAGGACGACCGGTCGCAGCTGGTGGACAAGAAAATGGTGCTGGTACGGGAGGAGAGCCTGGCTGATGTGATTTCTAGCTTCTAGACGCCCGCCGGGAATGGCGGCGCGGGGATTCAATCGAGTCCGTAGATTGACCTGTATCAAACCAATACAGATCCATTATGCATCGTCGTTGCCGAGTCGGCGGCGTTGCTCTAAAGCGACGCGGCAGCTTATCAGCACGGTGCAAACAAAGTCTCTCAAGGTGGTGACCTATTTCGGCAAAGATCGAGGGGACGCAACCGGAATCGACCAAGCCACGTAGGGTACACGGAGCAGCTAGGAGAAGCATAATCAGCGGCCCATGGCTACGGCTTGGTGTTGCAGCAGGGTTTCGGATGGGCGGGTTGCAACAGGCCTGGAGTGGCTGTTGTTGGGCCGTGATGGCTGAAGCTGTCCGTCCACCTTGGGAGCTCAACAGCTATGAATACGAGCTGCCTGTGATGTCGAAATGTAGATGCATCGTATAGGCCCTCGAAACGCTGCAAAGGAAAATGTTCATGAAATCTTCTCCATCACAAGCTTTGTCTAGTCGTCCATGACGACCATCGACGCAATTCAATGGAGCGAGGGGCCACAAAAGTTTTCGTCACTCTCGAGAACATTTTTTCTCTTCCGTTGAGAAGAGGTACGTACCTTTTTATACAGCTACATACCCGGTCCCACTATCCAGCCCCACCAGCCACCCAGAGAGGGGCAGCTCCGTTCGTTGCCTTGCCACTGCAGAGCTTTCTGCAGCACAGGATCTGACGGAGGAACAAAAGAAACAAAGCGTTCCGTTGGCCGGAGAGGGAATAGAGGGGAGGCAGTGAAGGCTGGCATGAAGGCTGGCGTGCAACTGTTCGTTTGCGGTAGGGCGGTGAGCTCGCACACATCAGATTGTAAGGATGGAAAATAGAAAGAATACTGAATACAAAAGAGATGAAAGAGACAAGAGAGATAGAAGCGATAGCAGAAATTAGAGAGATAAGAAAAATTGCGATGATGAAGGAGAACAAAGCACGGGATTTTAAAATTTACAAAGAATTCGAGGGATTTGCAGGATTCGGAGGATTAGGAGCATGGATTTATTAACGACGTCAGGGAATGGTCTCTCGTTAGGCCGCGGGGCATTTAACAGATGAAGCATTTGATGTCATTTTCTCCGCTGGTCAACTTGACAATGCCTGCTCGACTAAGAACTACCTAGTCGTAATATCACTGTTGATACTCGTAGTTTCTAGGCAGATCCATAATATTCGAGCTTCTTCAATACGCTGGCGTTCTACAGAGCTCTCACCAAGCACACTAACGTTGACTATGACGCCCGTCCAGCAACCGCCAGTCTGGAGGGGCAGAGGCGGGAAACTCAGAGGTGGGGCAATATGTACTGTGTACTTCTAATACACAGCGCACATCACGGATAGCTAAAGTACAGGGAACCTTGCCGGACGCCCCGCGATGGAAAAGCAAAGTACCTCATCGAAGGTGGGCTGGAGCTGTGAAAAGAAACAGGAGGAAGAAGCGAAGCGATCACAGAAATGAAATGGAAATACCAGGACAAAAAACAGGCAGACAAAGACATTGACCAGCAGCTCCTATACTTCCATTCACTCCGACAGTATTGTGCAAACACCCGCCTTTGTCCAGGCGCTTTCAGTAGCCTGCAGCGACCTCCAGGCGGCTCCAGCAAGGTCTAGCCGTTGCCACAGGCTTCCACAGGCCCCTGCCTCCCGCTAGTGGATTCCGTTGGAAAAGTTTCGAAGCACATAGAATCGCCCACTTACTCGTATTTAGATGCTCTCTGCATCCTGCTCACTCCAGAAAAGTTTTTGTTATTCTCTCATACACACTCTCATCCTCCTATACCCCCCAATTTCCATCTCATCAAGAAGAAGAATTACATCTTCTACTTCTTCTCGCTCCCACACACGCTTGAGCGTCTTCTCCCCATTAACATCTCAAACCCCTTCATTTCCCCCTCATCACAACACCACACATAATGGCGACTTCCACCACCGCTGTCGGTATCGACCTCGGTACCACCTACTCCTGCGTGGGTATTTTCCGTGAGGATCGCTGCGACATCATCGCCAACGACCAGGGTAACCGCACCACTCCCTCGTTCGTTGCCTTCACCGATACCGAGCGCCTCATCGGTGATGCCGCCAAGAACCAGGTCGCCATGAACCCTCACAACACCGTCTTCGACGCCAAGCGTCTCATCGGACGCAAGTTCTCCGACTCTGAGGTTCAGGCCGACATGAAGCACTTTCCTTTCAAGATCGTCGATAAGAACGGCAAGCCTGTCATCGAGGTCGAGTTCAAGGGCGAAACGAAAAACTTCACACCTGAAGAGATTTCCTCCATGGTTCTGACCAAGATGCGCGAGACTGCTGAGGCTTACCTCGGCGGTACCGTCAACAACGCTGTCATCACCGTCCCCGCCTACTTCAACGACTCTCAGCGTCAGGCTACCAAGGACGCCGGTCTCATTGCCGGCCTCAACGTCCTCCGTATCATCAACGAGCCTACCGCTGCTGCCATTGCCTACGGTCTTGACAAGAAGGTCGCTGGCGAGCGCAATGTCCTGATCTTCGATCTCGGTGGCGGTACCTTCGATGTTTCTCTCCTTACCATTGAGGAGGGTATCTTCGAGGTCAAGTCTACCGCCGGTGACACCCATCTGGGTGGTGAAGACTTCGATAACCGCCTCGTCAATCACTTTGTTAGCGACTTCAAAAGAAAAAACAAGAAAGACCTGTCTACCAACGCCCGTGCTATGCGCCGTCTTCGCACTGCCTGCGAGCGCGCCAAGCGCACCCTTTCTTCGTCTGCGCAGACCTCCATTGAGATCGACTCGCTTTTCGAGGGTATCGACTACTACACCTCCATCACGCGTGCTCGCTTCGAGGAGCTGTGCCAGGACCTCTTCCGCTCGACCATTCAGCCCGTCGACCGCGTCCTTGCTGATGCCAAGATTGACAAGAGCCAGGTCCACGAGATTGTCCTTGTCGGAGGCTCCACCCGTATCCCCCGCATCCAGAAGCTCATTACCGACTACTTCAACGGCAAGGAGCCCAACAAGAGCATCAACCCCGACGAGGCCGTCGCCTATGGTGCCGCCGTCCAGGCTGCCATCCTGTCTGGCGATACCACGTCGACCTCTACCAAGGAGATTCTGCTCCTCGACGTTGCCCCCCTGTCTCTCGGTATCGAGACCGCTGGTGGCATGATGACCAAGCTCATTCCTCGCAACACCACCATCCCCACCAAGAAGTCCGAGGTCTTCTCTACCTTCTCTGACAACCAGCCCGGTGTCCTTATTCAGGTCTACGAGGGTGAGCGTCAGCGCACCAAGGACAACAACCTTCTCGGCAAGTTCGAGCTTACCGGCATCCCCCCTGCTCCTCGCGGTGTTCCCCAGATCGAGGTTACCTTCGATCTTGACGCCAACGGTATCATGAACGTCTCCGCTGTCGAGAAGGGCACTGGCAAGTCCAACAAGATCGTCATCACCAACGACAAGGGCCGTCTCTCCAAGGAGGACATTGAGCGCATGCTTGCTGATGCCGAGAAGTACAAGGACGAGGATGAGAAGGAGGGTCAGCGTGTCTCTGCCAAGAACGGCCTTGAGTCTTATGCTTACTCTCTCCGCAACACCCTTGCCGACTCCAAGGTCGATGAGAAGATCGAGGCTGAGGACAAGACCAAGCTCACGGCCGAGATCGACAAGATTGTCCAGTGGCTCGATGACAACCAGCAGGCCACCAAGGAGGAGTACGAGGAGCACCAGAAGGAGCTTGAGGCTGTTGCCAACCCCATTATGATGAAGTTCTACGGCTCTGGTGGTGAGGGTGGCATGCCTGGCGGTATGCCCGGCGGTGCCCCTGGCGGCTTCCCCGGTGCCGGTGGCGCCCCCGGCGCTGGCGGCGACGACGGCCCTACCGTCGAGGAGGTCGACTAAATGCTTTGATACCCCCGACCATCCAGCTGGACTTTCAGATTGGCTCATGTCCGCACTCGGAGGCTCTTTTGAAGTTGCAGAGATGACGAATGATTTTTTTAGAGCTAAATTTCTTTTGTACTTGCTAAGCATCACGGTTATATGATAAGGGAACCAAAAAGAATGAGGCTGGCTATTTGCTGGCAGATGTACTTTAATGACTAGGGCAATAAAAACCCCGATTAGACGAAAACCTTGTTGCTGAGATGTGCTCGTGATTGCCAGCGACCATGAAACGCTGTGTTTTGTAAAAGTGATGTTGTCGCTACTGTTGTGTGCTTGTTGTCCCGTTATTTTGAATGTTAGTACACTCCTCGCTATTCCTATCAATCGTTATTCCTATCATCACTATCTTTTCCTCCTTATTATCCTCACTATCCTTAGTGTCCTTACTATCCTCACTATCGTCACGATGCACGAGCAATAAAAATATACACTATCTCCCTTAAACAGACTCATCCGGGGGTATCTCTTTGTATGGCCTCCTTTGCCCAATTGACCCCATCGCTATGTTCTTGGCATCACAGCGCGAATTCTTGCCTCGAAGTACGTACCACAAGTACGGCTCGCGAATCACGACATCTTCCTCTTGTCTGTCAGGCGACGCCTCTTTTCCGAGAATCACGTTGCCCATGAACAGACAAGCCAGGCAAGACAGCACCATGAATGGGAGGATGGACACGTACGCCCAGACCACGCCGTTCTTGACGCTCTCGACCTCGGCTTCCGCGTACTCTCCCTCCGCGCCCCCAAGTCCCGCCGTGTTGTTGAACACGACATGACCGTCAGACCGACCGTGCCGCCAAACGGCACCGCGATGCCGACCAGTGCCATCACCGACGCCCGGTGCTTCTTGAAGAGCCCGACGCCGTGCAGCGGCGCCACCATGAACTTGAGGCCCATCCCGACGCCCACCAGCGCCATCATGGCCAGGACGGCCGGCGACTGCGCCGCCCGCACCGCGCCCGCCAGCCCGGCCACCCCCGCCGTCTCCACGACGGTGCCGAGCAGCAGCGGCGGGTACGTCATCCGCGGCCAGCGGCTGCACAGCAGCGCGCCGGCGGCTGCGCCGACGCCCAGCCCGGGGACGAAGCTTAGCAGCTGCAGGCCGGCGCGGTCCGCGCGCCGGCCCTGCACGCGGACGAAGAAGGTGCCGCCAAAGTAGAGCACGGCAAAGGTGGCGGCGCCGGTGGCGCACTCGACGCAGAAGAGCAGCGCCATGTCCCGGGCGGACAGGAGTGTCCACGGGATCATCGGCCGGCGCCGGTGGTGGTGGTGGTGGTGGGTGGTGGGCGGCTTCACGAGGAGGCGCTCCCAGAGGAGAAAGGCGGCGAGGAGGACGGCGCCGGCGGTGAGCGGGGCGAGGACGGCGGCAAAGGTCCATGGGTAGGTGGCGCCGCCCCAGGTGAGGCCGAGGATGAGCAGGCCGAAGCCGGCGATGAAGAGGAGCTGTCCGCCGAGGTCGATGGTTGCGAGGCGGGCGAGGAAGCGGCGGCGGCGGCCGGTTTGGTGCGTCTCGTCGAGCTCGGGGATCGGCTGCGGTCCGAGGAGATGTTTGCGGAGCACGACGAGCACGACGAGGAGGCTCAGCACGGCTATCGGCAGGTTGATGGCGAAGCACCAGCGCCAGTTGACCCTTGTCAGGAAGCCTGCGATGACTGGTTAGCCGGAAAACGCGAAAACACAAGGAAAGCGAGAGAGAGAGGGAGAGAGAGAGAGAGGGAGAGAGAGAGGGGGAGAGAGAGAGTGTGTGTATGTGTGTGTGTATGTGTGTATGTATGTGTGTATGTATGTGTGTGTATGTGTGTATGTATGTGTGTGTGTGTGAGAGAGGGAGAGAGAGGGAGAGAGAGCGAGAGAGGGAGAGAGAGAGGGAGAGAGAGAGAGATGCACACCTCCGATGACAGGCCCCAGTCCGTAGGAGATGCCGCCGACAAAGGCAAAGACGGCCCAGCTCTTGGCACTCTCCTCGAGGGACACGCTGTCGGCGAGGACGGTGCGGGTGAGGACGCCGAGGCCGGCGGCAGCGACGCCCTGCAGCGCGCGGCCGAGCAGCAGCACGGCGTAGGCGGAGGTTGGCGCGGCGGTGCAGAGGGCGCTCCCGACGAGCATGAGCAGGATGGAAGCGGAGAGCGCGACGCTCCGGCCGAAGACGTCGGCGATCTGGGCCCAGAAGGGGATGAAGGCGGACGAGGTGAGGTTGAAGGCGGAGACGATCCAGCTTTGCTGGGAGGTTTGGTCAAAGTCCTTGGCGATCCAGAGCAGGGCACTGGCTATTCTAGCGGGACTGGTTAATATCGTGGGGATTCTTTTTGTCTTGGTTGCCGCGGTTTGCGAGAGTGACGCACATGGTAGAGTCGAGGGCTTGGAGGGCATAGGGCCAGACGAGGCAGAGAATGAGGAACCATCTGTATTTTCTGCGTGCCGATAATGAGGCTTTGCAGTCAGGACATGCTTGGGGGCCGGAGGAGTCCCGGTGAATGCAGGACGGGAATTGTTTCGCCGTTGATTTGCGAAAGCAGAACAGCATGGTGACTGGTGTCAATACGGCGGTGTGCACTGCTACGAAGTGGTGATGATGGTTGAAGTTGCTCTCTTGGAGTATTTCGAGTCGTTCAGATACGAAGAGAGTGTTGCACGCTTACGAGCGTAGAGCAATAGTGAGCTGTGTCAAAGGAGGGCATCGGCTTTTATACGTGCTCTGCGAGATCCAGGTACTGTGAGCGGGTCGGTCTCAGGCGTTGCCCAAGGCGAACAGATGATCCTTAGGGCTGATGATTAGGTCAAGCCGCGTAAGATGCAGATGTGATTAAGCATATCAGCGCCATCATTTGTCCTTGACGAGTGGCATTTTGCAAGGCCCTGGCAGTGGCAGTGGCATTGGCCGGGTCCGGGTGGGTCCGGAGAGCCGGCGCCGTTGAATTTTACGAAAGGAGCTCCCAAACAGGAAAGTTCCGGCGCGGAGCCTCGCCTTGGCGGTGGGCGGTGATGCGAAACTGCCAAGAAGTTGGCAAGGAATGAGAGAGACGGAGGGGATGGGAGCTTGTTGGAAATCGAAACAATGTCCGGAGATGGCAAAGGTGAGAGAGGGCAGGGGTATGGGAGGGCGATTGGGAATGAGTAGGGCTGGGCCTGTCGTCGTGATTCGCAAGAAATTCGCAAGAAGCGACGTGAGTTTATTTTTCGCGTCATATTTTAATTTTTTTGGCAAATTGGGCAGAATTATCATGCAAGATTTTGGCATCTGTCAAGGAGAGCGCCACTATAACAACAATATTCCGTTGGTGGAGAGAGTGCCTGCTAACAGTGCAGGCAGGGCCTGAGTGTGCTACAAATACAGTGAGTGTCCGCTAAGGATGAAGAATACAGTGAGTGCCTCTTGGTGCAAGTTAGTTACATGCAGAGCATATGTGTGGACGAGTGGGCGGTCAAACAGAAGAAGAAGCACTTATTCGTGATGCATAGTGATGCATATTTAATGAATGAACAGTACATATTTCTGCTTGCTGGTCAAAATTTGTCTGCCGCTGACTTGCAGTCCAGCGAGAGTTGGTGCCTAGCAAGAGCACGTAGTAGCAGCACTGGCAGTAGAAGCGCTTATCATTAGACTTCCGCCCGTCCGTGGCTCACAAGTCCCGAAATGTGGTGGCTCCGGGCCGTTCTATTAGTCGCCGGGAAAATGGAAATGTAAGCAAGGTCAACTGGATGGCTGTCACTGGCTGGTGAGGCTGGAGATGGTGGCTGGGCCGCATTTAATTGTGGGAAACAAAGGCATGGTTACCTTGTCGCTTGAGCCAGGGCGGGGTAGAGATTGTAGAGATTGCTTCCAAGTTCCAAGCATCAGGCCTTCGGGGTGAGGCATATCTGATGCTGGCCCGTTGTACGGCATAGGCGATGTGTACGGGGGGTATGATTAGGTGTTGAATAGCGAGCGCCTTGACGGTGTGATGATGGATGATGGTGAGAGGAGTAATATTCTATGGAGCCATTATCAGCTGGTCGATGGCTGTGCCTATGCTGCCTATGGTTGTTGCAGTTGCTGTATGTGTGTGGTCTGTGTGTATGTGTGTGGTCTGTGGTCTGTGTGTAGACATACACCGTATTAGGGTTAGTTAGTAGGCAAGGTAGTAAAGCTAGTGATGCTACGTTAGCTTATTCAGTAGTAGTAAGTTGGTTAATAATTGGTTGGTGGTCGTTCTATCCGGGGAATGGGGATGACTTGAGCCGAAACATCCACTGGCCCGAGAAAGGGACAAAGAAGAGTGAGAGTGAGAGAGAGTGAGAACCGGGGAAAAGAGATCAGTCATATTTATAAGAATAATACCCAGAAGAATCATTGCGGGCTGATACTCTGTACTCTGTCTGAGCTGCAACAACATCTCACTCATCTCACTCATCCCCTCACCCGTTCCCCGCCACACACAATTATTTACGACTTCTTGCATCCGACATCTGTCCAGGGTGATTTCTTTGTCCAGATCATCATCATCTCGGCCGCATGTGAGCCACTCATTAATCCTGTGTACTGTGTCCTGTGTCCCCCTCTGGCCACTCCATTCAGCAGCCGATACAGCCCCCCAATTCAACACCTCGAACCTCGCTTCTCCGTTTCTCATCCTTCTCATCTGACCTGATCCCATGTGAGACGCCAGCCCTGCTGCTCAGCGCCCTAATCTGGTTGCCAGTGCTGTGGCTAAGAAATAAGCTAACCACAAACCACCAGTTTGTTCCTGCAGACCTCCTACATCAACCAGCCAAGCTCTCCAGCAACCCCGATAAATAACTGTTGATGGCAAGGCACCACATGTCAAACCCTCCTCGATAACTTCCTCTCCCTTCTGACCGCGTCCTCTGCCAACTACCCCAGGCCAGGCCCCTCCTCCCGAGGCCACCGCCACCCACATTCCACAACCACACAGCCTTGCCCCAGACCAGGCTGATCCCCGATTCCAGTTGGCCTCAGTCACTCATCTTCATCCCAATCCTCATCATTCTCACGTATCCGCTTGTTGTATTCATCTCCGACGCCCGTTTCACTCACCCCCGGGCTGTGACGACGGGTTGGGCGCACCGGCCGGCGATCCTGTCACAGTTGTGATAACCTTTTTTTTTTTCCCTCGGTACGTCTGTTCCTCGATTCCATCCTCACCCTACCAGCCCAAGTGCAGGCCCCCTTGAACCCATATTTTCCCGGCCCTTGTTCCGAGCCACAGCCAAGCCAAGGTCCCAAGTCCAAGTCCAACTCTACCCGCCTGGCCGGACCTGCGGAACTCTCTCATCGCACTTGATCCCACCCCATCCCGTCCCATGCTATCCCATCGTGCCTTGCCCATCTATATCCTACCCGCCGATAAACCTGGTCTTATGCGTTCCATCAGCCTCATCCCACTCCCCTGTGAGCCGCTTCCTTCACCCCCCCCCTCCTCCCCCCCGTCTCACTCCCCCGGGCTCGTGCTCATCTTTCTTTGTTAGTATATTAGATAAACCTCGTCCTCCAACTTTCCTCGCTCAAATATTCTGTTTATTCATCACTCATCCTTTTACCTCACTCACCTCACCACACAACACTAGCTCCATCGCAGTCTTGCTCTGTAAGACTCTGGTGGTCAGCAGTCCTCTTCATTCGTGAGATGCCAGCCTACTGCACTCAAGACTGTCATTACTTTTACCGCACCGCCCTGCGCGGCCTCAACATTTGCACCAACGTCTCACCCCTGTACTGTTGATACCAGCCGCATCGATAGAGATACTACACCATCCTTAACCTGTCAAGACCAACAACTAACTCGCAGCATGACAACTAAAGTCAGAACATTTACTTCGCCCCAGCCTCTCGGCCAGACTCTAGCTCTGGAACCTTTGCCGCTCGTGGGAACGCCAAGAACCCTCCCGAGCGATACACTCAACCCCGAGGAATTGCGCAAGGACAGCAACACCCCGCCATCGGACTGGGAGAGACGGCCTTCGGTCTACACAAAATTCCCAATGTCGAGCGAATCCGGCAAAGGTGGCGTCACCTTTGCTAGCCAGGACAAGCTTCCCAAACTTCCCATCCCGGAGCTCGCTTCGACGTGCCGCAGATACATCGAGGCGCTGCAGCCTCTACAGAATGCACGAGAGCGTTCCGACACACAGCAAGCTGTCGACGAGTTTCTGCGACGGGATGGCCCGGAACTGCAAGAAAAACTCAAGAATTATGCCCAGGGCAAGACGAGTTACATTGAGCAGTTTTGTAAGTCAGAGGAGGGTGTGTGTCGTGGGGTATAAAACATGTGTATACTAACATGCATGTCAGGGTACGATTCATACCTCAACTATGACAACCCCGTTGTCCTCAACCTGAACCCCTTCTTCCTGCTCGAGGATGATCCCACGCCAGCTAGAAACAACCAGGTGACCAGGGCAGCGTCGCTTGTTGTCTCAGCGCTCGAGTTCATCCGGGCAGTGCGGAAAGAGGAGCTGCCGCCGGACAAGATCAAGGGCACGCCGTTGTGCATGTACCAGTTCTCGCGGCTCTTCGGGACAGCGCGGGTGCCGACCGAGGCGGGGTGTCAGATCGAGCAGGACCCGGACTCCAAGCACATGGTGGTCATGTGCCACGGACAGGTGTACTGGTTCGACGTGCTGGACGACAACTCGGATGCCATCATGACGGAGCGCGACATCGCCGTCAACCTGCAGACCATCATCGAGGACGCACAGCAGACGCCGATCCAGGAGGCGGCCAAGGGCGCGGTCGGGGTGCTCAGCACGGAGAACCGCAAGGTATGGTCCGGGCTCCGGGACGTGCTCACGCGGGAGCCCGAGTCCAACAACGCCGACTGCCTCAGCATCGTCGACTCGGCGCTCTTCGCGCTGTGCCTCGACTACAGCGAGCCCGGCAGCGTGGCGGACCTGTGCCAGAACATGCTCTGCGGCACCAGCGAGGTGCGCAACGGCGTCCAGATCGGCACCTGTACCAACCGCTGGTACGACAAGCTGCAGATCATCGTCTGCAAGAACGGCAGCGCCGGCATCAACTTTGAGCACACGGGCGTCGACGGACACACCGTCCTGCGCTTCGCCAGCGACGTCTACACCGACACCATCCTGCGCTTCGCCCGCTCCATCAACGGCCAGGCGCCCTCGCTCTGGACCTCGACCAGCCCGGACCCCTCCCGCCGGGACCCGGAGAGCTTCGGCGACGTCAACACCACCCCGCGCAAGCTTACCTGGGATATGCGCCCGGAGCTCAGCATCGCCGTCCGCTTCGCCGAGACCCGCCTGGCCGACCTCATCGAGCAGAACGAGTTCCAATGCCTCGACTTTGCCGCCTACGGCAAGACCTTCATCACCGCCATGGGCTTCTCGCCCGACGCCTACGTCCAGATGGCCTTCCAGGCCGCCTACTACGGGCTCTACGGCCGCGTCGAGTGCACCTACGAGCCCGCCATGACCAAGGTCTACCTGCACGGCCGCACCGAGGCCGTCCGCCCCGTCACCGACCAGTCCGTCCGCTTCGTCCAGACCTTTTGGGGCGACAACCCGATCGAGAAGAAGCTCGAGGCGCTCCGCGAGGCCTGCCAGAAGCACGTCGCCAACACCCGCACCTGCGCCAAGGCCGAGGGCTGCGACCGCCACCTCTACGCGCTGCTCTGCGTCTGGCAAAAGTACGTCGACGGCGGCGACCTCTACTCCGGCAGCAGCAGCGACGAGTCCTTTAGCGGCGACAGCTACGGCACCGCCGGCAGCCCGCGTGAGGCCCTTCTCTCCGACACAGAGGAGCCCGCCTCCTCCGGCACCGCCCAGCCCACCACCACCACCACCGCCGCCGCCACCACCCGGGGCCGCGGCGACAGCACCGGCTCGCGCTCCCGGGTCTCCGGCTCCGGCTCCGGATCCAGCCAGGACCTGCCCCTCCTCTTCGCCGACGGCGGCTGGGACAAGCTCAACACGACGGTACTATCAACCTCGAACTGCGGCAACCCGGCGCTCCGCCACTTTGGCTTCGGCCCGACGTCGGCCGAGGGCTTCGGCATCGGCTACATCATCAAGGACGAGGGCATCTCCATCTGCGTCGCCTCCAAGCACCGGCAGACGCGCCGCTTCGTCGACGCCCTCGAGAGCTACCTGCTCGAGATCCGCCGCGTCCTGCGCCTGTCCAGCCGCAAGTCGTCCTCGGCCAAGGTGAGCCGCGCCCGCGAGGCCGAGGCGTCTGCCCGCCCGGCCCCGCGTGCCGGTGGTGCGGCGGCGGCAAGCCGGATGAAGAATCGCGGACGGCCGCTGACGGAGCCGGCGGCGGCGGCGGTCAGGGGAGGCGGCCCCGCGGAGCCACAGGCCGTGGCGGAGGAGAGCGCTCCGGCGAGCGACGACGATGAGTTGGGAGGATGTAAGTGGAAGAAGACAGTCCCCCCCTATCACCGATCCCCCGCTTGACTTGACTTAAATTCAATGTTCCATCCGGCTAAAATGTTCTGCCGCTAACATTGTACTTTTCTCACAGATGGATTCTTCGACGCGGGGATGCTTCTGCAAGCGCTCAAGGCCCGCGAGGCGACGGAGGCGCGCAAGACGGAGGCTCCGGCCGAGGCGGCGGAGCAGACGAAGCCGTCGGAGCGAGCGGCCGTGCAGGCAAGACGGCGCGGCGATATCGGCAAGAAGCTGCGCCTGGCTGAGTAGCGGTGGCGGTTCAAGGCGGGGGCGGGATGCAAGACGCTCGCTCTATACAGGATACAAAGGAGTAATTAGGTGCACTTGTGCTAATATACATGGTATGATAAGATTACAAGCGTGCTCTTCTACAGCTAGACCGTTGCAATTGCCCCTTCAAACCATCAACTTGGCCTTGTATGCCGACATGTTCCCCCTCCCAAGACATACACCAGCTACCTCATACCCCGACGCACACTGCATAGCCCAACCACAGAGACTGGCAGTTGGACCCGACTCCGGGGTTCCATTTGTAAAAGCCGGCCAGCGAGATGCTGTACGCTTGCGAGATTGCCCAGCACCCATCTCCCTGCACCACAGTGTGCCACCTCTTGCATGAGGGCCCTCGGTCGAGACGTTGTGTGCGGCGGCGATGCCGTTGCAGCTGTCTGTCTCTCCGGTCGCCGATGGCGCTCATGATGCTGTCCGCCGTCGTGTTGTCCGGTGCCGTGTAAGCCGCCGGTTGGGTATGAAGAATTAAGAAGAAAGGGAGAAGAAAGGCTCCACAGAAGCAGGAGGAAAGAGCAGCAAATAGGATGGCCTTTTGTTGCATTTGGGGTTGTCTAAATAAACTCCTTTTTTGTTGGAAAAACAAATCTACCTGTACATCACTGCACCAACTAATCTGTACCACAGGTAGACCCCCTACCTTACTCTTGGTCTTCGTATGTACTACTGATTGTACTGTCCATCTCTTGCTTACTTCTATCATTCAAATTCAGCAAAGCAGAACTTCATTTTGACCATTTCTTTAATTTCACTCCGCTTACTTCTCTCCTCCATTCCTTTCTTCTTTTCCCCTCGTCACCCCCACCCCCTGTATTTCAGCGGGCCTTGCAGTGTAGCAAACAAAAAATGGCCTCTCGCCTTTCGCCTTTGCCTCCCTCCCAGTTACATACATGTAATTCCCAATCCTGCACCTAGATTTTTAATGCCCTCTCTGCGCCTGCCTGCCCAAAGATTGTCTCTTCCCCTCATCAGCCGTTCTTGTAAAACCCCTCATCTGCTTCATAAAGCTTTCTCTGACAGTCAACGAAAGCATCCCGCGCTCCCACTCCTCCCGTTTGCGAAGCCACCAACATCACATCCTCGCTTCCTTTCCAACATGCCGCGACGGCTCCTCACAGACGAAGAGCGCCAGCGCGTGAATGCATATGAAGAAGCCCTGGAAGCTGCCCTGCAGGAGGTTGACCGCAATGACTATGATGCTTGCTCTCGTGTCAGCTTAGCCGTAGAGCAAGCCCACCCGCTCAGCGCCGAGACCCGCGAAGCGATGGCGCTGGACAAGACTGCGCAGTTCGCTGACCCCCTGCGACAGGTAGCAGGCACCCTCAAACTCACCGAGCTCAAACCGGACGCGCCATGGGGCCTCGTTGTCTACCGAACGGCGTACGGCGACGACGCTGCCTGGAAGCGGATGCTCGACGAACTGCAGGACCCGGTGGACTCGTTGCCATACGAACCCGCGCCCAACCCCGAAATATACCAGAGGCATCGCTTTGAGATCATGGACGATCAAAGCCAGTTTCAAGGAGCCACGATGCAGACCTTGCGTGACAAGTTTTCCGCATGGGTCGCGGATGAGTATCGAGCCAACCTGAGGGAAGAGCGCCGTGCCTCAGCGGAGGAAATCGATATCGGAATGGCTACTTCTGTTGCTGGGACGCGCTACAATTTCTTCCTGGTTGTTGACGACATCTGTCTCGAGTCACTGGACCAGGCGTGTGGTTCTGTGGTGAAGCTTGTCCAGGCCGGACACGAGCGGCTGGACTATAGCCTCGAGCCGGAGGAAATCCAGGAAATGGGGCCCAAGGAAGAGGACTCGGGGTGGGAAGGGGGATTGACGGAAAGCGAGTATGAGAATGTTGGTTGGATGTATATCGAAACGCCGGATTATGCCGTTTTTCAAGAATATTTGGCGGATCCTTCCAACTGGGAAGACGAGTACTTGCGGCCACCCAGGTTGAGATCCGAGGAGGGTTTCAAAAATACGCCCGGGTCGTGGAGGAAATGATGGTGAATATGGAACGACAAAGAATACTTTAGTAGGACCTAGTCGGTAAACTCTGTCTAGCAAGTTTCTCGTCGTTTCTACGGCTCGCACCATCAGAGGATCGCTTCATCCGTCTCAGGGATTAGCGGATAGCACAGATGGCCTTGTCTTTGTTTCTGACGACCCGTCTCGCTCTGTGACAACTCTAGTCAGTCCAACAGTCCAAGGCACGTGCCGAAATCGAAATGGTATGCAGCACCAAGGAGTGGCATGCCGTCCAGGAAGTCTCGCAGTAAGCAGGAGGTAGGTGAGGAAGTATGAAGGGAGTAGCAGTAGACTTGACCCAACTACCTAATACTTGTACAGCAATAAAACTACATCGTCGGACAATGGAACAATACTGGATATTTATTTGGTTAATTTCAAATCAATTACACACGCACGTATTGTCCGGGAAAAAAAATGCGAATGACTAACCGCGCGTTACACCAGCCGGGCGGTTGAGCAACGTTGAGCAACCCCGCCATTCATGATTCCGCCAACGCTCAGCCTCACCTCACACCTCACTACATCATCAGGCAGGACAGGACGAGCAAGCGTTTAGCTGCATGTGTCACAAGCCCGTCTAGGTTCCCTGCTGTCGCTGGGTATAAAGCCCCTGAGTGTCTCTCCTCACAGGGGGTTTCATTCTACCTCATGCTCTGTCTTCCAGCACACCAAAGGGACACAAAAATCGAAGCTGCCTGCAAGGCGTCAACACCGACCATCACACACCATCCACCATGGACGCCTTCGCCTCTCTCTCGCTCGCATCCATCCTCATGCAGTTCTCCGAGTACGCGAGCCGCCTACTCGATTCCACACCACAGCTCTACAAGCCAGCTCGCAGCTCCCCGACAGAAAAGATAGACGTCGATGCCCTGATCCAGGACCTGCTCGCCCTCAAGCAGAGCCTCAAGCGACAGCCGCCCCCGAGACACGCGCTGACCGGCAGCCAAGATCCCAGAACGGAGACTGTCAAGGAACTGGAAGCCCTCCACCAGCGCTCCCTTGTCGTAGCACAGGATCTCCTGGCCCATTTGGCCCAACTGCGCCAAAAGTCCGTCGTGGCCGTGCAACCCACCAAAACGCAAGGAAAGACACCCGATCTATGGCGGTCTATCCTGGGTGCTGATGGCCTAGAAGCCATGGACAGGGAGCAGCCAGAGATGATGCAGTTCCAGACCTGGCACAGTTTCCACAGAGCGTTGCGCGCCACTTGGAATAGGCAGGACCAAATAGGACCCCTAGAGGACAGTATTTGGGGTATCCGAACAAGTATTGAATCCCGTATACTGGTATCATTTCGGTAAGATGCACCTTTCCCCCTCCTTACCACATCTTTCATCAGCTAACACCCATCATCAGCGATGCTCTCGGTCATCTTGCCAGCCAGCGACCTCAGACATCTCACCAACTAAGGAGATTTACGATACGTATCGTAGACTCTTTCTACAACAGCGAGGATAGCTTTATTACACAGATACAGCTCCAATCCCAGAAACTCCTGCAGCTTGACGAGTCCAAAAAGGACTCCTACGACGACAATGACCCACTCGGGACATCACTAGACGACATCCTCCGGGAGATCGGCTCCCTGCGGAGCCCGGAGCACGGCAGCATCCGGAAACCGCCGCGCATCTCCAACGCGCGCGTCGAGAGCGAGCTCCGCACCCTCATCGTCGAGACGTGCATACTAGACAGCCTCGCCTTCGCATCCATGATCGAACGCCGCGAGACCGTCGAGCGAGCCTACGCTCGCACCTTCAACTGGATCTACCAGGATACCGACACCCCCACCGAAGCCGCGCCGGGCGGCGGCTTTGTCGACTGGCTACGGCGCGGGCACGGCGTTTACTGGATCAGCGGCAAGATTGGCTGCGGAAAGTCGACCCTCATCCGCTTCCTCTGCGAGAACGAGTCGACACAGCGCGCGCTGGCTGCCTGGGCCGGCCGCACGACGCCCTGCGAGCTCTACAGCTTCTTCTTCTGGAACAGCGGCGCCGAGGACCAGCGCTCGCTCGCCGGCCTCCTCCGCTCCCTGCTGTTTGACATGCTGCGGCGCCACCGTGACCTGATGCACCGCGTGATGCCCGGGCCCATATGGGCCGCCTGGGCGGCGCGCGCCGAGGCGGCCCTCAAAGGCACCCTGCCGTACGACTCTGCCCTGCTGCAGCCGCCGGAGCCGGACACCCTGACAGTCTCCGAGCTGACGGAGACCTTCCAGAGGACGCTCGAGGCCCTCGTCAGTATCGGGGAATCTTCGCCGTCGACAAAGCTGTGCTTCTTCATCGACGGCCTCGACGAGTACGGAGCCGAGCATCTGGAGCTGGTCGACCTGCTCACCCAGTGGGCCGCCATGCCGGGCGTCAAGTTCTGCCTCTCCAGCCGGCCGCTACCCGTCTTCGAGGAGGCCTTCTCCGGCCTTCCCGCCCTGCGGCTGCAGGACTTGACGCACGGTGACCTGAGCCACTACGTCCGTGATTGCCTGTGCAGCCAACCGCGTATGCGGCAGCTCTTCCACCACCCCGGTACCGCCGCCGCCGCCGCCTCCTCCGAGGTGTCCGCCCTGATCCAGGACGCCGTCAGCAAGTCGCAGGGCGTCTTCCTGTGGGTCAAGCTCGCTGTGCGATCTCTGGTGCTCGCACTGCCGAGCTGCGACGACGGCGTGGCCGGCCTGCGGCGGCAGGCCGACTCCCTCCCCGGTGACCTCGACGACCTGTTCGCGCACCTCGTCGCGCAGCGGGACCACGCGCACGCGGCCCGGCTCCTCCGAATCTTCCTGGCGGCGCGGCGTCAGGCGCCGGACAAGGTCACGCTCCTGCAGCTGTCCCTCGCTGACGACGAGGACGAGCTGCTGGCCGAGGACGCGCCTGTGAGGAAGATGCCCGTCACCGAGGTGGCGGCGCGCTGCGAGGCGATGGACGCGCAGCTACAGGGCACCTGCGCAGGGTTGCTCGAGGCGCACGAGAGCAAGTACTCGAGCGCCGCGCCCGACGCCAAGGTGCTGGTCCTGCACCGCACCGTGTCCGACTGGCTCGCGCGGCCCGATGTGCAGACCGCGCTCGCCGCGCAGACCGGCGACCGCTTCAGTCCATCCCTGGCGCTCGTCCGGTCACACGTACTGCGCCTCAAGGGCCTCGACGTCGACTCCAGCCGGCCGCTCGACATGTGCCTCATCGCCGATGCCGTCGCGCACGCCCGCAACGCCGAGGCAGAACTCGCCGCCGGCTTCCCCGCGCTGTTCGACCAGCTCGACCTCGCCGTCGCCTACCAGTTCCGCCAAGGCGACTGCCGCGCCGTCTACGGCATCGACGACGACACCCGCTCAGACACGAGCAGCGATGGCGACGACGACGACGCCGCAGGGGACGATGGATCCGACCGGAGCGCCAGCCCCGCGGCGACCCCCGCACAGCTGACCGGCTACCTGCAGTCCTACCGCGCCTCCATGATGGCCAGCCAGTCCGGCATCTTCAGCACCATGAGCCTCGACCCGCGATCCTCCCAGCGCCAGCCGCTGCCGCCGCCGCAAACCCTTCCTGAGAACCCTCTCGCCGCGTCGTACATCGCGCACCGGGAGGCGCGCTTCAGCGGCGCCCACCAGGGCCGACGCGCCCCGTCGCCCCCGGCCCCGCGCACCCGGCGGGTCGGCACCGACCACCACCACTGGGCGTGGTGCCTCGAGGTCCCCGGGCTGATCCCGCTGCACGCCGCCAGCACCTTCCACGACGTCGCGCGCCTCGCCGGCCTGCAGCACTACACCGCCGCCAAGGCCGACGCCTCCGCGCTCGACCGCGACGTCGCGCAGCACCTGCTGCACCGCGCCGTGACGCCCGCCACCAGCCCCGTCGTCGACCCCGTCGCCATCGACGACCTGCTCGCCGGCGGCGCCGACCCCAACTTCGCCTTTGACTCCGACGGGCCGACGCCCTGGGAGGCCGCGCTGGCCGCCGCCGCCTCGCACTTTGCCGCGGCGGCCACAACAACCACCACGACCGCCGCCGCCGCCGCCGCCGCCGCCGCCGCGCACAGCGCCGAGGACGCCTCGCCGAATGAGCTGGCGGAGCAGCGCCGCCTCTTCCAGGCACGGCACAGCAAGGGCTGTCAAGACTGGATCGCGGTGATGGCCTCGTTTCTGCGGCACGGGGCCGATCCCTACGCCGAGGCCCGCGTGCTGGACCTGGACCGCCGCCCGGTCGTCTCCGTCTGCACGGTGCTGGAGTCGTACGTGCCGCCGTTCCTGGAGGGCGAGGTCGTCCCGCTGATGGAGCTCCTGGCGAAGAGGAGGGCAGAGGTTGACAGGAAGCAGGTTGCCAGGACGAGGACATCCCCAGGCGTGGATATCCAGGGCAAGACTCCTGTGCCGTCGTCGTCGTCGGTCGAGTGGCCCATGTCTTGGATACCAATCCGCAACAGCGTTATCTAGGGATCTCAGTTTGTATAGATTAACTACTACCCTACTATTTATTCCCCTAATAGAATCTTAATATCATATGCCTTCGAATACTGGTAGATGCCGCCCGCCTTGCAGGTCATTTAAACTCGAATCACCAGCAATAAATGCAACGTGCTAGTTAAACATCGCGGCCTACAAGCTACAACACCCTCATCCATGGCCATGCGGTGATGGGTGGACGCTATGCATACCATTTCAATCAAAATTTCACAGCTTCCGAAGAACATTTGCGCATATAATATAAATACACATACTGAATTCCCTATACCTAGACATTCAAACAATATGCCAGAAAAGGAAAAAGAGCGCTCCCCCGCGCTGTAGCCCCCCGATGTACTCCGTACCTTGAGAATGAAGCTCACTCACATCACGGTGGCTGAGAAATTCCGCCCAGTAGCTTCGAGCGGTCAGGGGTGTACATCCAAGGTCAGACTAAGAAGAGAAAAAAAGCGACTATACTGCGCAAACAAAAGACAATAAGGAAAAGTAAAATTGCAAAACGACAAGTAACATAAGGGCGTTATAACTGCGAAACGGGCTGTGTCTATGCATATCGATCCGCGTGATCTAGTACATGGCAGAAAGCGTGTCGTGCAGGATCGCGCGATTATCCTTCGATGCGTTGCTTTTTTAATCAAACAAGTGGTAAAGAATTCATCAGAGTCGTGAGCGAGCAGAAGCAGGCCAGCAAAGAAACAGCTGAAGCCAAGCACCTGCCGGGCATCATGTTGTACAAGCAAGTAGTAATGAGCGATCAAGTATGCCTCTCCAATAAAGTTACACCCAGCGAGGCTCCATGTTCTCAGCACCGCCATTCATGGGTGTCGGCGGAGTCGCGCCATTGGTAGCGCCAGCATTCCGACCATACTGAGGTTGCTGAACAGGAGACTGGACTGAGACTGTGGAAGCCATTCCATTGTTGCCATTGTACAAGGGCAAGCTATGGCGGGCGGTCTGGACACCGTTGCTAGGGGCACCAGCACCGTGTGCAGCAAGGTTGTTCTGCGCGATGGTGCCAGACACAGCTCGCGCGTGGGCTGGTCGAAGAGGAATCTGCCCTTGCGTACTGTCTGCGGGGGTGGCTTGGCCACTATTCGCAGCGCTTACACGGCCGTCGTAGGCCGAGATTTTGGCCTGGATGCGCCGTCCATACGGCGTAGTACGGATTTGTGGCAAAAAGGGTCGTATGGCCTCCACCAGTTGATACTTGAGCGGCGGCGTCGCGAATTCCAAGGCCGTTTGGATAACATAATTGGCAAAGGAGTCCCGGAGCAGACGCTCAATCTCTGCAGGCACCAGCATCTCTCCAACTATCATGTCTTTGGATGGAGGCTCGGCACACCGCAAACATTTTTCAATCACATTGGAGCTAAACTTGTGGCGAGATAGCTGTCCAATGCATCCTTTGAAAGTTGCGACAACTGGTTCCGTGAATGTTGGCTCGTTCAAGTCGATAATATACTGGACAACATAATTGCCAAAAGGGTCCTGGACAAGAATCCTAGCCTGGGCTGTGATGCACCGAACAAGCTTCTGCTTCTGCTCCCCAGATGCATGATCGATGCAGCGTTGCAAAACACAGCAACCATGGCGATGGGTACCGACTTCGACGCAATTTTTCCCGACAGCATCGAAGATAAACTGCGCATCGGCAGAAGTGAGCTTGTTAAGACACTTCTGGATGACGTGGTTTCCATTCAAATCTTGGATGAGCTCCACAACGCGGTTTTGGAGAGCTTCGATAATAAGGTGTACCTGTTGAGGGGTGTTGACATATTCAATCATCTTCTGCAAGGCGCGGGTACCATGCTGGTTGAGGGCAATGCGAACCATGTCTTGAGAGGCATTCTGAATCAAGACGGTTCGCTCATCGTCATTGCAGAACTCGAGGAGCTTTTGGCACAAATAATTACCAAATGGGTCCGTCATGAGCTCGATGACGTGCTGGTTGGTTTCGAGCCAAATCATGTGGACTTGGTCGGGGATGCGTTCCTCTAGTTTCTTCTGAAGATAACGGCAGCCGTGCTGATCCTTGCAAAGCTCGTAAATTTGAGAGCGGAAGGATTCGAGAGGCGTGTTCTGGTAGCGAGACATGGCTGCATTGTTTGTTAGCACAACATAATACGGTATCAATAGATGTTTGAAAGGGGGCTCACCATCAGGGTCGAGTTGCTGGCGACGATTCTGAATAACGCGTGCCTGGCTGTCTCTCTGGGGTACACCGGCCCCATGCTGGAACGGAACGCTATTGTAACCTGAAAAGTTTTGCACGGGATATACGTTTCCCGATGTTGCACCATTCAGGTTCATTTGTTGCATGCTGGCTGCGAGCATTGGCCCACCAAACTGTGCAGCAGTAGGACCATTGTTCTGGTAGCCATTCGAAGGATAATAGCCAACGTATCCAGTCATTCCATTCATTCCATTAATTGCTCCAATACCATTCATACCGTTCATTGTTGGCGTCGTCAGAGCGGACGTGGCGGTTGCGGAGCTAAATGGAGCGACGGCGGTCATACTGGGGCCAAACGGCGCAGCGCTTGCTTGCAAAGCAGACTGCAAGGACTGATAAGGCCCAACCTGGTCCCGGCCGACACTCATAGAGCCGTCACCGGAAAGTTCACGGCTATGGCGTGTTGGTACCGCACCAGCAGGGATTCTTCCCATGTTGGCATTGTGGTTATGGAAATGCTGCTGGGCGTGATTGTTGGCATTATTGGACATCATGGAGGATCCGGAGGAGCTCTTGGCAGTCGGGATCTCAGTAGCAGAAAAAGAGCTCTGAAGCTTGGGAGGAGTGGTGATAATGTGGTTGCTCTTCGGAGAAATGACACCTGTGTTCCCGTCGTTACTCTCAGGAATGTACTTGAGATCAAGAGAGTGTCGTATAGAGGCAGGACGAGATCCAACGGTGCTGAAGTCGCTGAGCTGGCTAGAATTCCCGTTGATGTTCAAAGAGGAAAGACTCTGCTGCGCGCGATGTCGGTTAACATTACCCCAGTTTCTGCTGGCATCAGGCTTTGGCGATGGTGACAAGGCAAGATCGAGGGCAGCAGAAGATGCAGAAAGCTGAGCGAAAAGCACACCAAGGTCAGAAAGCACGCAAGACGACGGGTTGAATAGGGGTTGAATAGAGTAGGAAGGAGAAGGGCAAAGGAAGCGGGGTTGTGTTACAGCAAAGAACGAATGCTTGCTCGCGCTGGGATGTGATGTGATGTGAGGTGAGGAGAAAGATCTGGGCGGCTAGCAACAACTAGATCATGTGCGCGCATCGCCGTTTGCACAGTTTACTAGTGTGCAGCTGGTGGCAGCCGCCGGCAGCTGGCAGAGCAAACGGTTGGCTGGCACATTGACAGGGGGGGTATTGCGAGTGCAGGTCTCGACGTATTGTTCAAATAGAAATGGTCAACTTACCATCTGATCTTCGCGACGAACGAGTGTCGGGAAGCTATGATCAGGGGTATCATGTCGGGGAAAGGTGCTCGGTTCGTCGTCGCCAAACAGGAATCGAGTTGTGTTTGTCTGGTCGAGGCTGGGTTCATACAGACCAGTCTTGGACTTGGTAACAGGCATCGAGTAACGGTTGAAGCTATTGCTAACGTCAGCACACAGAAAAGAAGAACGGAATGCAGCCACTTGATTAAGCAACGCTCTATGGCCACTCCGAGCTCTGCTACCAGCAAGGACAGGGGATCGGAGAGGGGATTAGGCACTTACACATTGCCAGATCGGTGGCTGGAGGGGTCTTGACGAACAGCCTCTTCCTTCTCGTCGTCGCTGTTTCGACGGGTGGTGGGAACGGATCGCGAAGGCAGGGGTTCGTCATATCCGTAACGAGGCTGCATCATGCCAGATGGTGGAGAAGTCACCTGGGAGCCTGACCGACCTGGACGGTTGAAGATGCCCGGGGGCGACGTGAGGCTCGAGGTGGAATAGCGGTTTGGTCGCGAGAACATGGATGGAAAGCCTGCGTTGTGGTCGCGATACTCAGGAGGCGTGGTGGGTTCGGACTGGTGGCCCTGGTGGCCGTTGAGACGAACCATTTCTTCCTCCATTTTAGCGAGCTCCTGAGCCTCGCGACGCTGCTGCTGGTCGAGTTTTTGCATTTCCAGCTCGAAGCGCCGGCGCTGCTCTCGAATTCTCTCATACTCCAACTTCTTTTGCTCAATCTACACCGGTGAAAAAAAAAGGTTAGCACAGCCATGTTTTTTTTTTATTTGGACGCGTGCAGTGCGACAGGCACATTGCTTCAGCAGCGGCAAGTGGTAGTGCGGCGCGCCAGAGTATTTCCAGGCGGCTAGAACGGAGAGACAGTGTCGGATGATGCACATACCAATTGAACCTTGTGCAGTGTTTGCTATTATGGCTGTCAGTTGTGGCTAATGCAAAGGAAGCAGGGCCTCTCGGGACATCCAAGCTGTGCGCAGCAAGCTTGGGGTGGGAAGTGTTGAGTTGAGAGGCCACTGCTGAAAGAACTAACATTTGGGGCCGAGTACTCGAGCGGCAGTTCAAGGGCGTTGGATGGCGAACTCATGCCAGCCAGAGTCGGGACGCGGCCTGAGTCGGTGGTGAAGCGGCGAGGAAGGTTCGCGCGGTGGTCATGAGGGGATGGTTGCTGCATGACCATCCTGGAGGTGCCGTTGCGAGGTGGTGAAACGAGAGAGGAGATTGCCAACTCGTTCCTAGACTGATGTTGCTGCTGCTGCTGCTGCTGCTGCTGATGCGGCTGCTGGGAGCGGAAACGCAAGTCATCCATGATGGGCAAAAGACTCGTACACGCCGGATCGGCACCGCGGGGTTGGAATTCTCAAGAGGCTGCCGTCATGAACGAAGACGGGAGGAAATTGTCAGTATGCGCGGTGAAGGAGGGAAGAAGTCAGGAACGACAAGGCGACGTTGAGGCGGGGTGGATGGGATGGATGGATGGATGAATAGACGGATTGGGGGTGGGATAGGCAGCATCAGTGCGGACTTTGGGGGGTAGTGCAGCCAAGAAGCTCTTCAGGACCCAGGTCTACCAGTACCTGGAGACAGGAGAACGCTGTGGGCTTGCCAGCGACCTGGCCCAGATGAGCAGGGCTGGTGTTCGGGCGAGTTAGCTGGCAGCAGCAAGGCAAGGCAAGGTACCTGCTTTGTACCAGAGGAGTATATCGGAGCAGGGCTAGCTCGACTGGCTGGCTGGCTTGTCTGTCTGGCAACTTCCTTTGGTGGTGGAGGGTAGGGTGTGTGTGGCCGAGCGTGAAGAAAGCGTGTGACAAGCGTTCCCTCCAACGGCTCTTCACGGGGAGGCTGGGTTGATCGGGTGCGGTTTGGCTTCGGGGCTTCTGCCAGGACAACTGAGTGATTCAGGCCTCCTCGACTGACCTAGGGGCGGCCTGATTGATGAGGAGCGCACACCTCCAATCCGCCCGAAAGTCCCTGTCTTTTTTGGCCGACCGTCGTCGCCATGTGGCCGCTGCCCCATGCACCCCCCCCCCCCCCCCCCCAGCCCTTCCCAATAGGCCGCTGCCACACAAAAGCTCAAGCGAGAGGACAGGGCAGGGGAAAAATAGAGGAAAATATCGAAGAGCACCGTCGAAGATTTGTTGGGAAAGAGAGGCAGGTGAGATGGCCAAAAATGAAGATGGACTCTGACTGGAGAAGTAGCAGAGAAGTTTACTTACCGCAACCCTAGCAGGCCCCTTTTGATCTTTGATGCTGTCGCTGACTAGGATACAGCGACGCGAATTCTCGAGATGTTATGGTGATGCCTTGTCAACTTGTACCTAGAACAAGATGTCAGTAATGAAATTTAAATAACCTGTGAGAGGAAAGACAGAGCACCAACAAATTGCAAGGTAGAAGAAAGGCGGCGAATCAGACGACTACTACTCCGTACTTGATTGTGTGGAGGCGGGGGACCAATGTTGTGTTTGCCATCTCCAGCTGCAAGCCTATCCCCTTTATACTGTAAAAGAAAAGAAAAACAAATAATGGCTGATTTTTAATTTAGGTCACCTGTTCAGTATAAATAAGCTCCTGATTAATTACGAAGGTAGGTACTTTCCTAAATAACCAAAGGTTAATGTTAATTTTCAACCAAGAGTTCAGCCATCGCCGCCGACATGATAATAAAGGCGGCTGGTTGGCAACCAGAACAAAACCGGCAGCAACTAATAATTGGTACATACCTAATAAACAATAAAGAGTAAAGAGTAAAGAATAAAGACACTTCAAGGCATGACCCCCAACCCACAGCACTCTAGGTGGTGGGTTGTGGTTACCTGTCAACTCCTCGTCCGGTTAAAGCAGATCAAACAGAACTCTGCAAATATTTACTGCTCGGAACATACATTTTAATATTTAAAGCCCCGTGACCAGTAGCGGCAGATCGACTTGAAGGCGGGCGACAGGCTGCCGCCTTTTTGGCTTTGGCTGGTAAGTTCTGGACAAGTCTTTCGCCGCTTCGCCATTGGACCAGCGACAGGCACGAGCGGCAACACCCATTTTTGGCACAGGTACCCGAGCTAACTAACTGGGCCCTGTGCTGTGGCCTTCCCTCCCTCCGCCTTCTCTCATCATCAGTAGCCTGTTGTAGAGGAGGGAGTAGGGGTAAGAATAGGGGGGGGGGGGGGGGGGGGGGGGGGGACCGGGGGGAAAAGGGAGTCCCGGCCCGGGGGGGGGGGGGGTGTGG